>JAOXJM010000010.1:6718719-6756501 GCA_026413425.1 Tringa solitaria | reverse complement strand
GGTGGGCTGGGTGGGAAAGCTTGGGATTTTTGGCTGGAGAGGCACTGAAGAGCCAGCACGTCTGCTCCTGAGGAGCCACTTCAGCCAGGGGATTAGTGCCTTTGCACACTAATTGTTTTAAAAAGAAAATCATCCGCTAAAATAGCGCGAAAAAGCACCATAGACCATTAGCACTGGAAGCCTCGTGCTCTCCAGCATCCCAACAGGCTGCGTCACCCTGTTGGTCCACAAGGGAAGAGGCGGGTGTAAGGACAGGGCCACCGAGAGCCCTAGGGCCACCGACAGCCAACTCCAGGGACACAGCACAGGTCTCTGGCCAACACCGACTCTCAGACACGGGCTCTGCAACTCCAGGAAAGTTGCAGCCAGATGTTAGTGTCTCCGTAGCGGCAAACGGGAGCGTGTGTCTTCCGGAGCGTAATCACAGAGAGGTGAGGGGAGGATGGAAACAAAAGGCAGCAATAAATCACTTCCCTGCTGCTACCCGAGGAGATATAATTAAGTTTATGCCTAGAGTGGCGTTGCTGACAGTAGTCCTGGAATGAGATAAACATAACGCGTGAGGTTCGGCTGTAATAATACAACAGCAGAGAGGCAGGTGAGACGTGTGCTCAGTAATGGGCCTCAATTAGGGAGCCGCAATCTCCCAACGCGAGCTACAGGGGAGAGTGCCATTAGATCCCTCGCAAGCCGCACCTCGGATGGTGAAGGGGACCGGCGCGCATCCAGAACGGGCTCTGCTGCCTCCGGTGAGGTGCCCACGGCTCCTACTGGCCTCACCCAGCTGCCCCTGCCAGGGCTGTCCCCCCTTTCCTGGGTCCCGGACCCCCACTGTCCCCCATGCATGGGACAGAGGGTGGCACGCAGAGGTCCAGCGTGGTGCCAAGCTCGCCAGCCCCCGTCCTACTCACACTTAAGCACAGGCTTAACTTTAAGCACATGAAATGTCCACTGATCTCCAAAGGATTATTTGCGGGCTCAGCTGCCAGCACCGGGTGCTCTGCAGGCACCGGGCAGGGCTGCTCAGTGTCACACCCCCGGGACAAAAGGCAGTGACAAACCCCACAAATGGGGGTTGTAACCAAAATGCCAGGGTGGGCCCCCTCCAGCTGGCTCATCACGGGGACCATCGCTGAGGTTTGAAACCAAGGAGGTCAAAACCTCTTTACAAAGGCCAAGAACATCTTGTACTTGAACACATCAACATTTTTTCCAAATGCTTTCCTTGATTCTCTTAAAAATTTCAACAGCCCTGTGCTAACTCTCAGTTATTTACACAAAAGATGTTTGTTTGGGGTTTTTTCGTAGCACGCAATAAGACAATCCCACAACAGGAGCAAATTGTCAAAGTAATACTGCAAGGCTAGACTTTCCAAACGTTACTTTAAAGTATCTGTAGAAGCCTCACTCTGCCCTTCTCCACAGTATCTTATAGTTTGCAGGAGGCATTTTGACGAACACATTTCTGCAGAAAGTTACACAGCTCTGCTGATGCCATCCCGGACGATATTACCCCACGCCACCTCCACCAAGAAGCCGGACCCGGCCACCTACAAAGCCTGGGCCAGAGAAGGACACCCCAAAGCCAGCCCAGCATCAGGGGGGTGGCATCTGTGCAAGAGCCCCTTCCTTCCCTCCAGCACCACGACACGAGGTGCAGACGCTGCCTGTGACGGTCGACATCCCGCCTCCAGCCCTTCTTCCCTCCCTGGCCAGGAGGAGCCTCCGAAACACAGAGCAGGGCCTAGCTCAGCTGAGAGCACCCAGCTGCCATCTGGACAGATAACAGGATTTTTTCCATACATATATGAAAAGAGGGGGTGGGGGAAGGCTGAGGAGAAACGAGGCTGCAAAATGAATTCAGCATCAATTATTCTAAAATATGCGTGTTAATATGGGAAGGGCTCCACGGCTGCATCCATCTCCACTGCTGTTCATTGCAAGCATCAAAATGTGACCCGGGAAGATGACAGCATCTCGCGTCTCACTTACACAAACACGAGCCGGGAAAGGGGGGATATTAAAAAGGGAGACAATGCTGCATATTAAAATGCCACAGATGGAGCTCTCTGCAGCCTTTGCAGTCTGCCTCGGAGATTATTGCTGGGCCATATTGTATTAAAAATGGGGGGTGGGTGTGTTATTTATTTAATTTTTAAATAAATTCCATCTCCTACTCATGCCAGATGGATAAAGTGAGCTCTTGAGCTCCAGCCAGCTTTTCCGGCAAACCCACATGAAAAATGCATTTTCATTAATACAAACTGTTTGCAGTAGGTAAATTAATTCTGGAAATGGTTTTCATACATGGCAAATTATACGTTCAGTGAAAACACTAGACGACACTCTACAGTCACAATAAGAGCCCTGCATTCCCTTTAATGAAGCGGGATTGCCAGGTAAAGGCAGATGCCTGGAACGATTAAACAAATAAGTAAATAGGTGAGTAAAAGCTGAGGGGTTTGGTGGCACCAGGAGGCCGTCAGGCTCCCGCAGCGATCCCAGGACCCAGCCCCATGGGCTCGAGTCTCCCAGTGAGGAGCAGGAGGGGAAGGAGGAGCCCGTGGCCCTTCCCATCGCCGTGGTGCGAGGGCTGAGAGTCCCGTCACGGAACGGGGACGTGAAGTGCACAGCAGCGAAGAGCACAGCACGGCTGGCCAAGGAGCAACGAAAGGGAGCACCAACTCTCCACCATCTCCCAGCTGACACACGAGCCCAAATATTAAACTCTCTCCTCACAAGTTTCTCTTTTGCTCTCAAACCTTTTTATGTCTCCTTTAACAGTCCCGTTTCCGAGCGCCTGCTTATGGCAAGGGAAGCGATATATAATTGATGAAATGACGATGTGCTACAGCCCCAGCCCCAGCTAGAAGACATCTGTTCTGCACGTAGACTCGCTCAGGTGCTGTCACGCTGCATTTACCGCACCGTATCAGAGCCTGACTGCGTATGCTGATGTCGGGCCAGCCCAGATCCGTAATTCCGTACAGTTCAGGGTGTTGGGAGATAGCGAGATATTGGTGTAGGTGTTTATGCCCCTCTGCTGCGACTGTCCTGCCTTCTCTGCCCTGCATTTCAGGCCTTTTCCTCAGCAGTTCTGACTTGTAAAACCAAGGGCCAAACAGAAGGCAGGTACGGTGCCTTTGGAAGCAGAAGAACCATCGCAGTGATTTGAAGAGCAGAGCAAATATCAATCCCCACATTTGTCATGGGGAACTGAAAGCCACGGAAGGAGGGGGCAGCATTTCATAACAGCCTGCCGCATTAGAAAACAAAGAATGATAAAGAATCTTTTAGTCACCTCTTAATTACATATTCTGGGTACATTAAGAAAGGAGAAATGCATCTCAGGTCACTGCCTGTCACCGCGACAAAGGCCCATGATGAGTTCTGTATTCAAAATATTTGCACTAATTATCAGCACAGTTCCCCTTTGAAAGCGCTCGGAGGGAAGGATGGTGTTTCACCCGAGGGAATCAGCTCGCAGCCTGCACTGGTTTCACTGCACTACAGATAAATATACTTGTGCGCGTGTATATTTTTACCAACGTGCCCGCATATGTATCCATGGAGAAAAACCTATAAATGCCTAACACTCAGCTCGTGGGGCTGGGGAGCAGGAGCAGAAGAAGAGGGGCTCTCTTCCCCTCTCCTGCAGATGCCAGCAACGATACGGGCAGAGACATGATGGCCTCTGCTGGATTTCCAAAGGTGGGAGTGGGTACTCTCACCCCAGGCCAACGGCTGCAGCCAGAGCTTGGCCAAATGGAAAACAACCCTCTGCCGAGGCAACCGCCAGGGAAGGAGAGAAATGAGTTGAATGCAAATGGCGACTGACCTTTAATTAGTGCATAAGTAGGCACAAGGGGGGAAAAAACCACCAGAACTTCCCTAGGCACCTTCCCTTTCTTAAGAACAGCAGGAATCTGTTCAGAAGCTCCCACAAACATCTCATTCCAACACACACACACACACACACCCCTCACCGTTCACATGCTACAGAGCAACCCCTTTTCCTCAGCAAGCATTTAATCTGACTGGACAGGAGCAAAACCATGTAGATATAAATGGGGCAAGGAGAAAATAGTATGTTTCAGGTTCCTCGGGAAAGCATATGGGAACAGGAGACTTATTAATAAATTCTTCTTTGTTCTGTATTGTCTGTGATAAATAGCCACACTCAGCATCAATAACTGCAAACATCCTTGGGAAAGAGAGACATGCAGAAACCCATCATGCTGCTGAAAGTGGAGAATGGATTCAATTTCAGTTTTGAAGGCAAATTTCACAGTCCTAAACAAAATTATCTGAGGGGGCTGCTGTGGCCACACATGCAATAAACGTAAGGTTATGGCTGCTAAACCAGGAGAACGTCTCCCAAGAGTTGTAATATCTTAAGCTAAAGGACAAGAAAGAATAGCCCCATTCAGGATGATGCCTTTAGAAAAATAACATTTATGTTTCCAAATAAAAAATGTTTTTATTAAGGGAAGACAGAGTTTCTGGAATATTATGGCCTTAGAGATTACCCAAACTCCCACCTCTTTGCTGGCATCCAAAAGTAAATTTCCATGAGATTTTAAACACTGCTGAGACCTCAATAATTTGGGGGTAGGAGGGAAAAGAGAGCAGTAGCAGGAGACATTCCTAATGGGTAAGACATGAAAAACGCAGCTTTATTTTTTGATGATTGCATTAGATTTTTTATCACAGAGATGAAAAATGAGCAGCTACCACCTCCTAATTCGCTGCCTGGGGACTGGATTCCTCTCTGCTGCCGTATGAGGAGAGGCACTGAAAGCAGCACTGGTGCAGGAAGCGAGTTGTATTTAAGAAGAGCCCAGTGTAATGTGGAAAAACAGTAAGCTAGTGCAAAGTGCACGTACCGAGGGCAGGAGAAAGTCCAATCCCATGGACGTGTAGCAAACTCTAGGTTTCCAGGTGAATGGCTTTAAAGGCAATAAAGATGAGAAAGGGCAGAAACTGGAAACCGTGTCACCCGGCATTGCCTGGGCCCTCAGCAGCCCAGCTGGCACCCCCCAGCCATCGGGGGGGGGAGGCAGGAGGCACAGGGCCATGGTGGCGAGGAGGAGGGCTGGAGACCTCCGCGTGGAGGGCTGGAGACCAACCTCAACCGCACTCTGCGGGGTCACAAACGACGACATAACCCAGTCGCCTCAGCCTGGGCGCGGTGAGGGGGTGTGTGTGGGTGTGTGTTGGAATGAGATGATCTTTAAGGTCCCTTCAAACCCAAACCGTCCTGTGATTCTCTAATTCTGGCTGCAAACACGGCAGGGGCCGCTGCCCTGGGACGGGCGGCCGGTCAGCACCGCGGACAGCGCCCCAGCACCAGGGACAGCGCCCCAGCACCGCCGGCGGGGCCCCCCCTCCACTCCCCATCCCTCCGGAGACCTGGGGTCTGCTTCTTTACTCATTGACGCACGTGAGGGGAAAGAACGGGTATTTTACACCCAAGAGACTGCAGAGATTTTCTCAACACCGAGGGCTCCGAGCGTGCCAGAGAAAGAATTCAGCTTTTCATCTCTTCTTCCCTGCAACAACCTCTCAGCTGCCAGCATGTGTTTCCACCTACGGACATAGTGGCTTCCCTGGGAAGCTCCGAGGAGTAGGAAGTGCCATCCGAGATGGGCTGAAGAAGCGGTACAACCACCCAGCACATGCACCATGCAAGTGAGCAGATACAATCAACACAGTTGTCATTTTCCTGAACAGTTTCTCCCCTGAGATATCACCTGGATATACGCAAAACTCCACCAATGGCCACACGCCCCAGGCCAGCTTTGTACCTACAGGTACAGAAGAGCTTTCCTCCTGCCACTTGGCTGTAGGGCAGGATGAGTTTGTGCACACACCTGGGATTATCGGCCAAATCCTACCATAGCAGCTCTTTTCCAACAACATTCAAAGCTCGGTGCTGTTGCTAACGTTCCCTTTGGGCAACATGAGCAAGTTTCAGGCAGTTGTCACAAAAGCGAACATGTCTTGCTGGAGTTTAACCTGACTGAAAGGCCCAAGTGCCAAAGGAAGCTGTTTGCACGTCAGTCTTGCAACAGGGCATCCCCCTTTTCTTCCTTGTTAATCCTCTGCTCTGTAACCACATTTTTCTCGTGCTTTTACTTGGAGCACCATGACTTTGAAAGGATAAAGTGCATTAAGAGTTTTAACGCTGAGGAAGATAGCAGCCTGACATTTTAATAACACTAATGCTCTGGAATTTGCAGAATTATCACTGTAATACATATCTCAACACCAGTCCCTCCACTGTGATTAGTACAAGCTCTATACTACATTAAACACCGGGGGCTTTTGTGTTGCTCAGGGTAAAGAAATCAGCCCCTTCTACCATGCCTGAGACAGACACAGATTTTCCAGGGCCATGTGCAGAGGCATTCTGGGGATTTCCACCTTCTCCTCCATCAGGTCATAGACAACTGTTCCTCACCCTCTCCCTCCTGGAGATCTCAGCTGCAGTAACAACTAAAGCAACGGTGTAAAGATACGAAGGCTGTTTCTAATGGGCTTTTTTGCCTCAGAACAAACCCAAGCACTCTTGAATGCCAGTTTCCTAGTCTGCATCTCGCAGAATCCTTCCCGAGTCTTTGCTTATACATCCTACAGTTCAGTTTAATGTCACTCAAATTACTTGGTCCTTTGCCTGTGTCAAGCCTGAAATTCATCCTAAGCCAGTGCATCTTAATCAGCAGGGATAGGACGCAGTTTAGATGACGCAGTAAGGGACAGACGAATAGGAGGGACTCTCTTAAAAACAAAGAGGACCATTCCTATCCACAGAAACGGGGTGGAAAGAGACAGATGTCAACGAGCTCTACTGCAGCAACCACTCGAGCACCCCCCACGGCTGCACGACGGGGCCCAGCTAGCTACAAGTCCTGACAGCCAGGACAGCCACAGAAAATTCTGGGAGCTCAGGGAATGGCAGCAGCTGCTCCATCCCTGTGTGCAGAGGAGCTATGGGAGCCAGTAGCACTCCCTGCCCACTCTCACACCTTGTGTCCAGCCTGAGGAGCCATTAAAACCATATAAATACAGAGGGAGAGACAAGCAGTGAAGGGAAACACCTGTGTTCTGTACTGAAATGTGCCCCCACCTGCATCTTCTGGTGGCTCTGCTCCCAGACACCACCAAAGCTTCAGCCACAAAACCCCTGCTCAAGCTCCTGTTCTGCTTCCTCAGAGGAAACTCAGTCCTTGCACTTTCTGCTCCCCCTTCTCTTATGTCCAAGTAAAAATAACCCTAAAGGAGCTAAGCACATCAATCAAATTCCATGTAAAAATGAAGAGGTATTAAAAAGTTATAAGCCCACAAATCTGTAAAAAAATACAGCTGAAATGCAACCAAAGCCAAGGCATTTTGGAAAGTTAAGACCTTGTGATGGGAGGGAAGGAATTGCTTCCTTTTCTCTCTTTGAAACACACACATGCTGCTTTGCAAAGCCTAATGGCAATGGGCACCAGGGTAGTTTTTTGGCTTCCAAACCCCTCTCCTGTAGCGCACACACTGTGACTGGGCTTAACGAGCAAGAATTTGAAAGCAGAGTTCAGCAGAGGCTAAAAATGAGCTTAAGTTTTGCATGCAAAGTCAAACGCAAAAGAAACTAAATGGCAGGAAGCCCAAAGAGTAAATGAGACTGTTACATCTTGTGTCTAATGAGTGACACTAGGTAACGCTGGCAAATTGCTCACCTAGAGACAGCATCACTGAATTTCTGATGGATGAACAAGCCTTTTTTTTGCCCTCATCAGCACACATCACAGTGAATGATAGAGCATGTTTTTCTGATGGTGCTAGAGATTGTCACAATCATTCTCTAAATCCAGTTCTGCTAGTCACATTTTGGTAAAAAACCCAAGCAGCACTAAGTCAAATCCTCGGCTGACATAAGCTGGAAAAGCTCCCCAAGGGTCAGCTAAAACCAGCTGTGTGCCTCTCACCCTTGGCTCCTCGCAGACACGATCCTGACTTCAAATAATCAACGCGTGGAAGACGGGGAGACGGCGCGTTCGGTACGATGCTAATGGGCAATGTTAAAAGCACTGAAGTGGCTTAGAGAGGGAGATGGTTCAGCACACGAGAGCAAGCGGAGTTCTGCAAAAAGCCACAGCGTTTTGTGGGCGCTTCGCCCCAAAATGTGCATGTAGTCGGCCTCAAAAGCGCCGTCGCATCCAACGGGGGTGGCTGCCCCTGCCCGGGCACCGCTGCCGGTCTGGCACGGGCCAAGCAGCGAGTGCTGCCCGTCACGTGGGGAAGCCTCACGGCTGAGCTGCGATGCGTAAAAGGATTTACAGATGTAAAGCCACATCTCGATAACGCTTGGAACAAATCCCTGACATTCTTCACACAGCTCTGCACTAACAGGTTAGGCTCTAGCAGAGTGGAAACGGCAGCTCCCCGCTATCTCCACGTCTCCATTCCCGTTAACCGTTTGAAGCCTTCTCCCCTCTGAAGCAAGGTGGAGCCCGACCGGCGGAGGCAGGACTCTCCTCGCTGACAATTATTCTCCGTTCAGGACTAGCCATTTGCATGCAGTTCATTTGTGATGCAGAAAAGCTTGAACCTGTCATTATTGCTTGGCATCAGTACAGCACTGTGAAAAGACACCGCTCGGAACATGCGCACAACGTTGCACCCTATTTTCTTTAATCTAGGTTAAAATGACAACGAGAGAAAGCAGGAGGGAGGGAGGAAGGAAGAGGGAAATGGGGAAAGCATCTTCTCCATAAACAAGAGTCAGATTCTCCGACCAGCCAGGCACAAGTACTCTTCTCAGTGCCGTGAAGGTTGGTACGGGGCTGATCAGGGGACAGGCTGAAAGCGAGGGGGTTTTGCAGCCCAGATGGGCAGAGCGTGCAGATGACATTGGACTGGTCCCCTCTGCACAGCTGGAATTTGCTCAACAGAGTTATTCCCTGGAAAGGGCTCCAGGAGCCACCATTTTGCTGCACACAGCCCAGCCGTGCAGGCGATGCCCAGAGGTCCTCCCCGACACAGGCACACGCTCAGCACCTCCTCCCTCCCATCATCCCCAGGCACGGCGAGATGGGGATGGCAGTAAAGTCAGGGGAGCAGATGGAAAGCAGAAGCCCCGTGAAAGCTCCGCTCCCCATGGCTATTTGCTGTCTCCTCCCAATGAGCAGGGATCACAAATGCCTCCTCACCCAGGCCAGGCTGATGCAGAGCGTGGCGAGGCAGCGGTGCCCTCCTTTGCTAAGGGGAGGGCTGCCATGGAGCACAGCTGGGCACCCCCAGGAGTGGCCTGGGGACAGTGGGGGACACTGCCCGGTATCTCCAGCTCCCGACCTCTCTCTTAGCAAACACCCCCAGCGCCCAGGCACCTCCCAAGTACGCTGATGGTATCGGTGACCATCTGCATTTCGGACACCGCCAGCACCCGTCCTCTCCAACATCTCTTGCCTCTCCTCATCCAGCACCCAGCACAAGAGGTCTCAGCGTGGGCAGATGAGGACTAACCCGAGTGGTCAAAGATCAGCTCGAGCCCTGCCTGCAGCAAGGGCTTTAACAGCTCTGTCAGAACATATGTCAGTAACTACTCTCGCTCTGTAGCGTCTCCTGTTATGTCAACATCCATAACCCGACCTCCGTGACTGCTTCTGGCGAGATACGCCGGATCCCGGCCATGGGCAGCGTGGAAAAGCACTTCCCAGTGCCAGCACTGACCTGGAAAGCCTTTGCTCCGTGCTGGGCACCGTGGTGGTTCCCCAGAGGCAGCAGCAACTTGGATGTGGCCACACAGACCTCACCGTCACTGTGTCTGCGGGGTGGCCACCTCCGGCCAGTCCGGTTCGGGAAGAGGCAGCACCATGATGCACAGGTGATTTAGGAGCCCAGATCCCATTACGATTCATTGCCAGCAGGGAACCCAACTCCCTTGTTACCTTTCAAATGAGCAGAGCTACACATGAATATTAAACACCACCTCGTTCTAGTCCCAGGGAAAAAAAAGCCAGTCTTTGAGAATCCCTCATTAAGATGCACTGGACGCCTTGCACAGGGAGCCCGAGAGCCAATTAAGCAGGGCTGTAACAACCCTAAAAACGAAGCTGCGTGCCTAGTTGGGCTCCGAGACGTTGGCAGAGGTGGTGTGGGTGCATTCCTCATGGTGCCCGAGCCCTGGCTGCTCCCTGACCCTCTCTCCAGCCATCCCAGCTCCCTGTGCCATGCTACCACGCAACACACCATTGCCAATACCAGAGCAAGGAGCCACTTGACACCTCCCTACCAGGGATGGGTCTCTTCCCAAACCTGTCCTCTTCCCCGCCAGCCTCTTGCCTTCCCTCCTCCGCTTGCAGCAGGGAAAAGGAAAAGACCTTCAGCAAAGTTTATTTGCTGACTTTCAAACACCATTATTTCCGTGCTGGATCGCAGGTAATGTGATCAGACAAGCCCGACGTTTCTTTCTGACTTTGGAAGGACCCTCTTCTCATTCTGTGGCTCAGCCTCATCCTACCCGTCACTATCCGCTCCCTCCCTGCCAACGCCAGCAGCCCCACTTCAAAATCAATTTCTATATTTCAGATACAAAGGTTGTTTTGCTTGAAAAATGAAGCTGCCCTTCACAGAGGTAATAGAGAGATCAATACTAGTTACATCAAGTTTCCCAGTGAAAATGGGGACCCGCCTGTATCTTTATCCTCCTCATCCACCCGATGGTGCCTGTGCCCCAGACACAGGCGGGCACTTGGTGGGAGAGTCCTGGCCCCCACAGGACCTCGGGAGAGGCTCCACACCGTCCCCTCTCCCTGCCAGCGACAGGAGAGGGTGGCAGGAAATGGAAGAGAAAATTGTGGATATAATTTATAATGCCTCATTAATTTGACAAATGCCGCTTCATGCGTGCTCTCTGTCAGCCCGTCACTGTCCCAGAAGCCACTATATCACCAGCTACGTCAGATGGAAAAAAATCTACCTGCACAATCCTGCTGTTTAAAGGATGGATTAATTGCCACCAATTCTCACGTTGGCTGTACAAGCTGCCCTGACCGGGAGCCACCTCTCCTGTCCCGGCCGGCTGGGACTGCTGCGTGGGGAGAGCGACTCCAGTGAGGGATGCAAATAGAGACAGAGAAGGCAAATATCACAAATAGCTTTCAGAGAAAGCATTTGACCAGCTGTAATAGCTTCTTACCAAGGCTTTTGTATAGAAGCAATCCCATAGGAAATACTCCTTCACCAAAATGAAGCTTTTGTGGAAATTTCTCATTTCAATCACGAAACGAATTCAATTTTGTCTGCATTTGAGAGAGTTTCCTTTCTCCCCTTCTCTTCTCCTTCCTACAGACCATTTGTTTCTCTCCTGGAAAGGCAGTAGATGGAAAGGGGAAGAGGCACCTTCTGATCCAGGCCAGAAGGCAGCAGGAGCAGGCAGATCCTGCCCAGCACAGCCCTTCAGCTCCCTCTCTGCCCCGAAACGACACAATTAGCTCTCACTCGAGTGATATTTTGGGTAAAGCCAGTGCAAGAGGCAGCAGGTACCTGGGAAGGGAAATAGCCAATCATTCCAAAGCCACGCAGCTCCAACCAAAATCTTACCATGCCCAACTGAGTTTGCATGCACACTGACTGGCCCCTGGGTTTTTAACCCCATAAGGAAAATAAGAGAAGGAAGCTGGAGAAGATGTATGTGCAGAAGGCAGCAGTAGCACAACTCCACTCGCTGTGCATTAAATAACTCTTCCAGGGCGTGAATTAAATGGCAGCACAGAGCAATCAGGGGACAATAAATCCCTGCCTATAAATTCTGACACTAGACGGTAAGATTATAACCATCATTCCTGCCAGGCTGCAACTGCCCCCCAGCTCAGAGGATACAGGCCAAGCCCAGGAGGGAGGAACGTCTGCTTTGGTCTTTTCCCTCCACCCATGATCTTCCACTCCCACTCACTTTCCTCAGAGACTTCTGTTCATTTTGTGCCCCATTTCACCCCACTTGTGCCCCAACATCATCGGGTGCTCCCTGGGGTGGTTTCAGCACAAACAAGGAGGGAGGTTCCCTCTTGGGTCCATAGCAAAGCACCGGAGGCCACTTCCCAAACCACTGAGCACCCCTCAGTGCCCTGCTTCCACGCACACACCCCCACAAAACCCAAGCCCCAGGCACGATCCATCTCCTGAGCTACGGGGACAATGCATTTCCAAGGCGCTTTAAGGAGCAGGGAGAAGAGAGGGAGGAATCCAAGGTGTCACCGATTTACCTTGTTGCATTTCAGCTCTGCCTGCTCGAGCTGTTATTTCCTGCAAATATATTGCACTGTGGGATGCCTGCGATACTTTATAAAGTTAATAACTTTTTTTTAATTGGATGAGTTTATAGAATCGTGTGAGCAATTAACAATAATTACGTTTAAGACACTTAAATTCCAGGATGCACCACAAACACTGGAATATTAAGCTATAAAAACCCTCGATTGTACATTCAAATTACATTAAGGGTCTGTTGGAAGGATTACACTCTCGGTTTCAAGAGCCCCGCTCTGTTCTGCTTATACAATGAGGTTACATCAGACGTTAAGACACTGCAGCAGCAGCAGCTCCATCCCCGTTCAGCACTCGGGCACCGCACGGATGCCCGGGCTTGGCCAACACTGCCCGGCAGCCCCGAGGGAGGCCCATGTGAGGGCATCGTGCTGGCCACGAGGATCAGAAACTGGGGAAGGCATCTCATCGGGCTTCACTACGGACACAGCCGCCGAGCACCGGTGCCGTTCCCCACGGAAGGGAGTTGGGCCAGTGCTTATTTCATTTTAATCACCAGGTGCCAAACTAAATTATTGATGTAGGTTCTCAGTGACAGGTAAGGCATTTTATCATTGCATCGTTAATAATTAAAGAGTCATGATCCTTCACGCTAAAATGTCAAGTAATTCTCAGGTTACCCTCGCCAGGCAGAGAACTTTTTCCCTGTCCTACCTTCCTTGGCTGGCGCCAGGGGCTCACCACCAGTGCCCATCTGCTCCACGGTGACAGCACAGGCAGTACCCCAGAGCACGGTCATGCTGCCTTCCCCGTGGGACCCGTCCAGCCCCCGTGTGGCACCTGGGCCAGGCTCCTGGCCGGCAAGTCATAGAGCAGCAGCATGATCAGAGAGAAAGGAAGGGATAACCTTGCCAGTACCTCTAAAAACTAACCCAAACGCCGCCCTGGTGCACATCCCCACTGGTGCGCTGCTGCCTCTGCCTCTCAGGCTTCAGCTGTGCCAGAACATCCTCAACAGGACCAGAGGCACCAAATATTTCCTTTCGGGTGGTGAGCTGCTGCTCCCTGCTTCCATATGGGGAAACACAGGCAAACATTCCCGTCACAACTGAAAGTCTGTGTGATGCTTACGCCATCATTCCTGTGTTGGGCATTTTCACCACAGGCCCCCTGTCTCAGGAGGCAAATACTCGCTGAGGAGCACGGGGGGCACGTCACCCAGCCTTGCACCTACACTCCCTGATGTTGGGAGCTGCCGTGCCCACAGCACCCACTCCCAGCCTGCTCCCACTGCCCCTGCTCCCAGCCCCGAGCACCCTCCAGGCCACCGTGCAGCTGAAGAGCCAGCAGCAGCAGATGCACATCACCACGATGAAGAGAGACCCTCTCGCAAGCCCCCGGTGCCCGCGGGGGTGATGCTCTGCCCTGCGCTTCACTCCCTAAGCAGCGTGCTGGAAAGACTGCTTACAGATCCATTTTGTACGCCCCAACCACAGAAAAGGACAATTTTAGAGCCACGAAAGCTGCAGGCTGAGGAACAATAGCAGGCTAATGTCTCCATTTTGAGCCGTGCACGTGCCTCCAGCAGGGAAAACCCTCTCCAGAGCCGGCACAGGGGAGCTCCGGGGAAAGCAGGCCCTGCTCCTTCAAGAGTTAACGGCAAGATCTGAACATCCCCAGGACCCCAGAGGGACACGAGCACTATTTGGCAGGGGCGGCTCAGGAGCCACAAGCCCCAGGATGGGAAAGCCCATCCGAGATGGCCGAGTCCCCAGGAGGCAGCAGAGCCGGTGACCAAGCCTGGGTGACACAAAGCAAGGAGGAATACAAAACCCAGCCTTCCCCAGCGCCAGGGACGAAGGAACACTGTTGGCAGGACCCATGATGGGTGCGGGCAGGACCCACAAGGGACAGAAACCAGCGTGTCCCCAGGGTGGGCTGAGCGGAGGTGGGCAGTGTCCTTCCCTGCCTGGTGGCCAGCACCTGCCCTGCCTCCCGACCCTCGCTGCACCCGCCACCGGGTCTGCTCAAGCCTTTGTATTCCAACGGCACAGCCTGACATTTATAGGGAGAAGTTTTATTCCTGCTGTAAATAACCTCTAATAGTGTAGGTCATTACACTAATTACAGAAGATAATTAATTTTCTGATTCTTGTTAGACCGCTGCATATTCCAAGAAGAGCGCAGTTCATTATTTTCCCATGCAATTATGACCTCCCTTCTCCTTCTCCTGCCAGCCCCGCCTTCAGGATTTTAACACTTTGTCAAGTTGTTTATCGTGCAGCCATCGAACTGTTGCGAAGACAAGGAGGCGCAGGGGCTCCTCTCTTCCTCCCACCCCATTTCTGCAGACCACGAGAGCCTCGTGCTGCAGAGGCCACCTCTCCACCTCGCACAGGTTCCTCCAGACACTCTTTCACCAGGACGTGCTTGGTTTCCAGCAGGACCACACACCTTCCTTACGGCTCCAGCCACAGGCCAGGTGCGAGAGAGATGTGCCAAGGAGAATCACCACCCCCTGGGCACCCAGAGCACCCTCTGGGGCTACAACATATCTCCCAGACCCGGGTGGGATTTTCCTGCTGGGATTTTTCCCAACAAGGGCACGGCCCCATCAATAGTAGGAAAGCTTGCTCGGAACACAGCCCCTCCAAGAGTCCGACCTGCTGGTGACTATTAATATGCAGCAGATTGATAAGGGTCCTCTCGACACAACACTCGTTTCCAAACCCAGCCTGCGAGCAGGAACATCTGCAGGATCCCATCCCGCCACGGGGCTGAGCGTTACAGGCATCTCCCACCACTCCTGCACAGATGGTGGAATAGAGACAACCTGGTGCCCGGCAGCTCTTGCAACTTCATTGTCCTCGCCCTGTCCGTGGCCGTAAAGCACCGCAGTAAAACACTTTGCAGGGCGAGAGCTGCAGTACAACACTCGCTCTGCTCGCCCGGGAGCCGCTCAGAAATACCAAACTCCAGCAACAGCACGGCCAAGGGGAGCAGCTCCCAAGCCGTTTCTTGCCTGGTATGGGAGGGTGAAGCATTTACCTTTCCTCCTTGGCCAAACACTTAGGGAGAGACAGCTCTGGCTGGAAGAGTGTGCCAGATCCTGGCTGCTCGGGGCTGGAGACCGCCTGGCTCCCCAGCCACGCTGTAAATCTGGGTATCAGACGGGTTTTAGCGATAATCAATTGTAATAACGGACACGTATCCCTTGACCAGATAAGTGGAATATTATGCTTTAAGTCCAGCTGCAATTAGCAGGGGCAGATGGATGGGGGCTAAGGCAGCAGTACGGGCGTCTTCCCCTCCCACCAGCCAGTGCTTGGTGCTGGGTGCCCACAACCACCTTCCCACTTGCCCCTCATACCCTCTTCAAAGAAAACCCACAGACAACCCTCCCAGGGAAGCACATCTAAAGCCAGCAGAAGAGAGAGGCCGCTTTTGCCTGGCACACCAGGAACCCGTGGAACTCACTGCAGCAGGATGCTCGCCGGGTCCGAGAGCGCAGCCACCCGTCAGAGAGGCCCGGGCACGGCAGCTGATAACGTACACACCTGCCATTATAGCAGAGAGAATGAATTTTTAAAAGGCATATAAACCCCTGATGCTTCAAGGCATCAGCTGAGCGCTAAGGAGGATTAGGAGGAAATATCTCCTGTGGAAAGCTTATTCCACATGAATTCCACTGAAGGGATCCTTTCATCTCCCCCCGGAGCATCTCTTTCCCCTGGCCTGATGCGCCTTGGCACTTGCTGAGCTCCTGTAATATATTTGCAGGCGGCGATGCGCCCGCAAAGGTTGACAGCTGTCTCCGCTGCGATGCCGCCTCCTGACTGACGGCAACCTGACAGGCAGCGTGACGGCGGGACGGCTATCCGTCTCTGGCGGGACAGACATCCATGCCCTGGTGGGACAGACATCCATCGGACACACAGCCACGGTGCCGGGCTTCGGGCAGGCGGGATGGGAAGGTGCTTTGCCCCCAGGCTGGGTGGCACAAAGGGGCTGGGAGCTGCAGCGTCAGCATCTGCAGTTCAGCAGAAGGCATCGACGCAGCCCAGGGAGTCGAGGATCCCACGGGGCTGCCCCCTTCCTCACCACCCCCTTAGAAAGCCATGCCTTGGAGCTGGCAATGGTCCTGGGGAATAAAAACCCGTCACAGGCATCCCCCCAGCAGCCTTTTCTGCCCAGCACCTCTTGGAGCACTCCCCCTGCACCACTGTTCCCACGGGAAAGCATCAGCCCTCACCTCAGAGGAAGGGAAAGGGTTAAAATGAATGCCATCTCCCCTCTCATTTGCCTCGAAAAGGAGAGGCACTGAGTGCATTAAAAACTGGGTTAAAAATGGCTCTGCTCTACCTATCTGATCTTCTTTGTACTAAAAGCGCTCAAAGAGCGGCAGGTTTTCACGCAGAATTTTCCCGTCTAATCCCCTTTTGTTAGCTCTGATACTGGCATTGCAATACAAACCTCGTCCAGGCGATTTAGGAGGGATTACACGCCCTCAATCCTACAGCATGTGGGAGAAAAATGTTTCCTCAAATCAAATTTTACACAAACCGGTATTTGAAAATAATCAAAGCGCAAATCCCTGCTGCGGGGATTTCTGGAGGGAGGCGAGCGGGGGGCGGGAAGCAGCAGGAGCCGGGGCACCCAGCCCTGGGCTACCGTGGCCACTGGCCACACCAGGTGCCCTGGCATGTTCAAGCCCAGACCACCACCAACTCCGAGGACACCAAGAAATAACCCACGACGAAGCTCCAGACTGGGGCCCCGTGTCTGGGGGACAGGAGGGGATGTCCGGAGGACACGAGAGAAGAGGGGCCGGGGGGAGCTGCTCATCACCCCCTTCCCATGCAACGGGGCACGGAAAACCAGTGTCACTAAAGCCAGTCAATAACTCTGCCTTTGACACGGCCAAATGTGCTCTACGGGGCTCTGCACGCGCGTGTTTGGCTCGGCTTTCCCGATGAAATATTGCTGGTGCCGCTCCTGTAATATATATGTCACAGATGCAACCTCATTTTATTGATCTCTCCTAGCTGCCGGGATATCCATAGTGGAATTAATATGTCTGTATCGCCGCAAAAAAAAAAAAAAGAAAAAAAAAAAAAGGTAAAGCCCATCTGACAGTTTCAATTAAGGAAGCGTGAAAAGCGATTTGCGTAAGAGACTCGGGCTTCGTGGGGGAGAGGAGGGCAGCCCGCAGGCAGCGCGGCTGTACACTCGCATCTGGGTAAGTGAAGTGATTTCCTACAGGAAGTGATGGAGGCCAGACCGAAGCCGGGGCCGCGGCCGTCTCCGGCTGACGAGCCCCCCAGCCTGCCTCGTGCCCGCCGCCACGGCGAGCGTCCCAGCCGACAGCGTCCTCCACCCCCCGAGGAGCAGGAGCGAAGCCCCCGGGAGACCCCTGCAGAGCTCCCCAGAGGGCCCCATCCTGCACAGCCAAACTCCTTCCCTCCACCTCCACCCGAGCCCTCAAACAGCCTGAGCATCACCAGGGGGAAAAGCCCGGCACAGCGCCGGGACATTCCCAAGCTCATCTCTCCCCGGGGGCTCGGAGGGGTGCTGCGTTTTGGGAAGGGGCAGCGGGAGGCCCCAGGAGCGTGGCACCTGTCAAGCAAAATTATAACCGCATCCATCCGCTCCCACCAAGCCCGTGGAGAGCTGTGAAATATTCATGCTTTCTGCCACTCACAGAAGGTCTCCTTGGTGCTTCCTCTCCTCTCCCCACCGCTCTGGAGCGGGATCAGGGAGGGAACGCTGCCATCACCGTGCCCTTCGCACCCCACCGAGCAGCCGGAGGCACACACATCCCGGTCCACAGACTCCGGAGCACCCACCAACAGGGGAACCAGGGATGGACAACCAGCTGCCCAGCTCTGGGAGAGGGATTTTGGGGAGTCCCCATCACACACAGTCCCATCAGAACCCAGATCCCCTGCATCTATGGATGTGGAGACGCCACACCACCTCATTCCTGTTTCTTTCCCTCTGATTTGGGGCAATGCTCTTAACTCCACCATAAAATTAAAAGTCATGCGTCCAGATAAATCAATTAAGATCTTGTTTGCAACACCTACAGATAAATCCCACCCGATGCAGGGTCTAGCCAGCTGTCCCAACATTTGGCTTATTCTCAGCAGGATGCACAATGACACACGAGTGCTTAAAAGCACTCATCTAGGAAAGAAGTAAAGCCCCTTCCTAATCCACTCCCCCACGGAACACGGGGATGCTGGTGGTCTGCAAAGCCAGTTGCCCCCTGAAGAGGGGAGGACAGCCTGCTCCTGGCGCCGGGAAGAGGAAGATGAGGAGGAATGCAGGAGATGCTGGGAACGCCTGTCCATCCAGGCACCTTAGAAACCCACAGTTCCTCCTGGCTGCTCCGAGCATCCTTCCCCTTGCACCACCTCCTACTCAGCAGCACCTCTGGCATCTGGAGACTGCTCAGCACATCGCAAAGCACCGAACTGGTCAGCCCCAGGTATTCCAGTCAGGAAAACCAGCCCCGCTCAGCCCCTGGAAGCCAAGGCAGCACGGCAGGGTTGGGGCAGGAGCTGCCCCGTGGTGCCCAGGATTGCTCACCACCGCTGGCAGACGACGAGAAACAAAAACCCAGGTGGAACTTGCTGGCTCTCTTTAGGCACAGCAAATAAGTTGTGTGTCTGTGTATGTGTGTGTGTCCCTGCCCAGTTTCCTTGGATTTCTGCAGACTGTCAGGGGGCTGCCCCACTTACCAGCAGCCCCTCCTCGCACACACGCTCCCCGCCATCCTGCATTCACAGCACACGCCAGACCCACAGCTGGGCCTTCTGGCTCCAGCAGCAGAGCATTACCAGTCCCAATCACAGACTAGCTTTTTCTTGGGGGTAATTACTTTTAAGTATGTATATTCCAATCACACTCAGAGGCCCTACACGGGACTGGGAGCCAACCGTGCGGGCACGATGGAAACGCTGCGCGCAGCCACAGCCTGGCCCCGAGTCCCTCCTGCCCCAGGCAGAGCGCCAGACGGGGAGCTACCAGTCAGCAGACCCACACGGGCACAACAGACACCCTCATGCCTTTTGGTGGGGTTCGGGAGCTGTAGCTCCAGCTGTGCTCTGCCACCCGCCTTTCACACCAGCGTTGCCGTGGAAGAGCACCCAGCTCACAGCACTCGGATGCCTTTTGCTTTCACATCCCAAAATGGTCCACAGGTCCTGCGCCCCATTCCTCTCCAACAGTCTCCCTCATTAACACTCCTGGGTTGTGTTAAAGCAGAAGAAAAAGCCCCGGAATTACACGGCATGAGGCATGGCCCCCCGCCGGTGCCAGCCAGGAGGAGCAGTGCCCACGGCCGGCTCCACGCAGGGGCACTGTGATAGCCAGAGTCTCACACACCAGCTTGTGGCAGCCTCCAAGCCTTGACTTCAACACAGCCTAACAAGCTCCAGCGCCGCTCCCTCCCCTCCTTCCTTAAACCCCACGATTAGAAAACAGCTTCATGGTTTTAACACCTCCAGAGAGCAAAGCTGATAGCCCCTGCAGCCCGTGGCTGTTCCCTGTGCCCAGGCACATCTCCCCAGAGAACCCAGCCCCTCCAGCCCTCCTGGGGTGCTCCCCTGTGTCACCGAAGCAGCTTCTCCAGCCCTCCACGACCACCCACACAAGAGGCACCAGGAAGCTCTGCAGAGCAGGGAGGGGACCTCCGGCAATAAAGGGACTCGGGGCACCCATACATTCCCCAGGCAACAGCCAAAACAGGCTGGATGGCACCTCCCGGGGAGCTCCACAAAGCCCTCCTTTCCGATGGAGCACAGAGACGGGCTGCCTGCAGGCTCTCCAGCTTTGGCAACATTTGTGGTAAAGGCTGACCTTGGCCCCGTGGCCAACAGAAAGGATGCAGCAGCAGCAGCATCAAGGCAGAGCACACGAACCCCAGGACGCACAGAGAGGGGTATCGGCCACAACACAAAAGCCCTCATCGCTCAGACACCGCTCTCCCTGCCAAGGCACAACGCGGTTCATGGTGCTGCCGAGGGGCACCAGCAGAACACCTCCCACCACCTCTACCAGCCCTCCGCGTGCACGGGTGGACGCAAATGCTCAAGTACCCAGGGCTATTCCTCCTCTGGATGGGGGTGATGCAAAAAAAAAAAGGCCAACCAACCCCTCTTGCCAGAAACCAAACCGAAAGGGCCCCCGTGCCGCTGGAAGGCCGCTCCTGTCCACGGGGAAGCATCGCTGCCGGTTTCGCAGCGCTGCAAAGTACACCGACAAGAATTGATTGACTTAGTTTCAACAGTTTAATCACCTTCTTCCCTTGCAGCAGCGCTGCCTTCCCTCAAATCCCCCATGTGAAGCTTTCTGTGTTGGACTCCAGAAGAATAAAAAAAAAAAAAAAAAAGTGGGGAAAAAGGTAAAACACAGGCACAAAAAAAAAACCATAACAAAACAAAAAAAACCCCACAACAAACTACATACCTTCTGGCAAAACCCAGAGCACCACTTACACAACATCTTTACTCTCTCCATTATTTATAGCGCAACTGAAACATTTATTCCTACACGGAACTACCCAGAGCCCCGGTGTTCCGAGGAGCCGGAGCAAGCGCTGCTGCCGATCCCTCGCAGCAACCGGTGCCCGGCCACTCGGCCCCACACACCGGGGTGGATGTGGGTCCCCGTGGGCAGCCCCGAGGTGGGACCGACCCAGCTCACAGGCAAAGGGGTGCCACCAAGTCGGGGCCACCCCACCTCACAGCGCCCTGGGACATCAGCTCAGACCCCCAGGAGGCTCGGATGGGAATATTCCCACAGCCAAACCAGACCTGGCTTCGTCGCCAGTAACACTATGAATGTAGCAGTGGAAATGCTGGAAGAGAGAGCTCCACAATGAATCAATAAGCAGGACAGTGAAATTGCTATTAATTATGCTTGCCCCGAACCCTGTCCCACCCTGTCACTGACTCTTTCTTCCATCAGCAGAAGAAACGTCAGCTGCATCAAACAAGTTCCATTCCCGGCACCAGGAAGAAGTGACAGTTTCAAAGCAGAAGGGACCTGGTCCCAGGAATTCATGTCCAAAACCAGCTGATCCCGGACCCTCCACACTTGTCCAACCCTGGCTTGAAGTTGGTTCTCAGGGACAGGAGGGTCCCTCACACCCGAGATCTTTCCCCCTTGATAGTTCAACGGACCAGAAGCTCTGCCCCAAAAGCCTCAAACCAAGGGCTGCAGCTGAATGGGCACCCTAATTCCCCAGCCCTACTTCTCCAGGTGTACAAACAACTTCCGAGTGACTGGGCAGAGCAGCCGGTGGCAAAGTCCCCACAGTCTGGTCAGCAGAAAGAGCTGGCTGCCCCCCCAGCCCCACAAACACCTTTTCATGGCAACCATCTCATGGCAGGACCAAGTAATTACTGATGGATTACAGGCAGGCAGAAGCCCGACCATCTCAAAGCCACATAAGGCTAATCAATAGCAGTTCATCGATAGACCAATCAATCACCTCTGCCGGTAAATATATTTCGAGGAGGCCCAAATCCCATTACCCGTCTCTTTAGTCAAAACCCAGCGCTGGGTCCCCGGACACGCAGCCGGATTAAGGACGGCATAATCTGCTATTCGGAGCACACAACACACAAGCCTCGTGCCAAAGCTCACAGCTGGGGCCGCCCTGCGTGTGAGGAAGGAGAGTTAAAAATGAAATTAAATTAATACAGGCCAGGAGCCAGCTCGGTGCGGGCTCGGGGAGGATGCTTTATGCGAGGGACGCGTGGAGTGATGCACCTGCGAGAGACAGCAGCTCTCTCCATCAAGGACACGGTGCCAGGCAGGGTCAGAGCCATCTGCCATGAGGGACCGTCCCCGCTCCACACCCAGGACAAGGGCAAAGGCATCCTCATGCCCATGAGCCACACTTCCAGCACCCTCCTCCTCCTCCTCCTCCTTCCGGGAGCCGGCGATGGCCAGCATCCCAGGACCAGCAGGACACGCCGTGCTGGAGGTCTCCCCTCCTTTAATAGGATCTGTCGTCTGGCAATCTAATTTGATCGGGGAAAACTAATGAAAACAGGCCCTGGTCTGCAGCGCGGATTAGCCCAATCAGTCCAGAGTGGCTACTTTATTGTTCAGCTCCCTGGCACCAGCTGTGCGTGTGTGCAATCAGCCCCTAATAGCCATTAGGCTGCATCCGCCCCAGCTGCCCAGCCAGCAGCCCTCCCTCCGCAAAGCTCTTCCTCCGCCCCGGCAGGCTGGGGGCGCGGGGGTGGCCGGTTTGTGGGTTTCCACACCCGGGCTCGAGCATCAGACTCAAGGGCAAACAGAAAGATCACACCAATAAGGAAGCAGTCTGCACTAATACACCTTTTCATTAGCTTTAAGGGACGTCGTCTCTGGGCTAAAACCAAATCCCATTACTCAGGAGAAGGGCATGCCCAGCGCATCCTTAGGGCCCATCGCTATTAACGGAGCAGCATTTCCCACCACAATACTCATTTGTCCCCTTCAGATCCCAGCCTTTGGTCCCAGGGCCTGGGAGGGATGGAGGACCTCATCCCGGGCCTCTGGGCAGCCCCAGGCAGGCTGGCTACGGGCTCAGCAAAGCCAAAGCCCAGGAAAAGCCTCACCTCTATGGGCAACGGGCTTCTTCCTAAACCCCATGAACTCTTTTGCTCTTGCTAAAACCCACACAGCATCACATCCCACAACATACACAATGCCTCCGAGCCACCACGTGGGTGCTGGTGCTGCCCCGGCGCCCAGCCCCGGGATGGGACCACGTCGGGGGCTCATCCCCCGAGGGGACAGAAACTCCACCACCCTCCCACCCAGCCAGGGATGAGCACACTGGACCACAGCACTGAAACACGGCTCCAGCCAGGGGACAGGGACATTTCCAGCATCACACGGCAGCATCGCAGGGCACCGCGTGGAGGACTGGGGATGGAAGTGGACAGGAGAGGGGAAGAAAAGCGTGGAAAGCACCCAGATGGCGAAAGCTGGAGGGAGGCTGTAGCAAGATTCCCAGCCTGGGGCTGAGCCTGCTCTCCCTGCAGAAGGGACATCCCCGGCAGGCAGGGAGGACAGGTAACGCACGGTCCCTCGCTCAGGCAGGGAGGCAGAAAGAAGCTGAACAGGATGGGTAAATACCTGTATCAGCAGGGATTATCTCCTCCTGCCTGCAAATATTTGCTCACCGGAGCAGATACAGCAGATGCGAGTCAGACGCTCAGCCTTACCCATGCAATCACACGCGCTCCTGAGGCTTCGTCAACCCTGTGGTGACCAAAGGTTGTAGGATCTGGGCATGGCTTAATCACGCGGGCTCTGCAATCAAACGGGCGCTGCACAAGGGTTGGGACCACACGTCCCAGCCCCGTTTTACACCCCCCGGGAGGAGCAGGAGGGAACGATGCTGGAAATGACGCTGGCACCATGGGAGCCTCCCCAGGGCAGGGCACAGGGATGTTCCACCAGCAGTGACACCAGCACTGCCACCTCCAGCGCTGTCCGAGACCCGGCAGCATCAGTGCTTGGGTCTGGGGTGAGACCCACAGCAAGGGCTGGACATCTGGCAGCGCTCAGATGGGCTTCTCAGCCTCTCCCAGCCCCATCTTGGTCCTCTCCCCACGTGTGAGACAAAAAGCCAGGGCAGGGAAGGGGTGGGAGGGTTTAAGTGACAGGGAGGAACCTCCGAGCAAAAAGTGCTGGCAAAGAACTGCGGAGCTTTACGAATTACAGCACTGAGCCACCTGGGACATGTGCATATTGACTTAGACCCAAGCCTTTAATAAGGCAGCTAACAGCATCGCTTTTACATTCATCCCTGTTACACGCTGAACATGCCCAGGACAAGTTAATGTTCCAGCTGCAGCACTCGCCGGGCTCAACCGAGGGATTACCCAGCCTTGTAACTACAGCTTGCCTTTTTTCCCCTTTCTTCCCTTTTTCTGTTCTTCCTTGGTGTCAGGTCAAAGCGGCTCTTCCCTCTCCGTGTTGTGTTTTGTGCTTTGCTTGCAGATCACACGCGTACCTCGGGGTCCCTCCTTGCTCCAAACTTGCTGGAGCCGAGGCGAGATGCCTCCTGCCCTCTCCTTTTGTAGCTGCTGAGAAGCCGGGTGCTGCAGCACGACTTTTTTCCTAGCCTTTTTAAAGGATTCACCTAAACATCTTTGTCACCGGCAGACGGGTCTGGAAAACTCTCCGAAATTCAAACGCTGCCCGCCTGCATCCGCACTCCCGGGGCCTCTCCTGCCGATGGCTACGAGCACAGCTCAGCAGATTAATGTCACAGTCGCACCACAAAAATGCCCAGCGCTGGGGAAGCGATGGCAAAGGGCAGGAGGAGACTTAGCACAGACATTAACAGAGGCTGGAGTACATTAATATTATCGACAGGCTGTCAGTTAAGCTGAAGAGGCTCCACCATCCCTAAAGCGGGGGCTCCAGGCTGGTTAAAGCCACGCGGCGTGATGCTGGGCTGGCTCAGGGTCTGCATGCCCACGGTGCCCGTCTCCAGTCAGGAGAGAGTGGTGGCTGGCACCCTGAGCTGTGGCAGGAGCCGTGCCATGCACACACGACAGCGGCACGGGGACGCACAAGGCCCCATCCGTGGCACGGGACCACTGTGGGCTGGCGGGTGGGCTGGCAGCAGGCAAACCCGGTGGCCTCGGGAGCTGGGGCTGTGGGGCAAATAAGGGCCGGAGGAGAGGGAGCAGCCGGTGAGTGCCCTGACCCGTGAAGGAGGGGCCCCAGGAAGCCCCCTCGGCCGCCCACACGCTCGCTGTCAGCTCCACGCAGCCCCGTGCCCTGATGCCTTCGCCTCCCCTCACTGTGCCTCGCCAGCTAGCCCACGGGCCACAGGGGAAGGCGATGCTCGGGCACGCTGGCACACACGGGAGAGCACCTCCCTGTGCCCATCGCCCTGTGGGACGTGGCAGCCCGGCTCCTGCCCCACGGCAGGGACCCACGGCAGCGCGGGCTCCGGCCGCCCCAGCTTCGGGCGACGGCTTCAGCGGCAAGAGCACGGCCTCGCAATCCTACGGCTGCGCTGAAATACAGCGGTGGGAAGTCCCCTACTGTTCCCTGTGTAGCATTTTATCTTAATAACATTTTATCTTGGATGACAAGCCTGTGTAATGTGGTTTAAAAGCCACGGCTACGCTGACACCGTAACGGGGGAAAGGAAAAAAAGCTCTTTTCTCCCGTCTAATACATTTGCTAAGGTCACAACTTTAAAACCTCTCGCTGTATCTCGCCCGCCAAGCTGGGAGGCTGCTTTGTAGAGCAGCTCAGAGAGAGCGGCAGGGAGCTCAAACCCTGCTCCTCCCTCCCATTCAGGGCTCCTGCAATAAAGGCTCCGGCTCTCGCTTCTCCTTTGCAGTTTTTGCTGGGGGAGTTCTTTTTTTTTTTTTTCCTCCCCCTGCTTCATGCAGTGAGCGCCAGAGGCTTTGAAGGGGTAACTGCACAAGGTTTTTGCTGCATCCCAGGGCTGGCAGGAGGCTGAGCCCCGTGGGGTGACAGCAGCCTGGCTTGGGGAAGCGGAGAAGCCACCCTCGCCAGCGGCACAGCCCCGACACGGGCTGGATGGGCTCCAGCGATGCCAGCTGCAGGAGACGCGGTCCATCCCAGCTGCCACCAGCTCCACGTGTCCCAGCGTGACTGCTCACTCTTTGCAAGCGGCAGAGACCCCCCCCAGACACCTCCAGCCACCGCTGAGCACCTTCAGCCAGAAACAGGACTCGAACCCAACCACGCTCCACATCCAAGCCGCCCGAGCAAGGCAGAACTGACCCTCTGTGGCCACACAGCGGCCCCAAAGCTTCTGCAAAGGGCCAGGTGCCATGCCACCGCCAGCCCTGGGGCCAGGTTAACACCCCAGCCCCCCCAGAAGTCCAGCCTGCCCGAGCCCAAGTCCTGCAGCATCCCAACCTCTGCCGCGGTGAGCACCGCAGCGGTGTTGCACTGTACGTTATCATTAGGGAGACAGCTATTCGGGTCTAATTGCCAGCGTTTCACAGAAAACATGGCAGTTTCTGCCTGCTCGGAACAGAGCTGACCCTGTGTAATCACCGCAAAGACAAAGGATGCCCAAAAGAAGGGATAAAAATAGATGTTAAAAAAGAGAGGGGAACGTAAGCACACAGCGGGGCTGCCCGGGGGAGGGAGGAGACACCGACCCAGGGGGGGAGCAATGAGGGTTAAGCTCTTCTTGTGAGAGCTAATTTAAGGTCAGGCAAATCCTGCTGACAGATTATTTTTCACCTAAAACGTTCAGATTGGTGGCCCGGCCACCACAGCCCAGCAGGACCCGGAAAGCAGCTGGAGGAGTTGCTGGCACCCCCACAGCCCATGCTGGAGAAAGGGGCAACCCTGCCCCAGAGCAGGACCAGAAGCCCTGCCCGATGCCAGGCTCCTGGGACACCGGCAGCAGCCGAAGGCAGCCCAGCAGCCTGTGCCAAGATGTGGGCAAGAGCCCACCCTGTGCCTCCCACTCTCCGGTGGCGCCCCCGGGAGGGACAGGAGTCTCCCCCCACCCCAGCCTGTCACTCGGTCACCTCTGCTTTGCTGTGACAGACAGACAAGCCCCGGCTCACGGGACCATCAATTATTCACACACACTATTTCTGAATATTGATGTTAAAAGCAAATTCCCGGCTTGCCCCTCGCCTGCATTTCAAATGAGATTTTCACGCCACAAGGACCCAAGGTCCCACGGAGCCATCAGGGGTGAGGAGGGACCTCCACAGCCACCAGCAGGTCCACAGACACCCCATGCCCCTCAGGCAGCCAGGGCTGGGGGCATCCCCTCCTGCCAGCCCCATCGTGCCCAGCCTTCCGCCTTCCCAAACCCAAGGGATTCAGCCTGGCACCCACCCGCTGGCCCACGGCTAGCAGGGAGGAAGGCTCATGGAATGAAAGGATGTGTCTAATGGAGATAAAAAGAGCCTGCTCTCCCCCTCTCTTCTTTTCACAAGAAATTATTTGTAAATAAATGTTTCCTGCTTCTGTTTATACAACTTTAAAAGACTTGAAATGGAAGCCTGCTCCCCATACTGTATCATTACCCTTCATTATTGCAATTTTCCAGAGTTTAGGTGGCTGAAGGAAGAAAACAGAGGATAATGCACCACTCTGAAAGCTGCAGAAAGAAAAACAGGGAGAGACACGAGCCCAACTTCCAGCCTTCTGGCCACAGCATTTCAATAATCTCAGCACCTGATTTCCAACCTCTCAGCACCCTGGCAGGTGCTGGACCCACACAGAAGGGCACCCACAGTGTGGTGGTTCCTCACTCTGCTCTTCTGTGAGCATCAAGCCCAGCCTCAGTAGGCACCAAGAGCTGCTGGGGGGGCTGGAGGGAGGGCAGGAGCCATAGATGCCATCCCCGGGGGACACCCAGGTCCCACTAGCAGGACAGGCCCACCAGCACGAGAGCTTCACAGCACCGGGGCCACCGAGCCCAGTAATTAGGGTCCGCACTCATAAAGAAGCAAGGTAGATGTCAGCACATTTCTAATGCGCTCACAACCGCCGCTGGGCAAATTAAGCTGTTTCCAGCTCAGTCAACCTTCTTGGCGGCACAGGGAGCCCCATAAAGCAGAGGCAGCAATCCCTGGGGGCCGGGGCTCGGCCGAGCCCCCTGCACCCCCGGGTGAGACCCCAGCAGCAGAGCGGTGCCCAGCTCCACGCTCCCACCAACACACCCGCAGAGCACCCAGGCAGGGGCGGGCGAGGAAGGGGAGACCAGATAATGAGGAGCCTGGCAGTGCTGGCTTAGTTAGTAACCACAAACAGCCCTCCGGAGGGACTGAACCAGCCCTGCTACACAGCAAAGACAAATTGTCGTGTCGGAATTCAGAGAAAGAGCGCGATCCTGACCCTCCACACCGAGGAGGAACAGCAAAGTACCGTAGCCATGTACACCTCGGTGGAGAGAGGACGACTGGCCCAAAATACAAGCTGTTTTCCCTTCACCTGCATGACCAAGCTGGGGTACACCTCGCGACCCCCCAGTCCTGCGGGCAGCAACAGAGGCCGGGGGGGGAGAAGAGCTCACCCAGAGCATCGCATCCAAAGCCCGGTCCCAGACCAGCCATCCCCACCCAACAGTGCTCTCCTTCCCTTGGCCACCGCCGTTCCTCCGGTGATGGATTGGGTATCCATCACACGCGGACAGCTAATGCTCCGCTGACTCGCTTTTCATCATCGCCAGAAGCTGGAACAAAGAGCAGTGTTGCTGTGACCACGGCAAACCCAACAAATTGTTAAAAAGACGGCTGTTGTGTTTGCCCAGACACGGCGCTGACGGGCAGCTGACAAAGGCCCACAAGCAGGGACCGCTCTGGTTGCGACAGGGAAGGGCTCCAAGAAGAAGTCTCGTTTGCGGATCGTTGCTTTGGCATCTCGGGCGTTTTTTTTATTTTGCCTTTCTGTTTTTATACAGCCTTGTTTATTGCACTGATATTTCATCCTGCAGATTCATCTTGGATCATCGTTAAGGTTCCTCCCCAGCTTGCAGAGAGATGCCTCTGCTTACCATAAAAATCTATGTTGAAATTTCAGATTAATTAAAAGCTGTAAATTGCAAAGCCAGATGCGATAACTCACATCTTCACCCTTCCAAAAAAAAAGAAAAAAAACCCCAGGAAGACAACAAGGAGAACACCAAGTCCTTTCATTTTATAGCATGGTCTGTCCCCTCAAGATGTCGCATTCGGCCTGGAGCCACGTCACGCCGTCCTCGCTGCGACCCAGCCAGCGCTCACGAGCTGAGCATCGCTGCCTCCGAGAGACACCTCCCAACGCTCAAAAGATGGAGAAGCTTTGCTCTCCTTCCCCTGGACCGCTGCCCTGCTGCCCCAGCGAGGATGCTGCCGCTCAGAGCACGCCCGCGCTCCAGCTCCATGTCCAACACACAGGGAGAGAGGATGCTCGAGGATGCTGTAGAAGCCACCCTGGCAAAGGTGGCCCTGTCCCTGGGGAGGAGAGGACACTCAGCAGCCACCCAAATCCACCCAACCAAGCTCTGCCTTCTCCAAGAGCCAGGCGATGCTGGCAGGAGCAGATCCCACCCTGGCACCCACTCAGATGTGGCAGTCCGGGCACTAAAACGGGACAGACGTGATGTCCCCCCAGGGCCGGGGACACTGCTTTTTGTGCCCAAGGACACTCACGCAGCCGTGACCACCATCTGCTCGCTGACAGAGCGCAAGCCAGCTCAGGCTCCCGTGCAACTGCATTGCCTTGAGTTAACACAAGGATGAGGGTCGGCCACCACTCCCCGCGCTTCCACAGCCCACCCCAAAGGAGACCTGCCTCACACTCCTCTTACACCCCTTAAGAAGACCCTGTTGAGGAAGAAGAGGCACTATTGGGTTCCTCCCAGTTCCCAGCTCCACTGCCTACAGCTCTCCTGCAGGCGCAATACCCGGTTTGACTCCCGCTCCCTCCCGTTGCCCTCTTCCCATCACTTCACAGGCAGGCTAACAGAAAGAGGGGCAGGAAGCAGCATCCCTCCGTTCTTGAGCTCCTACTTGCTGCGGATCTCTTAATGCATTTCTTGGCCAAGGGTTAGGAGATTAAACACTCCATAGAAGGCGAGCTGACACAAGCTGACAGACCTGAATCTTCTGCACATGCATAAGTGCCAGTCCTCATCACAAGGATGCTTATTTGCCAGCCTCATACCTATCACTTTGGCTGGGAGTCAATCTAAATAAAGCAAACTCACTCCTTCTGATGGGAAGAGGGAGTCGCTGGGCTGTCATAAGGTTGAACTCAGCTGGCATCATTTTGAAGTGGAAGGTGCTGCAGAAAACACAAAGCACAAAGTATTCCCAGCCTCCCAGGAGCAAGAGAAAGGGCGTTTTGCCTCGCTTCAAAGCCAGCGGTGCCAGGAGACAGCAGCTGGCCTCAGCCCCATGCCGGCGAGAAGCTGGGCTGTCCAGTCCTCTGCTCTTCAGGGTCGGGAGACATCCCAGAGACTCTGCGCGAGGATTTCTCCTTCGGTGCTGAGGACCAGAGGTGACCACGGCCTTGCACCGCTGCCTCTTGGCTTCCAGCCTTTCCCACCCCATCCGGAGCCAAAGGGGGGAAGAGAGAAGTGGCCTCACACGCCATTCACTCCCCTCCTGCCCACCTGAGCCAGCCCTGCCGAATTTCCCAGCCCTACCTCCCTCCGCTCGGACCCTCCGCCCGGCCCCCCCCCCTCCGACCCCCTCCGGCGGTTGGCTGCAAGGATTAAGACTCATTTCAAATGAAGTTTTCATTATTTTCCGCTCTCCTTCTTTATTCCCAAACTCATTTGCATTACAAAAAAATTAAACAAAAGCTGCTTTTTGAATCTCCACTCATTACTCCCATTACATTTGTTAACATCATTATCTTCAGCTGAAGATGGCAACTATTATCAAATGTTGCAGAGCTTTTGTAGACCTCTTGCTATATTACTCTGGAAAATTGCTTTAATGCTTATGCTTTTAGTGGTTTTAAAAAACCAGCTATAGCATTAGAAGCCATAAAGAAGATAAAAAAGTGCATCATTTGATAATATGTGCATTTTTCCCCTTTACACCCAAATATAAATACATGGGTGCAAAAGCTTCTCCTCCGCTCCCAGCGATCCACCAGGGATCCTCCGATTTGACCCTCCAAGTCCCTCCTCGGCAGCTCCTCCCTTCCCTAAAAACTCTTCTCTTCAGGAAAAAAGTACTGCACTAAAAGCCAGCGGTCCAGACAGGAGGGATCAGTGCTGGAACAAGAGAGGCTTTGCCTGATTTTAAACACAGGTTACACAGGTAAAAAACCTCCAGCGCAATTAAATGCAAAGCCCCGTCACTCGGAGCTCCAGCTACAACCTCGGGGACGCACCCCTGCTCTCCTGATGTGAGGAGGTGCCTTTCTGGGGACCCTGTTTCAAACCAAAGGAACCAGATTAGCAAAAGCCCGTTCCCACGGCTCGCAGGGTGTCTGTCCACACGGGCGAGTGGAGCAGCCGATGCAACGGGTCTCATGCCCTGCACGAAGGTCTCCACAAGACCTTGCTGAGGGCACGGCAGGTTTCCAGGAGGAGACAGCAGCATGGCATCCCAGTACCCACCCACAGAAGGACCCAGGAGAGCCCCCTTATCTGCGTGGGTGCATCCCTCCATCCCCGGTTCAGTGGGTCTAACTACAGAGGATGCGTCTGCTGGTCTACACGCCTCTCACTTTCAACTGGAAACCAACAGAGATAACCTTCAGAGCGCTGATAGCTGAGCCAAGCTGAGCAGAGATGTTATCTGGAGGGATGGTTTAAAAAAGAAAAGAAGGAAAAAAAAAAAAAGAAAAAAAGAAGAGCGAACTAGATACAAGCATGGGGAATCTAGACACACGAGATTTGGGAAGCGGGATGGGGGCTTCCAAATCTCCCTTCCAAGGAAATCAAGTGTCTCCAGGGCCCACACAAAACCAAAGGCTTCCAGAGGCAACTGCTGAGGAGAAGAAGAGGCAGGGACCCCCAGGACAGAGGTGAAGAACAGGGAGAGGTGGAAAGGGAACAGCAAGAAGGTGGGAGCGAAGGATTCCCCGCAAAAGGTGGAAGCTGCTCATACCACAGCCCAAGGAAAGGGGCTTTAAACACTGGCCCAACCAGGCACAGGCAGCGATGAAGAGACCACCTCCAAGAGACAGAGGAAAATACAAGCCAGGGCTGGGACCGTGCTGCCGCTTGTGGGGCTCTGCTCCTCACCCCGGGCCCTTCCAGCCCCGAGAGCCGCAATTGCAGCCCCAGCCCCGCTCCACCAGCGGCAGGAGCTGATTTACGGTGGCTGCGAGAGAGGTCAGAGCTCCATAGGCTTTCATCGATCGCTTAATTAAACACTGAAGCAAAACAAACATAATGAACGTAAAAATTTACAGCCTCGGCCAGGGGTTTAGGTGCTTCTGGAGCTGAGACAGCTCCAGCTCAACCCACTCTTCTCCTCTCCTAACGAGGCAGGACGGACTGGGCTTGGGCAGGAGCCCCGGGCACCTCTCCGGAGCGGGCAGGACGCGGAGGGGCCGCAGTCCCACCTGCAGCACAAATACTAATAACAGCGATAGCGAATTGCCTAGACTGGGGCAGCGCAGAGGTGGCTAAACCCCGCCAGAAAGAAGTTAAAAGCCAAGCTCTCCCCAAACCCAGGTGTGCTCCCAGGGCAGCACGTGGAGCATGACACCGAAACGACCTGCTTTACCCGCGCACGAACCCAAAAGCCACACAAGCCTGTGCTCCAAGTTCACGCTTGGTCACACAGCCCACAGACCCACACAAAGACGTTTAAATTATCGCTTTGTCTTCCATCAGGCTTTTGGTGTTGATTTAAGCTGCCCAAACAAATAATTACGGTCTTATCTCCATCACGCAGCAGCATTAGCTGCAATTCATCATTTTTAGCTTCTTTGTTTCATACATTGTGTATATATTTATAAATAAAGAAAAAATTCAGCCATTCACATTTCACAGGACGCTGGCGTTGCTAGATGCTCTTGCCAACGCGGCGGAGATGGGCATTTGCTTAAATCTGGTCCCAACTAGAACAAAAATATAATCTCCAGAGGACTCTTCCCTGCAGGAAAGAGAAACGCATGTGCGTTTCTAATGGCTTCTGGAAATGAGACTATCAGATCCGCAGCGCTGAGGTAGAGTAGCCATGCTCAACGAGACTGCACAGGGGTGCGGAAAGGAAACACACCCAAAGCAGGGTGGAGAAGCCCCCGGAGGGAGTTGAGCCCCCTGAATCCTGGGGCTCCTGCTCCTGCACGGGAACGACACTCAGAGGAGTTGCTGAAGGCTCCAAATGCCAGTGTGGTGTGTACAGCTCCTTTTGTGCATGGAGACATGACTCCATCCTGCCCGGGGGTGGCTGGAGAGCCAACACAAAGAGGTGAACCCACCTCTGGGCCACGCACTTCAGATCCTTCCCTTCCCCAGCCTTCAGGCAGGAGATTCCCCCACGGAGCTTCAGGCGCGGGTTACGGAGCTGCAAACGGGAGCCGGAGCCCTCAGCATCCCGAGGAGCCGAGCGGCTGCTCCAGGCTTTGCCGGGTGGCAGGGAGGAATCCTGACACAGGCACATTAAAACCTTGCCAGCCATCGATCTTATCCGGAGAGTCAGGGCAGAGGTAACTATAACTCACAGGCAACCGCTAGATAAGACACGACAGGTTATGCCAGTGCTCTGCCAAGAAAGATCACGGAGATGATTATGAAGTTAATTCTTGACACCGTCACGCGCGTGTTGTACATATATTGTATGCAATAGCCATAGCTCTTGTTTAAACAATGGGACGTGCCAGGATGTCTGATAGATTATACAATAGCCGAGCTCGGGGAGCAGCACTAAGTACGTGGAAGCCGGCCAAGAGGCAGAGACTTCACCTGGAGCAGCCAGCAATAATCTCCCTGGAAGGAGCCACGCGTCTCGCACCCCGACCGGTGGCCAGGGGGGGAGCGCCAGGCTGGGGCTATCACTGGCCCTCGCCCCAGGGCACGGGGATGGCCAGCATGTTGTGGCAGGGACCGTGCCCGGCTGCCTCGGGGGTGACAACTGGCCCTTTCCAGCTCCCCCAGCCACCAGCCCAGCTTCTCGTGAAAAATCTTTGCGCAGTTTTTGCACAGGGGTACGTACAAGCGTGGAAAAAAAAAGGTGTAGGAAGGTTAATACTTATACATGCTCAGGAAGCATTTCTGAGGCCGCAGCAGCAAACAACACGCTACAGTCACGGGCAACCATGGAGCACACGACACCATTAAGTTCCTCATTACAGCACCGCATACGCAAGGCACGAGATGCAAGTCAAACGGACATTAAACGACACACAAGCAGCAATCTCCAGCGGTGGCACCAGCTCTCCTTGCCCGCAGCACACTGCTCCTCCAAGATGCAAATGAGCTCTGGTTTGCAGCGAGCAGTAATCAGGCAGGCTCTGAAGCAGGCTCTGGCGAAGGCAGAGCGGTAACCGGCACCAAGCTTCTCAGATCAGCTGCAATCAAAACTCCCCAGCGATGGGGAGACAAAGACACCCTTTTCCCCTCGACCAACACAGCAAAAGGTCTGGGTGTTGCCAGCCCAGGTCGGGCCAGTTCAATTTGCCACCTTCCCCGGGACCCAACGGTTCGGTGGGGTTGATGCCAGACCCTGACCTCAAGCCGAATGAGAGGATTTGACCATTCTTCCAGGCAGCCACGAGCCTCTTGAGCCACCCCTGGGTGCTTGGGGAGCCCCTGGCCATCTGGGGCTGCCTCGGGCAAGAGAAACATCTGCTCTGTGAGCCCAAGCTGCCCACGATGGGTGCCCTGCACTGGGGATACCAGGCAGGGAGGGGAAATCGGGCATGGGAAGAGGATGAGGAGCGATGACAGCATCCGAGGAGGCAGGGAACCAGCCAGCTGTGACACGCAAACAACAGGTACAGCTCGGCCACCACAATTTATAATTGCAAAGCTGCTTTCGGTGGAAAGACCCAGAACAGGCAAGGGAGGCTCTGGAAAGGAATATTAAACACTGCAGAAATAAAAGGTATTGCTCAAGAGAAAACATAACAAGGCTGAAACCCAGCGTGGTGCAGCCTTCAGATGAAATGGAGACGAGCTGCGAATGAATTGCTCCCTCTGAAGGGAATTTCTGGCTTTTTTTTAAGGAGGGAGGGCACACTTGTCCTTCCCGGCCTCGCCGAGCAGGCAGGACCGGTGGGCTCCCGGGCAGGGGGCAGCGTGTGGGAGCCCTCTCTCTGATGGCACCAAGAGGGGCAGAGGGGTGTAAAGCAGGAGCACAGGAGTCTGGGCAGAGCTGGAGCCCCCAGGAGCTCTCTGCCCCCTCCTCAGCCGTGCACGGGGTCCTGCCATTCCCAGCCTTTTCGCACGCCCCATTTCTTGTGTGGTTTATACGGGAATCTCAGTTTCCAGTTAAAAATAACACCAGTTTCCAGCCCTCGAAGGTGCAGAAAAAACGTGACCTCTAAAAATTCAGAAACTGAAAGGCAAAGCAAATGAGTCCCAAATTTGTCTACGCTATAAACGTCAATTTCTTTTTGAAAGAAATGAATGTTTTTGATGAATGTTTTCTTGAATGCCTGCTTTTGGCAGTGCTGCCATCTGTGAAAAATCTCTGCCACGCTTGCTATTAAGATTTCATTTCCAAGAAGAGTTCATAGCTGCTTTAATAAATGGTTAAAAGATTGTCAGGAGTCCAAAGGGCCAGCAGCTTGTTTACCACAAGTGGCTTCTGTCACCAAGTAAAGCACCTTTGACTGATAAGCTTATAGCCCGCCAGACCACATGCAGCTTCCTCCGCAGCCCTCTAACAAGCACCGTTTTCAGAAGCACTTTAGCTATGTCGGGCACTTAGGAACCTAATCCCTATCGACTTTGAATGAGATTTATATTCCTGAATGGCCGGCTCGCTTGTGAAAGAGGTCCCTGGGTCATTTAGAGCCTTTCAGAGATTTCACCCCACGTCCCCGAGTCATTTATTAGCCTTTTAATACCATTCACCAACAAAAAGCACCAACAAGAGCCCCCAGCCAAGCACGGGCTCTCAGGTCTGCGACAGCAGCCCCCGGCACCAGGGGCTACCAAAAGCCTTCAGAAGGCTCTGAGGACATATCCAACAGCCCCAGCCCGGGCTGTGCTCGCCAGCCTGGTGCTCAGGAGGCGCAGAGCCCCTCTGGATGGCCCTGGGGTGGGAGAAAGCAGCCCACCACTCTCTAGGGCTGCAAACCACTGGGTGCACAGCCCATGGTTTAATGTACGCCCGTGTCCCGGCACAAACGGCAAAGGCGAGCGGTGTGAGGAGCCCTCCTTCAGCCCGGCACCACCACGGCTTGTGAGAATGAGTCCTGAAATGGCTGGTGTATTTGTAGATCTTGTGCGTGACTAAATCAAGAGGAACAATAAGATCTTTTTCCAGATTCGGCAAACATCAGTATAATAAAAAAAATTAATTATATGCTTGAACACATGCACCAGAGCAATGCCCTGTATTTTCTCCTAATTGTTCTCCAAGCCTTGCAGAGCCACATTTAAATAAAAATGAAGCAGTTATTTAAACCGCAATTAAAGATGGAGCAATTTATTTTTAAACCAGAACTATCGTCAGCAGAGCAGGAGAGGAGGAAGGGGAGCTGCGCGGGGACCACACCAGGGCCAGGTACTCCCCACTGGGGCCGGCTTCTCGGCACCCCGCGGGCGCAGAGCTTCCCCGAGCCCCCCCGATGGGATGCAGGCTGCATCCCTCTCTCCGTGCCCATGCTCCTCGCTGGCATGGAGGGCAACCACAGGAGCCCCAGAGCGGCACCAACCCGGCACCTCAGGGGAGTCGCAAGAAGGAAGGAAGAGGATTTTTGGTTGTAAGCCCACGCAACGGCTCAGCCCTTGCTCCGCCAGCTGAGATCGGCTCCTCCCCAGCAAACGTGCCGTCTCCGTCGCATCCCTGAGCGCGCCAGGGCCAGGCACTGCGGATGCCTTTCAGGGAGGCATCTGCACCACCCTGCTTCTTTTCTCCTAACCAGGTGCCTGCCACCAAAACGCCAGGGTCTGCACCCAAACCCCAGCCCTGCCGGTCCCTGGGAAGTTCAGCCAGAGCCCTTAGCCCTCCCTGCCCCAGCGAGGTGACCATCAGACGGTGTCCCACACCAGGAGCAGGGAGCATCCTCCACAGAAGAAGGCTGCCGCTGCCGGGAGGGGGCTGGGGAGGGAGGAAGAGAAGCAACCACAACAAAAACCCACCCTCTCTTTTCATAAGACAGCAGAATTTATCAGCCTGCAGCCCTTCACATCTGTCTCCTCATACAAAATGAAAGAGGCTTTGAAAAACAGAGGAGATGAAATAAAGCCGTCTGTGTGAGGAAGCTGGCATCTCTGCCACTGTCACTGTCACCATGGTAGGAATAATGACCGTGATTGTTTCTGCATCTGTGTATGCGCAGGGAGGGGAGCGGGGGGAGGAGGAAAACGCACACCCGCACCACCGCCACCACCCTCCCCATGGGCCAGCGCCCCGACCCGGCTTCTGCCTGCTCAGGACGAGCTGGCCACGCATGTGCCGGCCTCCCCAGTGGACACATCAGCCACGACGGCACGAAGGGACAATGGCTTCGGCTCCGCTACACATAGCACTGGTTCCTCTCCCCCCACAGCCCAGCACAGAGGCCCCCGGGAAAGGTGTCTCCAGCTCATAAAAACATGGGGTTTGAAGAGAAGTTTTGACCCCTCCGGTTTTTACACCCCTTGGCTTCACTGCAGGAATTACTGCCGCGCTGCCTGGGTAGGCACAGCTCCCTGCGGAGACCTTTGGGGTGGCAGGACTGGAGCCAGCACCATCTTTACTCCATCAGATGACAATTAAAAAGGAGTATAAAAGGGAAAGATTTGGGGCAGGGTGGAGGACCTGAACATGCCAGGAAACAGCTGGTGAATCACAGAACGGTTGGGGTTGGAAGGGACCTTCAAGACCACCTCATTCCAACCCCCTGTCCTGGGCAGGGACACCTCCCACCACACCAGGTTGCTCCAAG
>JAOXJM010000010.1:6707060-6718619 GCA_026413425.1 Tringa solitaria | reverse complement strand
CCTCCCACCACACCAGGTTGCTCCAAGTCCCCTCCAACCTGGCCTTGAACCCCTCTAGTGAACCCTCTTCCTCCAAACAATGTTTCTCAGAGCTGGCTTGGGCATTTTCAAAGGGCTTTTGGTGCTTTCCAAGCCCATCAAGCCGGTAGCAGCCTTGCAGAGCACTCCAGGCAGAGGGGTGGCTCCAGGAGGACCCCTTGGGCAAGGTGGCCCGTGGCTGAGCATGGGTGGCAGCCCCCGTGCCCACCATCCTGTCCAGCACACCGAGAGGCAATCGCAGAGCTAGCCTGAGCCGATCCAGCACCTGACAGAAACTCATACCCCAGAGGATGTGTTTCCTTCAGCAGGAAGGTCTTTAAAATGCACAGAAGCATTACAATTTAGCAAACGCCTGCTGAACAGGGAGACGAGACCACAGCCTTCTTCATTCAGCAAGGACCCGTATCCCACGAGCTCCCATCCGTGGGCAGGATGGAGCAGCAGCAGGCTCGGCGAGATGCAGAAGGCACATGTAGCGCCAGATTTCATTACACAGCTCGGGTTCGCTGCTGGCTAGGCCCTGTAACCTTTTCTGAGGGCTGGTTTTTGGCAGAGAAACTTCTCACAAGAACAGACAGCACAGGGTCCAAGGGTCCCTGAGCTCTTTCAGCCAAGCCCCATCAGGTAGAGGACACGTGTCACCTTGGGAGGTTCATCAGCACCTCCAAACCCCACCTGCCCAGGTTGCTCCTTTCCCCGCACACCACCCAAGGGGTGCTCCAGAGGACATTCCTCTTGTTCCCAACCTCCTTGCAATTCCCTGCAAAATGGCAATTTGCAAATCGGAGCGTAACTGGAACAAAATCTACCCTGGCATGGAGTCACCCTGGGACCGGGGAGAGTCCACGCACCACACGTCCTGCCTGCTGCCACCAGCAGAGCGTGCCTCCATCCGTCTCCTCCCTGCCCTCCCCTGCAACTCCTTCCACACAAATCGCCTCATGCCACAGCCCTTGCTAAAGGTTTGTGCCCAGCGGGTATCACAGCTGTTGTCTCCAAAAAGGCACCTTCCTCCTCGGGCAGCTCCAGCAGACACGGTGCCAGCGGTGTGACAGAGGAGAGGTACCTCTCGCTGGGGCTGGGTGAGGTGCCAGGGCAGATTTACAGCCCACCCGCCTCCTCCAAACCCTCAGCCACCCAGCCCACCCTCTACCTGCCATTTCTCCCTTCCCCGTGGCACAACGGCTCCTCGGGGCGGCCGAAGATTTACACCAACAGGCACACAGAGAGATGGCAGCCCCAAGAACAGCTCCTGCTCTGCATTTCATGCCTCGAAGCTTGCTGTGCCGTGTTTGGCTCGTGCTCTATCATCCCGCAGGGCTTGGAGAGGGGGCAAGGACACCACTTGGGACTGGGATGCCAAGTGCTAGACCAACAGCACCTTCCCTTCTCCAAAACCCTCCCCACCCTTTCTTCTCCACCCTGCAGAGAAGGCAGCCAAAGGCTTCCTTGCTCTCATCCCAGACGAAGACATTCCTCTCCTGCAGAAGCTGCGACCGCACGGCAAAGGGCTTCAGTTCAGGGTGGCCCAAGCTCAGTTTCAGGCAGTCCTTCATCTGAGACTGCCCGCGTGGGCATAAAAGGTTGGGAGGCTGCAAAAATCAGGGGAGAGTGGCCAAAGCGGCACCTGGGAAAGGGGCGCCTGGAAACCCACAGCTCCCGACCTTCCAGCGCAAGCACGGGATCCGAGGGACTCATCCCCCCGAAGGGCTGCCTGCGAGCATCTCCCCGGCTGCCTGAGGGCCATCACCGTGCAGCCGGTCAACCAGTAGCCCACGGCAGCCAGGAAGAGCCCGGTGGCATGGATGGGGGCAGCCAGAGCCCAGCCTGGCCCGTGCCACTTGCCGGCAGCGACAGGGCACTCGCACCTCGCTCCTCACAGCCCTTCTATTTACTTGTTGTACTCCCTTTTTTTTTCGGTGTGTGTGTGCATGCGTGTGCGAGATTGTCTCCAACGTGACTCTGCATTATCAGGGCTATAATGAGTCCTTGTTAAAGTGGATTTGATGGAATAATTATATTCCAAAAAAACCTGCGGGAAAGCGCTCTCCCCTCTTAAAGGGCAGGATCATCAAACGTTCTCGCCACATTATTTGCAGTCACACCTTCTGCTGCATCTGCTCCTTTTAAAATCTCTAACTCCAATCTGATCTGAATATATAAATCTGAATTATCACAGCAAAAGGAGATGTGCTCACACCTTTTTTTATCTGTTGCCATGGCGATTAGATAAAATTCACGCCAAGTCTCTGGGGAAGGATGAAATGATTTCAGACAGAATCTCACCCCACTTGGTGAGAATAACGCCTGGAGCTACTTCCCTCTGTAACAGGTCTGGGCACATGTCGCAGCCGGAGAGGGTGGCAAGGGGTGGGGGAGAAGGCAGGACACCTTCAGAGATCTCGGCTTCGACAGGGGAAAAGGTTCTGCAGCACCCCCAGACAGGGAAGGGGAAGGACAACGCTCCTTTAAATCACATCAGGCTGCGAGTCAACCCGTCCCGGGCAGAAGCTAGGAAATTTAACTGAAAAGGCCAATTCTTCGCCAGCCTTTTGCCCAGTGGTCACAGCTTTCCTGCCGGAGCTGTCTGTGCGGATCGCTGCCTGCGCACGCTGGGGGGGAGCAGGGCAGGAGGCGGCAGCAGCCGGGGCTCCCTCTTCTCCTGGGGGAAAGCCACCGCAGGTGACACCGGGGACAGGACAGCAGGGTGGCCTCATGCCCGACACGCTCGGACCCACAGGCTGCTTGGTCCCAGGCACCTCGCTTTAAAGCAGCCGGGCTTACTCCGCGTTCAGGAGAAACCAAATAAAAATGCCAACAGCCCGTAACGATCCTCAGTCACTCCTCTCCGGTCCCCAAACCGTCTCAGTGAGGACAAGCTCATAAACAAGGGCCGCCTTTCACCTCACCATGTTTATTCTGTCCCAGCTTTTCTCCCGTAACAGGGGACTGATGTCCCCCAGAAGAAGCCTATTGATAGGAGGACAAAGCTGAATTATCCAGGTCCTGGCTCTCCTGCCCCCCGGATGGTCCCTCCGTGCCCCCCGGCACGCAGAGAACCCTGCGCCCATAAATCCTCACTGGGTGTTTAATTGCCAGCAGCCTCACGCTGCGTCCCTACAGCCACCACGTGTGGAGAGGGACTGCAGGGCAATTCGTGTACGCTTACACTTCTAATATTTTAGAGAAAAATGTAAGGGGTGGCAGACGTCTTAAGGTCCAGCAGAGGAGGGCATACACCTTCAGGGTAAATGGCCACGTTTAACCCCGAGAACCCTGCAGCAGTTTTATTTCCCACATCACTAAAGCAGTTGCTGGGAGGAGTTTAAGAATCCCCTTGGGCACTGCAGAGGACGGGACAGAAAGGGCCACTCGGGTCACATTAAGCTCCTATCGGAACCACCACAAACAGATTAGCTTAGATATTTTTCAAACTCCTAAAAGGCTACTGTTCCATCAAGAACATACACAAAAACACACCTAAAACTTCACAGAATTCAGTTGTTTGGTTTTTTCCAGTTCCATCCTCCTGGCAAGCTTTACGCTTTGATTTTCAGAGAAAGGACTTTGTGGATATCCAACGACTAACTAGGTACATCCAAGTATCTGCAGCCCTCAAAGGAGACACGTTCGGGTTGCTGAGAAAAGCATCACCCTCAGAAGTGTCTGCACCTTGAGAAAGGCTGTATTTAGATGTTTTTTTTTAAAAAGCAATCTATCAAGTACACGACACCGAAGCATCAAATAGCAGCTCAGCTCGGGGCTTGCCAGTCCAGTAATGCTTGTTGCCTCCAAGTCACTGCTCTTCTGTGTTGCCTTGGCGAGTCTCAGGCTCCCCATGGGCGAGGTGAGACAGGGTGACAAATGCCATCAGCTTTGCCTTGCAGCTGACCTGATGCCACTACACCCGTGAGGACATTGCTTCTCTTCTCCCAGGACACCCTGGTTATGCCTGCACACCCAGGTGACAGCCACGTCCCCCCCGAGCACACAACCTCCCGAGGCAAACCCCGCTGTGCTCTTGGGGTGGGCCAGCACAGATGTGCTCTGGTGGCCAAAGGGACCAGAACCCACCAACCGCAGGGGGCCATCCTGCCCAGCCGGCAGGGCGGGCACAGCCTGGGCAGGTGACTTTTTTGTGCCAGGAAAGGCAAATCTGGGTGCATTTCCATCACCGAGCCACCTGAGGAAGGGCTCGGGTGCGGGTGTCCAGGCACACAGGTGCTCACGAGGTGACAAAAACCAAGCAGTGTGAAATGAAGTCATCGTGACCACAGAGGAGGGGCCGAAAACTGCTCAAAAATCCACTCTTTCCAGTGTCTCATTTAGCTCCCCGCATCACCGCTCGCTTTTGTGAACGGCAGCTGGAGACACGCTCCAGGAGCACCCACAGCGCCAGGACTGACACGTGCCCAGCTCTGCAGGGCCTGCGACCGCCGACATCAAGGCACAGCCATGCAGGGCCTGAAGAGGGACAAGACAGTGGCCCCAGTCCCCGTTTCTGTGCCACAGTAGCCAGACCGCGGCGAATAAAGCAGCTCCGGTCGCCTATGAAACACAATTCCTCCCTGACAAATCAAAGCCATGCACGTGTCTGTGAGACTCTTCATGTTACCCAGCCTTGTGATAGTGTTTTAAAAATAAATACATTTTTTTAAAAAGCCGTTTACCGTTCTTAAACCGGGTTGTAGCGGGAGTTTCTCCCTCTTTCCCCATGGAAAAGGGAGAGGGGTCTGTAACCTATTCTGCTCAGCTGCAGTCCTCCCATCCTCCTCCCATTACTCCCTCCCCGACCCCCCCCCCCCAAAATGCATATCAAGATTCATCAATAGCAGCAGAGTTTGAAATCACAGCCTGGGTGTGAAGCGCGATCTCATCCGCAGCCCCCCGACGCGGCAGGCGCTGCCGCTCTGCTCCCCGTAAGCCCCAGCCTCCACCCGACGCCACGGTCCTGCGAGCGGTGCTGCACGTTTGCGACGCGGCTGAGAACCAAAGGCAAGATTGATTTTGATGTGAGCACCGGCAAAGCAAATGGGTTTTTGAAAACCCTGTAATTTCCCCGCAACCCTTGACTTCACTAAACACACATTTTTAGACTACAGCACAGTTAGGTAGGCATTAAACAAAAATGAGCTGCGCTAATGATGATTTATGTGCGGGACAACCTTCCATAAAGAATTTATCTTTGATTTCAGGGTAAGTTACAGCGTTACCAAGTTAACCAAGTAACACAAGTCGCCACCAAAAACCCCCTACCGCAGCCGGGCAGCGCAGACACAGCGCCCTCCCCTGCAACTGCGTCGAGATTTCTTCCACTGCGGACCCCGTCGGTGCTCCCTGGAAGACGCACTGGCCAGGAACTCAGCTGGGAAAAAGCCAGGGTCTTCAAAGGGAGCCCTCCCGGGCCACTGAGAGCATCAGCAGCCCCACCAACGGGTCCCGCATCCCTGCATCCCATGCCACCTGGGATGCTGCTACTGCCCCCCGTCCCCCAGCAGCCAGGACACCCCCGGACCCCCCCAGGGATGACAGGTTTGGCCCCATGCACCTCCCCAGTAAAGCAGCCAGCTCTCCAGCCCGGCCCCGCAGAGGTCCTTCACCCACCACCAACCGCCATCAAAAGAGCAGCAGGGCTTGTCTGAAAAGACAGGGCTCCGAGGCCCCGGCAGCAGAGGTTGGGAGCCCTGTAATCCCAATTAAGCGTGAGAAGAACCCCAGGAAGCTGATGAAAGGGCACCCAGCCCACGCACAGAGCCCGAGGCCTGAGCTGGAGAGCGGCAGCCCCAGGGGAAAGGCTTGCTCCCCCCTCCCGAGCTACAAAATATTTTGGTTTGCGGGGGGAAAAAACCAGGGACGCCAAGGAAAGCAGACATTTACTGTGGAAATAGTCACTTTAAACAGTTTTCTGCTGCAGAGAGGTCTGGATGGAGATTTTTCCTGCTCCTGCGCAGTAGGACTGTTCATCCCCTGCTGCACCAAGGGGATGGTGGGGAGATGCACAGTTCCCCACGGGAAGCACTAGAGGGAAGCTTCAGGAAAAGCAGCGGGTTTAAGGTCCCTTCCAACCTAAACCATTCTAGGATTCATTCTGTGAGTCTGAGGCCCCAGTGCCACATCTCAGCTCTTCTCAGCCTTCACGCCGCTCACTCTGAGCAGCAGGAACCCCCCTCCTCACCTCATCTTCCTTGCTCAGAATTAGGACAGAAGCAGAGGTTCACTGGGGGTCAAGAAAAAGAGCATGTTTTTGGTAACAGCAAAGCCGGTTTTAGCTCTAACACAAGAGCAATAAAAAAATAGGCTTCAGGCAGATACTATATTTGTAATCCAACAGCAAAACATGTTTGCTTGTGTTGACTCTGCACTGTAACACAATTTATATGTTCTGTCTTTAGGGTAATTATTGCTTTAGAATGTTAAAATCGTTCCACTCTAATTAAATCATCATATTAAAAAAATCCACTGCCACAGCAAACTCGAGAACAAGTCTGGTTAAGATCACGCAAGTGCACGGATGCTCGGTGAACAAACTTAACTGCCGAGCAAACCAGCCACGCTCTGCATCCCGAGAACAGAATCCTGCAGGATCCCAGGAATCGCTGATGGAGATGGCACAGCACCGCCAGCCACCCAGGAAGGCACGCCACAGCCTCTCCTACTGATGGACATCGTCGTGCCCTGCTGAAACGGCACAATCCTGTGGTAGGACATGGGACCCCCAGCCGAGCATCTCACCCCCACACCCTCAGGAGATGGGTCCCACGAGCTGCATCGTGGACCAGCACGAGCCCCAGAGCATCGCTTCCCTTTGTCCACCTCCAGACTCTGCTGAGTCAGCAGTGCAGATGCCCTCAGGAGGCAGGGGCCACCACTAAGAGCCACCACAGCCCTCAGGAGAAGCCGTCACCCCCCTTCCAGGTGAAGGCACTTTGCTCCCTAAGCTCCTTAAGGGAGAACTGTCCCCTGCCAGAGGGATTAAAGCAAATCACCTCTCATGCTTGGTCAGCGGTTGCCCCTGGCTCACGCCCCGCTCCCGGTGGCATCTGTGGCATCTGCCCTCGGGCATCTGGTCCCCACGGTGCTGCCAGCACGGCAACGCTGAGCCCTCGGAGGAGCATCGGGACTTACTGACCTGTGAGCAAATATCAAGCGTGGAGCGTTCACTTTGGGCAAAATCCTTTAATTCTCTCTGGATCCCCCTGGGGAAAGCAGTATTGATTGATTTACTACTAGCTTACACATGCTGCGCCGGGCAGCCAGCGCTGCCATCAATACCGGCTCTGAGGAGGGAGCCAAAAGGTCACCCCGGTACACGAGGACACGGGGCCAGCCCCACGCCGTGCCCAGCACCTGCCCGCAGTCCCCGTGCCACTCCAAAGCCGGTGACAAAGCCAGGCAGGAGCCCAGACACAGTGCTGGGATGGCTCAGCAAGCAGTTTGCCCCGTTCCTCTCCCATCCCACCGAGCCACAGAGGTCCCTGGCAGGTCCTGTCCCATCCGTGCTCCAGCCACCGCTCCCCAGTGGGGGAGACGCAGAGGTTCTCCGCTCCCACGGGAACCCCAGCTGTGCTGCATCTGCCAAAAAAATCACGGGGAACTACCCTGGGCAGCACAGCCAGAGCTGCAAAGTCCCTGCACAGAGAGGTGGGCACTGCTGTCCCTCCTGCTGGCCCCTTCCCCACCAACCCAAGCCCAGCGGGGTCGGTGCTGGGGGGGACACATGTGGACAGGGAGGCCAAGCAGCTTCCAGGGAAGAGGCACACCGTGCCGTTTTTGCTGAGTACCTTCCCCCATGGGCCGAAACTGCTGTGAAAACTTGCAAGAGAAGCTGGAATATCTACTTGCGCATCATCCTGACGACACACAAAGCAGCTCCCACTGCAGGAGTCAGGACACGGACCCTTCTCCTGGTGTCCAAGCCCAGCTGAGGGGTACCCAAAGCGAGCTGGCATGTGGGAGAAGCCCGGACGGGACACACGTGCTGCCATGCTCACACTAAACATGCACGAACCCCGAGAGACAAAAAAAACCACAGCAGCAAGGAGACCCTGAACACAGCACGTCTGCTCCCACCACCAGCATTTTCCAGTACGAAACCGCGAGATGCTCATCAATAAAAACCTTTCTTTGGCCAGAACGGGCACAGACAACAAGCCAAAAAAAGATCCAAAGATCCTCCACGACTGAGTTTCACACATGGCAAAGCAGGTCGGATTTTCCAAGAGAGCAGCAGCTCCTCTCTTACCTGGGATGATAGAGACGGTGTCTTTCTCCCAGGACACAACACTAACGTATTCCTGCACTGAAGAGGGGATGAGGCACTTGAAAACAGCCACGTTTCCACGCATCGACCTTTGGTCCTCCACCCGAACGGTGTACGGTTCCCTGAAAACTGTGGAGGAAAGCAGATGGTTGGTAGCATGACAGTGCTGGAGGAAAACACACTTTCTTTTGCTTTAATCCCACGTTTCCCAAACAAACCAACCCACCCGGCAGCAAACTGCTTCCCTCCACAACGCTTGGCCTGTCCTCCTGGGGAAAGGAGCAGCTCTCCTTGGGAGACCCCAGCCTGCAGAGGGGATGCCTGACCCACCTCCTGCTGCCGAGACCCTGCAACCGTCCCCAGCATCACCTGAGCTGGCCACCAAGGCAAGCTGCTGGCCTTGCAGTCACCAAAGCTGCTAAGGCAGAGGTTTGCAGCACCCAGATCTCAGTAGAGGGCATTTTGTGGCTGTAAGGTTCAACCTCCCACCTTGGTGTAATCATTTCTCTCCTGGATGCGTGCTGAAAATGCAGCTGTGAGGCACCCAGGAGAGACAGCCTTTGACAGAGCCTGGCACCCTCCTAAAGAGGAATATTTAGGGAAGCAGACGATAATTTTCCAAGCCGTGCCACAGCGGGAGGCGTGAGCTGTCCCCACCACGTGCCCTATGCCTCGGGGAGATGCACATCCCTTCGACAGCTCCATGCTGCTCCCTGGACCGGTGACAAGGAACCCCCCAGTGCCACAACCCTCCAGCAGCGCTCGCTGGGTAAGCTGGATCCACCCCAGCCTCTTCAGAAAGACAAAGAGATGTCACCGTGCCCACTACCACACGCAGACACCTTAAAATCCTAAAGCTTAAGCATAAAACACAGCGAGGGCAGGTGCCTCCTTGCTGTGACAATAACTGTGCCCTGTAGGACACGGGCACCTGGGCATCGCTATGGTGAGACAGAGGGCTGGCCCACCTTCTCCTGCCTGCAGCTCAGCCACCCTCCTGGCAGGCAGAGCCCCCCCAGCCCAGGGGGAAGCAGGGATGAGCATTCGGAGCGGCCTCTGGGTCGCCCCCGTTATTTATCCGGTGCCCCGGCGGGGAGGACGAGGGCCGGCACCGCGAGGACACGGGGAGAAGCCTACCACGGAAAGGGGCTCCAGAGCCAAAGCAGATTAGCCAGCCAAAGCCTCCTTAATCACATGGAGCAGGAGGTTTATTCACGGGCTTTAAAGGCCAGCAGGGACCAGGAGGAGCATCCAGCCCAGGCTCCTGCACGCTCAACGCCGCTGTGACTGCCCCAGCCCCGAACCGACCTCGTGCCCAGGCACCCATGGTGGCCCCTGTGGCTACCCCAGCAGCTCTGACCCACGCCAGCCTCCACAGCCAGAGCTTCTGGCCTTTTGCTGCCCCTGGGAATAATTCCCACAAGAGTAATGTACAGCCACAACTAGCAGGCTTAAAACTTTCCATTGGCTAGAGAGTTTTGCTCCGTGCGCTCACCAACAGCTTTTCCAAAGCTTCCAGAGAGGTTTTTCCAATTCCTTGTCTTTCCAACCGCGTTATGTTTATTCGCCTTCCTTACGCAGCAGTAATTGGCTTTACTTGGTGGGTTGCCGTTACAAAGCACTGGAGAGCGACTGGGACGCGAGGGAGGGAAGCAGAAGCGGCGGAATGTTTCACAACCCTTTCCAACTGCCGTAAAAGCCGGAGCACTTCACGCTGCCACAGCTGGAGCCGTCCTGGTGGCCCTCGCAGCCCTGCGGGTGGCCCCGCTGCGTACTCACTGCACCTGCTCAGGGCCAGGAGAGGCTGGCTCCCAGCTGAAACCCCACCGGCAGGAGGGGTGCATTCAATCCAGTACTGGGAGAGCGGGATGAAAACCAGGGCTTAGCGCTGCCACTGACTTGCTGTGACCCCAAGGATCCTACACGTGTGGGAGGAGAGCAAAGCAAAGGCTGCCAGCCCGGCAGGAAGGCAAGGACCAAGACCAGATCTCTCTCCCCTGCAGCACTTCCAGAGCACCAACTCTCGGACAGCCAGAGAAACCATCCTCGCTGCTCGAGCCCGGGGCATCCGCACCCCCGCCAGGGAATTCTGCAGAACCCCAGTTTCAAGCCACAGCGAGCCAGGGACACCACCGCTGTGACTGTCCACTCAGCAGCACAAGCCATCCCCAGGAGACAATCGTTTGTGGCACAGCACGGAGCCAGCTAGGGTGCCACAGCCCTCGTGGCCACATGGGACATGGGGCCACTGCTATCCCCTGGGCTGGTGGCAGACCCCAGCTGGCCACAGCCCTCGCCGCTGCCCCAGGGCAAGCCCAGCCCGTGGTCCCCAGCACCAGGAGGGCAGCAGCTCCGTGCTGCACACCTACATTTACACCCCATCTGCCGCCGTCCCTCCTCCACTGAGCTGTGGTTTATAGGTAACCTGATAGAGCTGGTAAATAATTCACCCTGCGGAAGGGGGTTAATACCAATTTACTCTGCAGTACAAGGTATTAAAATAAAAAACCCTGTAGTCACTTCTGTCATGTTCCCTCTGCTAGCCCCACTTTTAATAGGTTACATAATGAAGCCATTCCTGGGCTATTAGCCCTCCTCAGCCTGGTCAATAATTTACTATAATGGCTTTTGGAATCAGCTCTTTACCATATTCCTCCTTTTTTCTTTGCTTAATAAGCCTTGGCATGCTGGGCCTGGATGCTACAGTGGGAACAGAGAGGCTGGAGGAGGGTGGGACACAGTGGGGGTCTCCCCACCATGGACAGATGTGGTCTGGCTCCTCCCGCAGCCCTGAAAAGCCCCCATCGGTGGTTGGGTGCAACAATATCGGTTCAAAAGGGAGAGGACCTCTCCTGCCATGAGGCTGCAGCCACACCATGGCCTCCAGGCACTTGCTGGAGACCCTCAAGCTGTGGGTCCCCTTCCCTGCCAGTCACCCCAGCCCTCTCCCAGTCAGTAACGGGCCTGAGGGACAGAGCTGGCTCTTGGCTGGTGCAGGACGCTATTCTGCAAACACATACTGGCAGAGCTGCTTACCCAGCACCCTGCCCTTCTCCCTGCTCTCCAGCTGAGCGGCATCAATCGATCCCCTCGCAGCAGCACAGCACAGACAGAACCACAGAATGGTTTGGGTTGGAAGGGATCTTCAAGACCACCTCATTCCAACCCCCCTGCCCTGGGCAGGGACACCTCCCACCAGACCAGCTTGCTCCAAGCCCCCTCCAACCTGCCCTTGAACCCCTCCAGGGATGGGGCAGCCA
>JAOXJM010000010.1:6632725-6673814 GCA_026413425.1 Tringa solitaria | reverse complement strand
GGCGGGGCGGGGGCGGCGCTTGCCGCCGGCGGGGGGGCGGCGGGAGAGCCCGGGGGAGCGGGCGGGGGGCGAGGGGCGAGCGGGGCTGGGGTCGCCGAGCCCCGAAGGACGGCGGGCGGCAGCCGGGAGGCGCACACAAAGGGCCGGGAGAGCGGCGGGGACGGGACGGGACGGGACGGGGCGGGACGGGGGGGGGATCTCCGCCGCCCCCGGACGTGCTCGGGGCTCAGCGGGGTCCGGGCGTGGCGCTGCCTGGGGAGGGGGCGAGGCGTGGGTTGAGGGGCATCAGCCGCTCCGAGACCACAGGATCACACCGGGGGTTGGAAGGGACCTTCGGAGAGCGTACTGGTCAGAGGACGAGGGGTAATGGCTTCAAACTGGAAGGGGGGAGATTTAGGTCAATCTCAGGAAGAAATTCTTCATTCTGAGGGTGGTGAGATCCTGGAACAGGTTGCCCAGAGAAGCTGTGGCTGCCCCATCCCTGGAAGTGTCCAAGACCAGGTTGGACGGGGCTTTGAGCAACCTGGGCTGGTGGGAGGTGTCCCTGCCCAGGGCAGGGGGTTAGAACAAGACAATCTTTAAGGTCCCTTCCAACCCAACCCCGTCTATGATTTTGTGACTCCATGATCATCTTAGTCCATCCCCCTGCCGAAGCAGGGTCACCCAGAGCAGCTGGGCAAGAGCACATCCAGGTGGGTTTGGGATATCTCCAGAGAAAGAGACTCTACACCCTGTCTGGGCAGCCTCTTCCAGGGCTCTGGCACCCTCAAAGTACAGTTTTTCATTATATTCAGACAGAATTTCCCGTGTTCCATCTTGTGCCCGTTGCCCCTTGTCCTGTGTCCCTGGGCACTACTGGAAAAAACCTGGCCCCATCCTCTTGCCATCTGCCCTTTAGGTATGGATAAGCATTGCTGAGGTGATGCAGCAGGACATCCAGGTGCAGCTGAGGAGGGGGAAGGCTCACACCAGGCGCTGAAACATCTTTCTCGCTCCAGAGACGCGGACTCTGCCCCGCGCTGTGTGCCTGGTGCGGAGGCAGTGAGGGAAAGAGCGACAGGCTGCCGGAGCTCCTCTGAGGCCAACAGAAAACCTACAGAGATAAATGGGGTAAACACGGTGCCAGAGGCTCTTCTCTGTCGCTCGCCGCCTCCCGAGAGCGGGAAGGTGCCGCTGGAAAAAGGGGATGCCGCGCTGCCGGGCCAGGTGGCCCAGTTCACAGGGCTTAAGTCACGTTGCTGGGTCGGATCTCGGGAGCCAGCTGGGGAGGTGGCGGCAGGGGCACTTCCAGCTCAGCGGTGGCAGCACCTGGTTTGGTTTCAGGTGTGCTCAGGACCTGCCACCTGCACTGACTGCACTCCCCCAGATCCACCAGCTGCAGAAAAACAGCCCCTTTGGATTTTACCCAGATCGGGTCAGAAACCAGCACGTACTCCAGGCAGTCGGGGCAAAATGCTGCCTAGCAGGAGGAGAAGGGCTGGACCCACCGCTGCTGTCAGCAAACGCCCTGCCACAGAGCTTTGTGGCAACCAACCGGTCTATTCCCATTGCACAGTTGGGCACGTTGGGAGGAGCGAGATCCGGGAGGGAGATATGTGTTTAAAATAGCACAGTCCCTGGAGGAAACGCCTGTGCCTGGTGAGATGCTCGTGGCTGGGGAGCAGCCTGGTCACAGCCACAGCCGGGAGGGAAGCCTTGGCCCTGGACCTGCCTGGAGCCACCAAGGCACCCATAGGCTCTGGCCGGGGCCACCACCCTGTGGCTGTGGGCCTACCCTGAGCTCCTGAGAGCTGGGTGAACCACAGCATCAGCACTGCTCGGTGGTTCCTGCGCAAAGCCAGAGCTTCCCGCAGGCTGGGCACGGTGTCAGATGGGCTAAGAGCACGGCTGGGCAGTAGCCGTGGGGCACGACTCCCTTTCAAGCCAGGCTGGCACACCCCTGTCTGCCCGGCTCCTGCTGCCGCCCTGGAGAGCCATTTCTTCTTGAAAAAACACCTTAGCAATGCTGTCACCGCTGAGCTGGCTCATCCCCTAATAACTCAAATGCATCTCAGATAGAAATCAGGCAATAATGGCACACAGTCCATTGTACATTCATTTCCCTGTTTCCAGTAAAACGTAAAAAGAAAATAAACCAGCACTGGCATTTCAAGGCAATTATTCAGAAGGGTCAAGAGATAGAGCCCCACAGAGAGGAGCTGGATAACGTCAAGTCTCCTTAATGCGTAGGGATAACACGATAAGGCTGTCAGTTACTCTGCGGTGAGCGAGGTGGGGATCAAGCAGTTATAATCAAGTTTCAGGCGTCCTCTGACCTTACCCGTTCCTCAGCTGGTATGATCCACCACACACAGTAAAATATTCCGATGCCGTGATCGTGCCCTGGGTGTCTGTGTGGGAGCTTGGACTCAGAGCCCCCACACAGGCAGGGGCCAGGACGCAGGGCTGGGTGTGCTGTGCTGTGCTGTGCCCTCGCCTTCCTCTAGTTCTTTATTTACAAACTTGCAAGGTGCTGCCCAAAACAAGTAGAATCTAAAAAACTGGCAACCTAGATTTTTTTTTCCTGTATAAACTGAGGTAAAATAGAGACTCCTCTACGAATATAGGAAGCAAAGGGTCTGCTGTGCTCCTCCCAGGGAGGGAAAGAGGCTCCAGCCGTTGCTAATGACAAACATCTGCTCCACAGAGCCGCCCCGTACCCAGCAACTCCTCCTTTTCTGGCAAAACTGGGCCAAACCTTTCGCTGGTGTAATGCGGGCTAGCGGCACGGAGGCCAGGCAGGCGACGCTGATTTATGCTAACGAAGGGGCTGGGCTGATCTCCTCATGCGATTCGAGTCAATAGGAGCGTTGCCAGCAGCTCCAACCAGGGCATGATTTCATCTCGGCGTCGTAAGCCGGAGCTGCCGTCTCCTCCCGGCGCTCCCGGGGCAGCGTGGCCCGGCAGGGAGCCGGGCAAGGAGCCTATTCCTCTCCAGAACTTTCCCCTCCAATTTTAAGGTCTTTCCCTTCTCTGTAACGCCCAGCTCACCGACTGCCCCTTGGGTGGCAAGGCAGCCCTCAGCCCGCTCGGGGGCACGGGAGAAGCGAGCAGCCCCAAAAGTTGTGCGCGGCCATATGGCTGCGTTTAACCCAATAACATCCTCTTGCATCAGGCCTTTCTCGTGCCCTGAGTCCCCCCGGGAGCAAACGCCGAAGCAGGGGAGGGCAGTGAAGCTGCCGAGGGCCGTGTTCACTAGCCGAGCCCAGACACAAGCCCAAGTTCAGCGACTCTGTGCCAAGCGATGATGTTACTGACCGTGAAAGGGAACCAGCCCGAAACTATGGGAAAAAACATTTTTGTAGAGAAACATCATCTCTGAAACCGTATAAACAAACCAGTTTTGACACAGCAGAACAAAGAGCTATAAAAGGCTAGAGTTTGGGAAAAACACCACTAATGGGCGGTAATTCACATGGTGCCCGCCAGACTGTATTTTTGTCATTTGCATTCCTCGGGGAGACACCAGCCTGTGATTTCCAAAGCACAGAGGAGTAGGGAAAGAGCCCGGCCAGCCCGGCCCCTTGGCTTGGAAGATGCTCCAGGGCAGGACGTGGCTGAGCAAGCAGGATGCCAAGCACGGGGTCTCCTCGGGGCCGTGCTCCCCCAGGATCTCTTCACTCAAATGCTCCAGGAGCAGAGGCAAAGCGGTATCTGAGACGCCTGCTTCATCTGCACAGCCTTGTCTTTGGGCACAGCAGAGCACGAGAGCCGGGGGCAGGTGGCTTCACGAGAAACTAATCGCTTCTAATCTGGTTAGGAAACTTCAGCCCTTGGGAAAAGGCAGCACACCTTTCTGTGGGCTGGGAGGAGAGACCACTGGTTGTCATGTTTAGAGGAAATAAATTAAATTTGTATTAGGGGCTAAAATCGTTTCCCTGCCTTGAGACGCTATTTCAGAGAACAGAGCAGCAATCACCTGTAAGGAGGTGAAATTCATGGCAGAGGAGCACATCCTCCTTGTGCTGAAATGGCACCATTACCAAGGAACATAATTCCAGCAGGATCAGCTCTTATTAGGTTCCAATTTTTGTTTTCTTCTCTCTTGAAAGATCTGTTTCTCCAGCATGCCATGGCAGTCGGCAATGAAACGTTATGAGCTGCTGCTCGGTGGGGAGTGCTGTGACTTTTACAAGCAGAAACCCCGAGATTCCAGAGAGCCTTTGGACAAACGCAAGCTGGGTCTGTAACTTAAGCCCCATGGAGTTCACAATTTAATCAGACCAAGGGAAAATGGGGAAGTCATGCGAGGCCCCCCCTTTTACCCCCTTCTCAACTGCTTTTTGTTTGTCAAAACCGCGTTACCTTCATCACTGCACGTGCAGAGGGGTCAGCAGAGACACAGTGTCTCTGTGTGCCAGGGAGCAAGAGCCCCCATTCCTCCCTGCTGTCCCTCCTGTGACCAGGGACAGAGGTGGCACTTAGTCCCTTACGCAGGGCACAGATTGTGCCTGGGTCACCCGCGGCAGGAGCCCACATCCATGGTACCCAGAGGGAAGCCACCACCATCCCCGCCGTTCTTCTGCTGCCTCCAAGCTGGACGTGCAAAGAGGTGACAGAGAGCAGTGCCACCGAGGCACACTGAGCCACGAGGCTGGCAGCCCCCGACACGGCACACTGGTCAGGGCAGGAATGTCTGCTTCCCCGACCGAGGCCAGAGCCCTGCAACTCCTCAGAGCCACAGGAAGGGGAGGCTGGTGGCTTTGCCCCCCGCTGCAGGTCGGGCACCAGCCTCCCCGAGTCACCCCCCTCCTGAAGAGCCCCGTCCGCAGTGGGGCACCCCAGCACCCTAGCAGGGATGGGCACTGGGGCTCACTGGAGCCCCACCAGCACGGCAGCCCCACCTCGCAGGCCCCGGGGGACCGCAGGGCTGCTGCAGCAGGTCTGCCCCGGCCCTTTTCACACTTCCATTTTTAGCCGTGGTTTCCAGTGTTGTTCTCACAGCACCAGCAGCTTCTGGTCTGGCTCAGCATTTTCCCCGCTGAGCAGCCCCCCCTGAGACCGTACCCTGCCCAGCCAGCCCCATCCCACCCCCAGGAAGCTGAGCCAGCCTTGCCACGACCCTCCCCAGCCTCAGGATTCACCCCAACTTGGGGCAGAGCTTTAGGGCATCGTCCGCACCCCCTGCACGGCTCTGCGGCTGAGCACAACGGAGCTCAGCCCCTGCACCCCCCTGCACCACAGGCTCTGCGCTCCCTCTCACTACCACCATTAATCCCACAGCTGCTAGCAGACCATTGCCCCACGACGATGGGGAGCCTGACCAGGCTGGGGTTTGCCCCACAGCTACAAGCCCCCTCCCCAGCCTGAGCTAGGGGCAGCTTGTTGGTTGCCAGCAGCAGGTTATCCCCCCCTGAGCTCACTGAGCAGCAAAGACTTTATAAAGCGAAAACGGTCCCTTGGCCTCTGCACCACCCCCACCCCCACCCTTCACGGGAGGCTCACACACGCCGTGGGAGGTTTCTGGGTTGCTTCTTCGAAAAGCTACTTGAGGTCAGGCTGACTCAGTGTTTCCCAAAAGGCAACAACCCCTCGGTGCAGGTCTAGAGCAGCCGCCAAGTGCCGCCCTGTGCGCCGGAGCCTGCTCCCAGTCCCTGGGAGAGGCAGGTGCTTTCTGCACACCCAGAGCCAGACTAGAGCAGTTATCCCGGAGTTCAAATGCTTAACCGCAGCTCTCTGCCTGCAGATAACCTTTCCCACAGCAGCTGGGCCATTCTGGGAATGTGGGGGATGCTCCCGGGAGGCGAGGAGGGGACGCGGCTGGGGCAGCCCACGCACCTCAACAATATCTCATCCTCACTTTGCAGCTCCAGAGCCTGTGCGTGGTTGGAGAAGGCACTCTCCAACACACACGTACAGGAAACCTGCCTTCCCAGCCTAGAAAGATCCCAGTGGCCCCGCTGTAAGGGATACAGGCCAGAAACCAGGCTGCCTGGTCCATGCAAAGCCCAGTACTCAACATCACTGGTGGAAGTAGTGCTCCCAGTCCCTCTGCAGGACACCACAAAGCCCTCTGCTTGGGTTTGCCCCCCCCCAGTGCCACACCAACCTCCTGCCCAAGGAGGCAGGGGGAGGCTGCAGAGGCTGGCCATCCCACTCCAGTGCCAGGAAGAGAAGGGGCCACTGTGACTGGAACCGGCAGAGACAGACTTGTGAGGCAGCTTCAGACTGTTTCAAAGGCAGCGAGTGAGCTCCCCAAAGCACCAGGCCCTCCTTTAATGTTTCCAGCTGCAAGAAGATGGGTTACAAAGAACCCGTGCCAGTAACCTTTCTTCCTCTTCCTCCTGAGGAAAATTCAAGGCTAAGGGCTCATTACTGCCATTTCTCTAATGTGGGGCAATTGCAGAGGCTGTACAGCCTTCTTGAGAAAGTGTTTTATTCCAGTCCACAGCATTCACAAGCTGGATTTTGTTATGGCTCTCTCCTGGGCTCATGCCCCTGGACTCCCACCCCCCAGGAGGCTTTACCCATACAGCTCCATCCCTACATCGCTTCTGCTGCCAAGCATCTACTGCCAAGCACCCATAGGACCTAAACCACCCCTCTTTCTCCCAAGTCATGAGCAGCAGCTCAGGGGGTGAGGGGCAGGGAGGGCTTTTGCAGAAAGCCACTCCATCACACCCGCCCACACCAACGGCAGCAGCCGCAGAGTGGCTCAGGAGCAGGTTCTGGGCAGGCGGGGGAACCCAGACCAGCTACACACGGTCCTGGGGGCAAGTGCTTGCTCAGTGCTTGACCACAGCCACGGCACAGAAAAATAAACAAATTCCTCAGGGATTTCTCTCATGGGGAGGAACATGGTTTAAAAGGTGCTTCCTAAACCTATCCGCAAACATGAGAGTGGCTACTGCTCCTCCTAGAGGGTGGTGTAACCGTGGTGTAACCACATCTCAGAGAAAACAGGGAGCGTGGCCGCCAGGACAGCTGCACCGTGCCAGATAAGCCCTGTCCCACCCCCTGGGCATCATGCCTGTGACCCAGCATCGTGCAAAGGAGAGCTCTCCCTCGCCATGGGCACCCCACGATGTTCCTGCTCCTCCCTTCCATCCGCAACCTCCTTCGGACGGAGGGACAGCCCTCGCAGCCCATCGCCCACCGAGTGTGCCGCACTCCTGCCAGGAAGCACTCACAACACCCCCGGTCCGGACACGTCTATTTACACGAGGAGAACCACAGACACAGGGCGAGGAGGCGCCTGCCAGCCGGCACGGCCAGCCGCCGGCACAGGCTACTGCCCCCTGCGTGCTGCAAGCCCAGGGCTGGCTGGGTGCTGTGCCCAGCTGCCACCAGGCCACCTCCTTGGCACTGGGCGAGGGCAGAGTCACTTTGCAGACACTGTATTTTCAGAGGTCGGGGGGCAGCAACATGCCCCTGGCTGCACGGACAGTCCAGAGAGAGGTGAGGGGATCTGCTGGGAGCATCATGCCCTGGTGGCCTCTGAGGGCAGGAGCCCGTGCCAGCCGGAGAGGCACGGTCCGGGCAAGTCTCCATCCTGGTCTTAGTCATTCTCACTCTGCAAAGGAGAGAGAGGAGAAAAAGGGTGAGGTGCCATGGCCTGGGATGGATACCCCCCCCTTTGATGCACCCAAGGCCACCCGATAAGTCTCCCTGCCCGAGCACAGCCCTGCCGTCCCACCTCACCTCCATTTTGCTGTATATCCAGCTGAGGAGCTTTGTCACGCGTGTGTAAACACCGGGCTTGTTCTTCTGGCCACATCCTGTCCCCCAGCTCGTCACCCCGGCCACATACCAGCGGCCGTTGTCCTCGCAGACCAGGGGCCCTCCGCTGTCACCCTGGCAGAGAGAGGCAGAGCAGTGAGGAGAGGAGACAGGAGATGCCCCTCTGCCGGTACCCAGCCAGGGGGCTCCAGCGTGAGGGAAAAGTGTTCTGCTCGTCCCACACCACTTGCTGGTGGGACCGTGTGCCCCTGGCTCACCTGGCAGGCATCCTTCCCCCCCTGCAGGTACCCGGCGCACATCATGCGTGGGGTCAGGTAGCCCTCGTACACCTTGTCGCTGTTGCAGATCTTGTAGTCGATCAGCTTCACCTCCGCCTCCCGCAGCTTCGGGGACGTGTTATCTGCAAGGCAGGAGGAGCCGTGGGGCAGGATGGGCCTCGTCCCCGCATTGTCCCCCAGCCCCTCCGCAGCACCAGGTGCTTCCATGGCAGGGAGGGAGGAAGGTGGAATTTCTTGGAGGCCTTAATTCTGCAGAGCCGTACAGCCAGGAGGGCAACCACTGCCAGTCACCCCTGCGGGAACGGCCCTAGAATACTGCAGGACAGCCACATTTGCTCCTCGTGCTGCATTTGCAGGTCAGGCTGTGGCTCACAGGAGCTGCCTGCAGAGAGCCAGCGTCTTCCCTCACCTTCATTCTCCCTGGTCTTCCCAAAGCCCGTGATGAAGCAGGACCTGCCGGTCTGGAATCGCTGGCCGTACATGGGGAGGCAGGCTGGGCGAACCTGAGCTGGAGGGAGACATGATGAAAACCAGGCGAGGAGAGAGGGATGAGTCACCCAGGAGCAAAATAGCCACTGAAGTCACCAGCCCTGTGGCTAGGGAGGAGCGTGGTGGGCAGGAAACGCTCCCCTCTGCACCCACCCGGGGAAGGGTCCCTGCCAGCCCCCGCCATGTGGGGCACAGCGAGTGGCACGATGCCGGCCGAGCCCACAGCCGTTTGCATGCTGGGCCAGTTCCCGACCACAGGACAGGTAGGGAAAACCAGTGTGGTCACAGCAGAGCAGGACGCTCCAGCTGGCAGCAGCCCCAGGGCTGGCTCCGTGGGGACCTGAGCTGCCACTTGGCTCCTGCCCATCCCCAGGTTCTCTCTGTCCCCCTGAACACACCAGCCCCAGGCGAGCGGCACGGCAAGCCGAGAGGTCTCACCTGAGAGCGTCAGAGGCCTGGAGAGCTTCATGAGGGCGATGTCATAGTCATCATGATCATCACTGTAGTTGGAGTTGATGATGACCTGGGAGACGGGGATGCCCTCTCCGTGCTGCTTCAGGTCTGAGACCCCGCCGTACACCTTCCAGTCGTCGAGGATCTTCATGCTGTTCCTGGGCAAAGGGAGAGGTGGTGAGGTACTTTAGCAGCGGGGGCAGCAGGGAGTGAGTGAGATGCCAGGGACGGGGCTCAGGCTGGGCGGCAGCACTCACATGAAGAAGCAGTGGGCTGCAGTGAGGACCCACTGCGCGTCGATGATGGTGCCGCCGCAGATGTGGATCGGCCCATACTGCACGCTGACTTGCCAGGGCCATTTGTTCACGGAGGTTTCCTTTCCCCCGATGATCCGGCCAGAAATCCTCTGCCCACAGGCTGGAGGGGAGAATGGGGAGGAGAGAGGGGCTCAGAGAGGAGGCAAGGTGGAGGGGGGCGCACGCAACCTCCCCACCACCCACAGGCACCAGCGGTGCTCGGTAGTTCATAGGGGCCAGTGGAGACCAAGAAACCTTTGTGGTTTTCTATTGCCCAGAAAGTTTGCTGGAAAACGCCCTATTTGCCCAACCCTGTGCAAAGAAAGGAGGAAAGTGCTCCCGAGCCTGTGTTTGGCCTGGCCTGCCCTTGGCCAGGAGCCCTGCCGGCCAGCCCCCTTACTTGTGCATCGGAGGGAGACGTACTTTCCCGTGAGACACTGTGAGCTGCAGGAGAGAAGAGGGAGACGCAGCCTCAGCCCTGTCCCCGCGGCACCAAGGCAGGGCCAGGGCCAGGAGGTGACGCTGCCCGGTACCTGTTGAGGCTCTGCTGGATGGTGTCTCGCTCGTCGGTCACGGTGAGGCTCTTGCCGGGGAGGTGCAGGGGGATGTATTCCGTCTGCGACGCACTGGAAGGGGAGAGGAGGGAGGCAGTGAGGGTCCCCCCTGGCTGGGCACTGTCTGCCTGGTGCCTGCCTTCTACAAGAGGCTCTACACCCTCAACCCCGGGGTGGGGGGGGACGGGAAAAATGCCCAGAGCAGTGCTGGACACACAGCCTTCCACCAGAAAAGCACAACGCCAGGGGAAAAAGCACAGTGGATTGTACACCCAGCTGGGGCAGGAGGGCCAGAGCAATGCCCAGGGAACTGGCAAGGCCCCAGTGCCCGAGCGGGATGACTCATCCTCAGGGAATTACTTCTGAAATCCCAGCTGCCGGCAGGTCTTTCTGGAGAAGGAGTCGTCCCAGGCGCTGCTGCACACCGGCAGCCACTGGCTCTCCGCGCTGGAGTAGACGTGGAGCAAGGACCCGTCGGATGCGAAGCGCACTGTGGGGACGGAGCCAGTGGTGGGTCAGTGGTACCCAGCGCCCCGGGGGGCTCCCAGTGCTCCCACTGCCCCCGGTGCCTCACCGCAGCCCAGCTCATCGCTCCTCTGGGAGCAGTCGACGACGCCGTCGCAGCGCACGGGGCTGTCCTTGCAGCTCTCGGCGGGCTCCTTGTACACGATGCCGGTCTGCGACCGCCAGAACATAACTGGAAGCAAGCGCACGCCGCGGTGAGGCCGGGGTTGCTGGCAGGGACTGCGGTGGGTGAGGATGCCACGACCCACCCCGAGGGGAGCCTGGAGGTCTGCCACGCACAAAAGCACTCCCGAACACCAAGCTTGGGTGCCAGGCTGCCGTTCGAGCCAGGGCTGAAGAGCTGCGGGATGCGGGGCTGAAGGAGGACCAGCCAGCCCTGAGCATCCCTCCGTGGCAGCCCAGCAGCTGCCAGCCTCTCGCGTAACCCTCTTCGGGCTTGCCCCTGCAGAATGATACCTCCAGCCTGCCCAGTGCCTCCAAGCCCAGCAGCTGGAGAACCCCCAGTTAGCTGTTACCAGGGCTAAAGCTGTTCCCCCAGTGTCTGTGCCTGTTCCATCTATGGCTTTGACGGCTCTGCCCTCAGGTAGGGCAAGGGTGGGTGCTCCCAGGGGTGTCCCACTGCCCACTGAAGCCAGCCCGAGGAGAGGAAAGCACCGTGCAGCCCCCCCAGCCCCACTCGGGAGCGCAGGGAGCCCCAGCAGGAGCTCTCCTTTCCCCAGCGATCCTGTTCCTGCGTGTCCACCAGATGTCAGGAACACTCAGGAAATGGGAAGAGCGCATCTCTGCCTGCCACCTCCCGGCCCGGGTGCTTTCCCTACAGCACTTCCCAGCCTCAGTGTCCCCAGCCTCTGCTGATCCCCAGCCCCTCATGAAGTCTCCCTCCGCCCCAGGGAGCCCCAGGCTGGGACCCCACTCACACAGCAGGATGAGGGCGATGAGCAGCACGATGAGGATGGAGACGCAGAAGATGAGTGCAAGCCGTCGCTGGCTCATGCAGGGAGCTCTGAACATGGAAGATCCTGGCAGCAGGACAGAGGCAGGGTCAGGGGGAGTGACTGCCTTCCCGGGGTGCCCAGACCCTGATGCCCACCAGCACATACCAGCAGCTCCCCAGTTCCCTACACGCCTGGTTCCCCACAGGACCCACAAGACGTGAGGGAGCAGAGTCATGCACACCACACACCTCCCTGGGCTGTCCCCCCATCCTACCACGGTCACTGTCCTCTCTCTTGCCCCTGGCACCCCCAGGAAAACACCAGCTTGTGCCCAGCAGGGGAAACAGGCACCCATTCCCTGCCTCCCTCCATCCCTCTCCACCCGGGGTGGGACCAGGGTCAGGGTAGCCAGAGACCGCCCTCAGCCCCATCCTCTTACGTGTGCTCTCACAGGTCGTGCAGGAGGTCGGGGCTGCGCTGGACTCTGGGCTGTAGGGCTTGAAGCTAATGCCAAGGACGCTTTCCGGAGGCTGTGGAGGTCGGGCACCGAAGATGCTGCTGACTATGGAGGCATGGAGGCTGGGGGGGACACTGCTGGGCGATGCCGTGGTCTGTGAGGAGAGGGCCGTTAGTGGCAGTGACTCTTGCCCACCAGAGTCCGCACAGCTGCCACCCAGAAAGCCATAAAGGTGAAGGCGACGTGAAGCCGAGCTGAGCGCGGCCAGTGATTGCTGCTGGTGGCTATTCCTCCACAGCACCACCAAACACACGAGGAGCTATCGCTGCAGTGCCCCTCTCTGTGCCACAAAACTCAAGCCATACTCCATCTAAGGCAGCCGAAAACCTCTTTGTCGCAGAGCTTTTCCCCTTTAGGTGGCTGCTGGCCAAATTTCCCCAACTGATCGCTTTGATCAGAGCAATCAGCTGGGTATTTGGCATGGGGTCAGTCACGCCGTGGCCCAGTTCCGCGGGGCTAGTGCCCCAATTTATGCATCTATCCTTAATTAGCCATTTGAAAAATACAGTGCAATTTCCAGCTGTTATTTAGTAATACTTAATAATCAGTGTTTTCCAAGCCCTGAAACGTCCTGCACCCTGGAATGCTGTTCTGCAGTTATGTCACTCCTAATCCATGAATTTGCAAAAGGATATGTATTTGTTTCCTTTCCTCAGGAGACACTCTTCCATCAGCTTCCATCAGCTACGGAAGCGAGAGCCTCTCACCTTCCTTCAGAGGGGACCTGTGTACAAAGCCCGCAATAAATCCTGTTTCCTCTGCCGTTTGTAAAACCCCAGCTACGCCTCTGGCCACAAGAACGGGCCGCATGCCTCACAGAAACTGCAAGGGCATCGCCAGCCGGCACACGGCAAGTCGCCCCCTTCCAGCTGGATTTTCTCTGCCTACCCTCCTGCTTCCTGCCAGGAATCAAGGACCCTAATGAGCACGTCGGGAGCCTGCTCCGGCTCATGCTTTGTAAATACGGCTGTGCCCTTTCCTGCAATGCGGTGGTGTAACTTCCTGGGCATTATCCCGTGAGTCACACACCCCGGCGTGGCCACGCGTGCTCCCCGCGTGGGGTCTGCCCCGGCCAGACATCACAGGGGGACAGTACATCTCAGAGGTACTAAAGCACATCTTTCTCTGTGCCTCAGTAACCGCTCGCAGCCCCGGCGCATCGGCCGCAGAGCCGGCCGGCACAGCACCCCAGGCTCCCCGGGGAGGCTCCCTGGCCACCCGCCCTGGCCAGCAGCAGGGTGTGCAGGGCCACCCCCCGGCACAGACCTCCTCCTGCCGCCTGCGGGGACCTTGGCACAGGCACTCCTAACATCTCCTGTTAAAAAGCAGTCTCCCTGGGCTCCTGTGAGCACGGGGAGGAGCGGAGGCAGTTCTGTTTCACAGCATCACCCACCCCTTCCCCGCCAGGCAGCCGTAACAAGCCTGAATTCACTCAGCCTGCAGCCAAAGGCCACTTTTCCCTACGCCTGAACTCCACAGCAGCCGTGTGGGCAAGCCCAGGGCAGCCGGGCTGCAGGCTTGGCTTCTCCTCTCCTGCCCTAAGGCGTCTGAGCAGTCACACCGATGGGATCCAAGTTCCCACGGCAAGTATTGCACACCCGCACCCCCAAACATCCCCGGGTACCCTTAGTGCCCGTCGTTAGAAATCACACGCAACCAACAAGGGAGCCAGAGCTGCAGCGGGTCCCGCACTGCTGCTTTGCAGAAACAAAGCCCCAAGCAGCTGCCAGGCACTTTTCCTAGGAAAAGAATGCCTCCTGTCTATGTGTAAATGAGGGTTTTGTAAATACCCAGACAGTATCACTGAAGCGGGCATTTGTATGCTGTCTCCACGCGTCTGATATTTCACATGCCTCACCCTGCAGTGAGCACAACCCTTCGGTTATCAGACCAGCAGAATTACAGCACCATTAAAGACAAGCCTCTCCTCTGTGCTAGGAAACACAGCCCAGCTTCACCAGTAAGCCAGTGGTGCTGGATACGAAAGCAGTTTCTACCTCCAGCATACAAACATTTCAAACTAACACAAAAAGTTCACCATAGGTTAAATTGCTCTTATTATTCCTTAGCAGGAAACACATGCCCTTTCTTACACTCAGAACAATTAGCTACTTATTTCATTAAAAGTCTAAAGTCCAAGTATTTTTCTTTCTTAAGACTATGCAGGAACTAACAGCTTTTACGAGGGGCTCCCAGTAACCAGCACCACTGGTTGCTGTTGTACAGCCCCTGGAGCAGAGAGCAAACAGCAGCAGCAGCTTCACGAAGACATTTCAGCTAAGGAGCGTGTGTTACCCTGGTGAGCGAGCTGCGACTTCTGCCCACAAAACCTTTACTCATCCTTTGCTGGCTTTTGAATAAAAGTCAGACCCGGAGCCATTGCCTCTCTGACACGTGCCGCTGTGGTTAGAGCCCTTCTTCTGACATCCTCGCTGCAAAGGTTCCCGCAGCCGCGAGAGCGCTCGGTGCCGCTGTGGGCTGGCGCCTGAAGGTCAGGCGTGGGAAGGGGGGGAGCACAACCAGCTCCTTTGGGTGCCAGGGCTGACTGTCACACAACAGGGGAGGAGGAATGCTGGGGGGCTAGCGGAGGGGCTCCTGGCCAGCTCCGCTCGCCTGGGGGATGCGCAGAGCGTGCCCCTCTGCAAGTTTAGCCCTTTGCTAAACTCGCCCTGAGCATTAACACCACCTCGGTCCACCTTCGCTCTGCTCTGAGGCTTTGAGCAGAGCTGGGAAAAAGCCACAGAGCAGCGCCAGAGAAGCCCATCCCCTTCACAACGTGAGCTGCCATGTGCACTGACCTCCAGTCCCAGCGGCAGAGGGAAGGCCACCAAATCCATGCCAGCAGAGGGCAATCACCAGGGGAAAAAGGCGGTCCAGGCTGGGTTGGAGGCTCAGGATCCAGGCGTGATGGGGAGGGAAGGCAGGGAAACCAGCCAGCAGTCACCCACAGTTTCGGAGTGGGAGGGAGAGAGGAAGAAGCCAGGCAACACCTGGGTGTTGCAACCAGAGCCAGGGCCCAGCCGTGTCTCAGAGCAGCAGAAGGGCACAACAACTACCCAAAATTTGGAGCATCAAAAGGGGAGAGAGGCAGCCTGGCTTAAATAAGCTGGAAGGAGCTGCCTAAAGAGGCGATCATCTTTCCTAGCTGAGCTGGGCAGCCTGCCCCTCACAGCCAAGCGATGAACCATCTCCTTCACCTGGTTGTGGATCCCTGATGGTCCATGGCAGATTAGCCCAGCAAGCACACAACAGTGATGTGGTCCTTACGCTCATCCGGGACAAAACTCGCCCAAATGTGTGAAAGCCCCCGTTTCCTCCTGATGACACCCATCCCACTCAAGTGTCACAGCCTCCCTGGGAGGGGACAGATGCCCAGTCTGGGGGACAAACCAGGCAGGAGATGCAGGAGGACAGTGCTGAAACCCAGATGCCATAAAGGGGCAACACACAGGGAAGTGAAATCCCAAAGCAAGCCAGGGCCATTTTGCAAACGCAGGTGACAAGCCACATCGATTGAGTCAGCCCCATCTGGCCAGGGACAGGTTGCCCTATGCCCGTGTGAGTAGCCCTTCAGGCAGAGAGCAGAAAATGTTCCAGGGGGGTGAGTAATCACCGCTCACCCCATTCCACGGATGGGTAAACCAAGGCACAGGAAGATGAAGCGCCTCTCGTGCAGCTGCAGAGCCGAGGGTGGCACCTGGGACTCCTAATGGCCCATTTAATCCAAAACAACAAAGTCAAGGTGGCCCAGTGGGGATGCCCAATACTGGGTAATTCTCTCCATAGGCGAGCATCCCAGTTCCTCCCCTGCTCTCACCAAGATGCTGTGCCACTGCCCGCTTTTGGGGCCACCCAGAGCCGGGGTCACACTGCAAAGCAGTGCTGGGGACAGGCTGCCCTCCCTCAGGACCCGGCACCAGCCCACTCTGCCCCTGCTCCCGGCTGCTTCCGAGGCACCTGCACAGCAAGGGGCAGGAAGAGAGTGGCTTTTACAGCTAGTTCTGCCTCTCCTCAAGCCCCATCCACCCCATCCCTGCCAGCTTTGCACATCCCGGACGTCGCTGGCACAGCCGGCAGTGCTGGGCTTGGTAATTACCTGCTGCCTCGCCCGGGCGGGCTCAGCCCGGTGCCCAGCCGGGGATGGATGTTTTCCTCATGACAGGATGCTCGGCAGGGCCCCACGGCTGAGACTGAGCAGTCCCTGGTCCACCCAGCCCGAAAAGAGCATCGGGAAAACTGCCGGGAGAGCGGGCGAGGGAGAGCCAGGGCCACCGGCGTGCTGTCACTGCTGCCAACGTGCAGCCCCATGGGTGCCAAGTGGCACCGGCCCCCCCCATCAGCCTGTCTCCCCAGTTCCAGCACGGAAAGGCGATGGTGCCGGGGTCCCTGACACCTCGCAGGGCTGAAGCCGGGGATGCTGGCGGCAGTCCTCCTCCTTTCACGTGCCAGGGGGGTGCCGGAGGCAGCAGCCCCACAGGCAGCTCACCCCAAGCCCTTCTCTCCGCCGGTAGCCACAGGCTGCTGCGAAGGCAACGCCCCAGAGAGCAGGAGGGAGAAACCGGGTCCTCCACCAAACCCCCAGGAAAGCAGGTCCGTACGGCCACAGAACCACTCCCGGTTCTGCCAGCAGAGCTGGGGGAGCTGCCCGCGCCTTACCGGGGAGGCTTTGCCGTCCATGGGCCGCTGCAGGGCTGGGCTGGGATCAGAGGTCCGGCACAGCCATCCTTCGCTGCGCAGAGCCAAGTCAGGTCCGCGGGGACGGGGCAGAATCTGTTTGGCGAGCGGGCTCGTACGTCAGTGCCAGCGCCGGGCGCGGAGGGAAACCAGTCCGACCTGCCGCCCGGCTCCACCGCTGCCTTGTTTCCCAACTGCTCCAGGCACAGCATGCAAAACACCTGGTGGCCCCAGCCAGGCGCTGGAACACCAGGCAGGGGCAGCGGGACCCTTGGATGTGGCCACGGTTTGGGAGAAGGTGAGGTCTGGCCCTGGGGAAGAGCAGCATCCCTCGCCCCGGGGGCTCCTCACCGCTCTCCTGGCTCCCTGCCTGCCCTTCTCCACCCCACGCTCGCCCACATCTCTCCTGCCTCAGCCAAGGGCAGCGAGCACCAGCTGAGGATGGGAGAAAAGGGGATGCACAACCACATCCAACCCCAGAAGAAACCCTCCCCAGGTGACAGAGAAGTGCAGAATGCCCTGTTTCGAGGGAAATGAAATGCCCTTTACCTCTAGTTTCTCCAAGAATATTTTTCACTCCTTTGCTCACGGAGTGATGCTCTCGCATTGTGCAAGGAGAAAGCAGCCATCTCCCTCTTCCTCTGTGGGCGGGAGCGAGGAGATGCTTTGCTTAACCCAGCACTGCACATTCGGGATAAACAGGTAAAAATATCCAGATTAAAAGGCCCAGGTCCATTGTGTGGTTTCTGATGTCCAGACCCCTGGACACATGTCCCTCAGTGCCCTCCTCACCGGCCGGGGCTGCACCACGGTCCCTGCTCACCGCTGCATGGCAGAGGGGCAGGAGGGTTTCCCAGAGATGCAGCCGGTGCTCCACATAACCCAGGCTGCTCCCAGCTTCAACCAGGGTCCACTGCTCTGTCTGGCAGCGTGCTGCCTCCCGTGAGCCCCATCCCGACACTCTATTTTCCCGGCACATTTCTCCCGGCATTATTCATAGCGTAAGTCCCTTATTCATCCGGCTCCCCACCCACACCGGCTCATCGGAAGGGCAGGAGAGAAGCAGGGCCATCCAAGCTTGGAGGAAACCTGCTTCAAGGCTGAAAAGCCCAGGATGGATCCCTCCAACCTGCCCTGGGGCTCCCCGTCCTGTTCCTTCCCAGAGGGGTCAATTCCTGCCCTTCTCCCACGCACATCCTGGGGCCAAACCCAGGCAGCCAGAGAGGGGAATCAGGGACCTCAGAGGAGACCTGAGTCCATTCAGATCTTGGTGTTTACTCCTATTTTCTTCTGGCAAGTTCATTGTGAAGCCCTTTGCCTGCCTCTCTCCAATGAGCCCACCCAGGCCCTGGCAGGTCCAGCACCTGCACTCCACTGCATGGGGCAAACACTTCCCCAGTGGTGGCCAAAAGCCAGGCCACCTGCTTGGGGAATTTCCCTGCTTCCCGGGGTGGTTTCTGAGCCAGCCCTGGTTCTGCAGAACACTCCTCTCTAGTTTTCACACCCAGGACTAACAGCATTTTGTTTGCTTTCTGCAGCTGCCCTGTGCCACCGGGGCTGGGCAAGCAGCGAGCTGGGTCCCTGGCCAGCATACCTGTATGAGAAGCCACAGACTCTTCTGCAAAGGGCTTTTCCGAAAGTAGGACCAGGTGACAGCTCCAGAAATAATTGTTTGCTGATGTTTCTAGAAAGCCACCAACGGAAAGCAAGTTACAGAGAACTCTGTGCCTGGGCTTGACCCCGGCAACCCGATGTTAAATGTCAGGCATTCGCAACACCTCCCGTGTGAAATCCTTGCACTTTCCTGCTGGTAATTGCTCCTACGAGCCCTGCTGCACCCCCCTGCCCCCCCAGCTCGCAAACTGAGGTGCTGGCACTGCCAGCCCCGCAGAGCCCAGCAGCTCCTCCCCTCTGCTCCCACCTCCAGGCATGAGGGGATCGGGAAGGGACGAGGATAACACAGAGGAAAGACCCGCTGTGAGGTTCTGACCCAGGGGATTGATGGGTTGTTAAAAACACAGCAATTCCTATCCAAAGATTATTCCATTATTTTGAAGATGGAAAGGAGACTGGGCGCCATTCTCCACACACTGTCCCGGCACCAGCTCCTCCTGCATCCCCGCAGCAGCTCGGGTACCAGCACGAGCATCGTGGAGCGCTTGCCCTAATCACGACCTGAGCGTTCAGCAGAACTGTCATTTCTCCTCCAGCCTGTCTCATTTTCCCCTAAATTGCCAGCCATTTCTCCCCAGCCTCTGAACCGCCTCACCCGCAGGACCAGCCCTGCGGTGTCTTTTCCAGAAGGCTCCCTCCTTCCTCATTTTTGGTCCCATTGCTTTTGATTTTCACTCTTTTACCTGAAACGCGAGCTGTGGCTTTGTGGGGGATGAGGTGGTGCATCATCTCAGGACTCCTAAACTCAGTGGATGCCCAGATCTGACTCACGAGCTGAGAACAGAGTGACAGAACACCACAAAGAGGGAAGAACAAAGCCAATTAGGAGTGAAGCTGAGGAGGGGACCTTCTACAGGACCCATCCCCCCTCTGCCTGTCCCTATGGTCAACCCTCAGCAGAGGGAAAGCCTCTTCCCACTTCTGGCTGCCCAGAACCCCAACCTCATTTCCTTATTTCCCATGGCCCCAGCAAAGTGGAGTCTCTGGCGCATGTCCCTGGGTGCCACAAGAGCCAGGAATGCCACTGTGCTGTGCCTGAGGTCCTGTCACCCACCCGGCATCAAAGGACAGCTCAGTGTCACCGCTGGACCCGTCCTCCAGGTGACAAATGTGCTGGTGCTCGGGCAAGGCTGCCAGCTCATGGAAGCCTGTGGGCTTTAGCAGGAAAGATGAGTCAGGGGAAAAAGCAGAAATCTCCTAGTTTGGGCATTTAAGATGGCTCTTTGAGGAGCCATCCTGCTGCGCCCAAGGGACCTGAGGTCCCATACCTCTATGCTCACTGAGCCAGGGACTGCTCTGAAGCTTTCTGAGGCTGTCCAGAGCCCTCTCGGTTTCTGTTACTCTTTTTATCTCTGTCTTTTCCACTAATTCCCCAGTGGGAAATTCCTCTTCTGAAGAAAAAAAAAATCACTCTTCATCACATGAGGGCCCCCGGGTTTGCAAAGGCCCCAGGAAAGCCCTCAAGCAAGGCTCTGCTGTACGGTAGCCTGCCAGAAGGCAAAGCAGAGGGCTTGCAGTCTGCTCCCTGGCAATTCAGGTCCTAGGACCTGCGGCCAGCACCACCAGGACATTGTCCCGGGGACATCATTCAGCCCCCTCTGCCGCACCCCACTTCAGAGCTTCCAAGGCCACCCAGATGGCTTTGGACAGGGCACTGGCCCGAGGACACGCTGCCAGGCAGGTGCTGTGCTTGGTAAAGTCCCTGAGCCAGGTTGTCCTCGGTGCTAATGCTCCACCCCTGTGCCGTGCTTTTAGCATCTCATTTAGTAATGACACCCCCATGGCAGACACATGATTTACTCCTATTTTCCCTTTCTCAGCAGTGTACCTTTTTGTTCAGAAAAGCCCCCAGAGCTCTTCCTTTAAGGCTGCTGGTAGGAAATGCCCGGGCTGGGGTGAGAGATTACTGTCCACCCACTCACCCACAGCTAAAGAAAAAGTGGAAGTCGCTACGCTGCTACTTTCCTCCCACTGCGCTAACGCCTCCGAGACGTCACTGAGCCGGCCCCTGGGGGAAAAACAAGCGTTCGGCAGCCAGCCAGAGCAGAGCTCGCCACCCTGCTCACCCAGCCCGGTGCTCGCAGAGGATGCTGAGCCAGGATGGCCCTCTCCGCCTCAGCCCTGGCACTGTGCGTGGCACTGCACCTCCTCGCCCGGCGGACAGATGGTGAGTGAGTCTCTCTTGCCCACAGCGCGTTGGCTTTCGGCTCCCCTGCTCGCTGTGTCTGAGCCCCGCGGCTCCCGGGGGGCTGCTCTGCTCCCCTCCGCACCCAAAATCCCATCACCGGGCTGGGGACCGAGATGGGGGAAGGTGGTGAGAGGAGCTGCTGTGGTTTGGGGTTCAGCTCGGACACCTTTGCTGGCCGGTCAGGGCTCAGGCTGGTGGTACCCGCTGGCTCCTGCCTGCTTGGAGCAGGACATGGCTCCCTGACCACCACTCACCTTCCTTTGCTGTTTGGGAGCCTAAAGGCTGTGTTGGTCCTTGGGCATCAGCCTCGCTCACCTCCCCCAGTGTGGACCACGGTGCCCCGGTGGGTGCCCTGCCGACAGCCCTCCTCCCCTGGTGTGGCTTTGTGTTTGCCGTCAGAGAGCGGCTGCTGAGGAAAGCGGCAGAGAAAGGGTGCCAGATGTTATCTAGCTGTGTTTTGCTGCAGGTGACAATATCGACATTCAGGCAGGAGGTGTGAAAAAGTCTGTTCCTTCCAGACAGCAGATAATCAAAACAGGAAAGCTGAATCCAAATCAAGACACTAGCAAAGAGCAGGGGCCATCAGGATCATGATGGTTTTCAGCAGCAGGTTTTCAATCCTTTCTTGGGCCAGAAAAGCAGGGAGATCGTCTGGTTGGGGTGAGCTGGGCTGTCCCCAGAAGAGAGAGGAAGGGAAAGAGGAGGATGAGCAATCTCTGAGACTGGGAAGTGATACTGAGCCGGGCAAAGACTTGAGCCGGGGCTGAGCCCGCAGCTTTTCGGGTGGGTGGCTGCTGAGTACATGGGGTTGAGCTCCGGGTGAGCCATCGAGGAGGCAATTGCTCCCGTGGGTCCCAGGGGGACGGGACAGGACAGGATGCCACACAGCCTCGGCTAACGCTGGCCTTGGGTCCCGCAGGTGAGCAGCTGGCGAGTCCCACGCACGTGCGCTTTGCTGCGGAGATGGCACATCACGTGCTGCGGTGGGAGCCAGGACACAACCCCCCACAAGATGTCCTCTATGAAGTGGAGCTCAAAATGTGAGTACAGCCATGGGAGGGCACAGGGAGGGTTGGCCCCTGCCTGAGATCACTGGCAGCGGTGACAACGGGGTCCCTGGCATCAGCCAGCACCGCTCTCACTCCGGCACTTCTCCCTACAGCTATGGCACTAATTTGCCCTGGACAGCCATTCCGAGGTGCAGGAGGATCTCAGAGCACTCCTGCGACCTCACATACTACACCCTGGATCCTACCCGGCGCTATTACGGGCAGGTCAGGGCCGTGTCCAGAAACTGCACGTCCCCGTGGCAAAGGACCAACTCTTTCTCCCCACAAGAAGGTAGGTCTGGTGTCTGCCTCCACCCCGCGGGCAGGAGGCTTTGAGGATGGCAGGGGTGAGGGTGCCACACTACTGGGGAAGAACTTTGGGACAGATGAGAGCAGGGATGTCTCTTCACACCTTTCTGGAGGGCAGCTGGGCTGCAGGATGGGATGGGATGGGACAAGCCTAGGACAGGCAGCACCAGCTGCGAGGGACGGTCACAGCTCAGCCCACTGCTACAAACAGGAGAAAACCCTAACGTGCTCTTCTAACTGTCTTGTTTCCAGCCAGCCTGCGCCTCTCGGGCCAGAGCCTCTCCGTGGTGGGCAACACGGTCCATGTGGAGCTGCAGCTGCTCCTCAAGAAGGACAACCTCACCGTGAGATTCGAGGACGTTCAGAGGCACGCGAGGCTGTACCGGGTGTACGTCAGGAGGGTGCAGGACAATCGGACGGTGAGATGAGTTGCTGGTCCCCATCCATCACATGCAGTGCTGCTCAAATTGAAAAACACAGTTTTAAAATACAACCTCCTGCAAAACTTAATATGGAGCTTTCTCACAGCCACAACATCATAGAGAGATTTCTCTGAGCATTTTATTGCAGTAGGTTCCCCAACTCCTGTGGGGACTTTGAGCCTAGCTGCTGGCGGCTGTATTGCTGAGCACCCTGGGGAGAGTGGAGGAGGCGGGAGGAAAGCACGGGGCTGGGGGCTCTGGGGTACCAGCCCGCGCTCTGGTCGTTGCAGTACAAAGTGGTGGAGACCATCCCGGAGTTCAACATCAGCAACCTCTTCTGGGACACGGAGTACTGCATCAGCGTGGAGCCTGACGTGGCCAGCCGGCAAATCAGTGCCACACGCACCGACGAGCAGTGTGTCACCACCGACAAGAGACGCAGTAAGTGACAGGAGAGCCAGGGAAGGGGGGGGCCTTGTGGGGTGCAGATCCTCCTCAGGCCTCCTAACCCTGGGGGTCCGCACCAGGGCAACCGCTCCGTGCCCCTGCTGTAGGAGCTTCGTGCTGTGAGCACCGAGGGCTCTGCCTTTCCTCCCTCACCCGGGCATGTCCTCTCCCGCAGGGAGCGCAGAGCTTTCCCTGAACATCGTCAGCTCCTCCTTCATCACCATGTCGCTCCTGGGCCTCCTGGGGGCTCTGCTGGTCTGCACCTACATAAGGAAACCCATGAGGCCACCGTCTGTCCTGGTAAGACAGCCGGGCACTCAGCACCCTTTACGTCCGGCATGAGGTTGCAGGCTTGGGTAGATGTTGGGAGAGGGTGGCAACAAGCAGGGGCGAAGCACAGCTCATTCCCCTCTTTCCTCTCCTCCCCAGAAGTCTTTCATAAAGCAGAGCCCGCTCTGGGTGGAGCAGGAGTCCTCCTCCTCGGGCAGCCTGGACACAGACCCCATCCAGCAGCTCTTCCTGTGCCAAAAGGAGCCCCAACAGGACAGTGGCCACGATGGCAGTGGCGGCACAGCCCAGCCGTCCCCAGAGAAGGGCTGGAGGCTCCCAACATGCCCCGAAGACTGGCTGCGCCTGCTGGGGACAGAGAGCACGGGGAGCAGAGACAGCAGCTGCACCAGCACCGACAGCGGCATTTGCCTGCGCGCCTCCTCCTCCTCGGAACTGAGCTGCTCCTCGGGCCCTGAGCCCCAGGGCTACAAGCAGCAGCTGCCCATCAGTGACGACAGCGGGGTGGGCCTGGAGACCCCCTGCCTTCACCCCACATGCTCTTCCGGCAGTGGGAACGCCAGCCTGACAGAGACCAAGCAGCCCCATGGAGGGGAGCTCGGGGTCCCCCCTGCCTCTGACCAGGACAGCCAGCAAGACCTGGAGTTCCGTGGGTACCTGCAACAGTCCAAGGGCACAGTGGAGCCGAGGCAGGACCCAGCCACAGGGATGCTCTTCTCAGGCTGTGCAGGATCCCTGCAGAGCCCGGGGAACACTGACATCGTGCTGGATGTAGAGTGCACCGAGGTGGCTGTGATCAAAGGGTATCTCAAGCAGTCCTCTCCCGAGCATCCCCACAGCCACACACAGGACCTTGCTGCATGGGGCACCCCTCGGGAGCCCATCGCCTGGGACTTTTCCAGCCAGGTGGGGCCCCGAGCCCCCACTCTGCTAAGCTATGGGGTTCCGGGTGCTCCCTTGGCCTCCAAAGCCGACCCCGAGCTCCTGAAATCTCCCTTCGATCTGAGCATCTTCAACACTGACCTCCTGGGGACGCTGCCCCTCATCTCCAGCCTCAGCAACAACGAGTGGCTCACGCTGCAGATCAACCCCCTGAGCCTGCTCAATGGGGACAGCAAGGACAGCCGCCTGTGAGCCGTCCCCGGGCTGGGGAGCGGGGCCAGCCCCGCACACTGACCCATCTACCTCTTCCAGCCACTGACCACAGGGAGCAGCTACTCCCATAAGCTACCGCTGAGCCCCAAATGCATCAACCTGAGCAGTGCCGCGGCGGAGACTCACCCGAGAAGAACCAGCTTGGCTACCTCTGGGGCTGCTTTGGCCCTGGGACCACTGTGGCCAGCCCTGCCCCTTCCCTCCAGCCAGTCTCTGGCATAAAGCTAACAAGACACGGGGACAAGCAGTACCGGTGGGGCTTGTCCCCCCTTCCCTGGCTACCAAGCCCAAGGGTACACCCCCAGGATGTTTCCAAAGGGCGATCTTGCCTTGTCTGCCCTCCCCAGCACAGGATGCACAGCCCCGGGACTCAGGACCGGTGCCACCCCTGCACTTCTCCTCCCCATTTCCCCCTCCCACAGGCAAGCGCCGGGCTCCCCCAGCTGACGTACGTGTCACCAATGCCATCCAGACCTTTCACAACCCAGACAGCGAAAGCGAAGAGCAGCCTGACGTCAGCCATCCATCCTGCTGCTGGGAGCGTGGACCTCTCGCCCCGACTGACCTCACTGGGAGGGAGCGAGGGACTTTCCTGGCCATACAGAGACACTATTCAGCCCCTACGGCAGAGACCCCGGGGTGCTGGCTACCTCTGACGGGGTGCAGGGTGCGGGGCAGTACCTGCCATACGGGCCCAGCACGAGCCAGGGCAGCCTTGCCCACACTATGGCCCGCCGTCCTGCCACTATTGCGTACAGACATTATTTATTCTATTTAATTTGTAAATACAGAAAGGATGTGGTGTTATCTGTTTGGTCCGTTCATTTGTGCATCCTCTTCTAAGGTCAAGCTGTGCTTTCTGCTTTCAGATGTGGGCTTTCCCCTGCAGCAGAGAGCAACTTTGCCTCACGTGGGGAAGAGCGTTTCCACACCACAACTAGGGGAAAAAGGAGATTGTTCAGGAGCCAGCCTTCTGAGAGCTCCAGGCTCGCCTGAAGACCAGGGCAGATGTCCCAGGCGAGGGCTGTGCTGTGGGAGCACACACCGGAGGAGCAGGAGGGAAAAGGACCTGGGGAGTTTGCGGTGATTTCACAGGGGTGCGCTGGTGTGTGTGTGTGTGTCCCCTACCCGGGGACAGGAGCATCTCTAGGGCAGAGTGGAATAAGTTAAAACTGGGCAGGGGAACAGTTTCTTTCAGAATGGAAACAAGCACAAGATGGGAACGACTTACCGTGGGCTATACTTGGCTCCTGTCAGGTCACTGGAGAGTTTCTCCAAAAGTCACTTAGTTTCCAAGAAACTTCATGGGGGATAGTTCCATTAAAACTGCTGGTGGAAACCCAGCTCAGGCAGTACATTTTTTCGGGTGAAAGCATGAATCACTGCAGGCAGGCGAAGGGCTGGTGATGTATTGCTGCATTTCCTTCCGTTACGGCTGACGTTGCACTAACTCCTGGTGCTGGAGATGCGCTCCCCGTCTCACACAGAGGGACCGGCCGCTGCAGCGGCACCGCCGATGCCAGCCGCATGCATCCCTTTTCCATTCCCACCATCCCTTCTGCCACTGGCTGTTTTGGGGGTTGAGGCTTTTTACTTTCTTTTGGGTTTTTTTTTCAGCTTCCTCTGAAAAAACAGAGTCATCAAAACTAAGCGAGACTTTTTTTTTTTTTTTTCCTAACGCTGCTGACGTCAAGCTCTGCGGCCAGATCCCGCACAGCGCCGGGTGCTGCCGGCTCCTGCTCGCTGTGAAAGGCTCCGACTGGCAGCATCCAGGGGCTGAGTGAAAGGGCATTTTCCCCCCCTCTCCGTGAGCAGCCAGGGCTCTCCTTCCAATGAAACCCAGATGAGTTTGCCAGAAAGCCACACACCACACACTTTGGCTTCGATAGCGGAGAGAACGGACCGTCCCCTCCGATTCTCTGGAAATCCCGGATGCTCACATTTTCCTGAATGAAGTCACAGCCCAACGCACGGAGGCCGTTCAGCTCTGACTCCTCCTGCTCCTCCTGTCCCAGCGAGGGGCTGCCCCCACGCAAACACCTCTCCTCTCCCCCGGCACCAGCCCATGCAAACATTTCCAACGCGGCACCTGCAGAGCCCCCAGCACTGCTCAGACCCTGCGAGGAGCAGCACGGTGGGCTCAGGGAAGGAGAAGGAAGGGGGCTCGTGGCCGGCCATCAGCTCGGGGTGCAGAACGGGGCTCTCCGCTCCATCCTCCCCGGTTTCCCTACACACAGCTGTGTGGTCTTCTGAGTTTCTCTTCCTTTTCCTGCTGAGAAAACAGTTTGCAAATAAATAGTCCCAAGCTCCCCCCGGCTCCCAGGCAGGGGTGGCAGCAACTTTAGAGGGCTCCTTGCCTGCTCCAGGCACATCCACGGCTGGTTGCTCTGCCGCAGTTGAAGGCAGCTGGCACGAGAAAGCCCACGGGGACTTTCTGAGGCATTTGCTTGCATTATCAATGCAGAGGACAAATTTCCACACTGATCCAAATATTTGACTAAGGAGGGAAGTATGAAGTTTGAAGCAGTCTCATTTCCTTACATCATTTTCCCCTGTTGCACAAAACCGGCCATCCAGCCCCTGTGTCTCACTGCCGTCCTTTTTGCCCAGTTCCCTGCACTCCCACTGCCCTGGTCATCAACAGCCTGGCCCAAGGTCTCCTGGAGCACACAGTCAGCTGGTGTCTCTGGGCCATGGGGATCCGTGGCGAAGGCGGCTTTTCTTTCTGGGATGTGCGCTGAGGAAGCCGGGGATAAGGCAGCTCTCTCCTCCTCCAGCTCAATCAAGGGGAGGTTGAGCCAGTGCACTGGCATGGGGATGGCAGCCAGCCCCAGGCACCTTCCAGGGCTGCCTGTGGCCAGGGAGGGCCAGAAAGTGAAACACAGCTGCAGGGAGCAAATACAGAAGCACTTTAAAAAAAAAAAAAAAAAAAGCAGAAATCACATTGTTTCAATTTCAGTAGAAATCCAGCATATTTAGGGGCTGTTTTTCAAAGAAGCCAGAGAGAGGAGTTCCCCAGTGGCTGGTTTTGGTTGTTCTTTCTGTCGCTGCAGGCTGGTGGGAGGGGGGAAGGAGGCAGCGTGGGGAAGTGGCGCAGGGAGCACACGGGCTCCAGCCCCAGCCACCAGCAGATTTCACCCCCGGCCACACACCCAGCCCCAGGCCAGGGACAGAAAGAAGGAAACACAAAACCAGAGCCACCAGGGGGAAAATAAAACCCGAGCCGAGGGAAAGCCCCTGATGGCCCACAAGCATGGGGAGGACTTTTTCAGGAAAAGCCTTGGGACTATCCCAGGGAAAGCTGCGATGAGCAGAGGCTGCGAGGAAGCACGGAGGCTCTGGAGCACAGCGTTCTTGCTCAGCACCTGCAGCCCTGCTGCGGTACGCTCTGCTGGGGGACATTAGCCACTGGGGACCCGCTCACCCATCACCAGGCAGGGGGGAGCAGGGTGATGTCCTACCTGCAACGCCAGCCCGGCTCCCGCCTCACGGTCCCCGGTCGTGGAAAGGCACGTAGCCTCTCCCCGCCTCGCTCAGCGAGCCGCTGATGCTGAACGGGGGCACCAGCTCCACCGCCACCGACCCCAGCCCGCTGCGGGGAAGGCAGAGGTGTCAGCGAGCTGCCTGTCCCCCCCTCCAGCCCCTGGAATGGGGACCGTCCCCAGACAGCCAGGGCTCCCCCAGAGCATCTCTGTCCTGGGTAGGCAGTGCCTGCAAACACTGGGTTTGGGACTGGGGAGGGTTTGTGACACCTCGGCCCCATGCAAAGGGAGCCCCCAGCCCGCCCCAGGTCCCCACACAGTCTCACTCACCAGGTGTGGTAGAGGTTGAAGACGAAGTTGGGCCCTGGGGAGGCAGTAAGGAGAGGTGTCAGAGCCGTGCAGTCCCAGGAACGTGCCTTTGCTTTGCTGTGACTCTGCAGTGGTGCGGGGATGGGCAGGACAGCCGGCAGGACAGCCAGCCACACCGGGACATCACTGTGATTCCCCCCTCCTGTTTGCCCCCAGCTCGCCCCAGAGCCACCCTGCACATGGGCTTCCCCAGCCCCCGGGGACCAGCAAATATCAGGTGTGCTCCCCTCATCCCAGGCCCTGCAGCCCTTTTCTTTTGAGCCCTCCCACTGCCTGTGCCCCGGCTCTGCCCGTACTCACGGCGCCAGCATTGGCCCCTCTGGTACCACCGGACGAAGGCGTAGCCAAAAAGCACCAGGATCAGCAACGCCAACCCGACACCCAAGACAACCCCCAGAGTGTTGATGGGCTCTTGCCCTGTAAAACAGAAGGAGAAGGGGCTCTGCAGACAAACACCTCTGGGAGACTGGGGGTCCTGATCATCCCCTGATGGGGACAGGACTGCTGTGGGGCTGAGACATGTCCCCCCACCCTGTGCTGTCCCTATGGCGTGGAAGGACTGAGCTCTGTGAGGCTGCTGACCGCTGTGGCGTGGAGATTTTTGCTGCTCCCAAAGCTCCATGCTGGAGACTGGTCATCTTGGTCACCAGCGGTCCCCAGACGAGCTGAGGGGGTGGGATGCTGACCTGGGAAGGGAGGCCAGAAGGGGAGCGTGGGTGACCTGCTGCCCTCAGCCTAAACAGGAAGGGACCGGCTGTAAACAGGAGCCCATGTTCCCCGTAAGCAGGGTCCCCTGCTATTCCCGCTCCTGGGGCTGACGGAGCACTCCCTGGCTGCCGCCTCCCTGCAGCTCTGATGCATCTTCCCGGCCGTGTCCCGGCAGCACCCGGCCGAGTGGAGAAGATGCAGAAGAGCAGCAAGGTGTCCCAGCTGCGGCCCTGGAGCTGGCTGTCCCAGTGCTGCCTCCTGCAGCCACGCAGTGCCATACCCCGGGCTGTCCCCGCTGCCCTCCCTGCGCAGCCGCGCAGTCCCATTTCTGGACAGGCAGTTCCCTCTAGAGGATGCCTTTGTCAGGGCGAGCAGCCTCCTGCTGCCGGCGCCAGGCTGGGACCGGGTGACAAAGCGGGGTGTGCAGGACCTGTGCGGGGGCTCTGCACCCCCTCCAACCCTCCCGTCCACACCATGGGGTCCGGCAAAGCCCAGCCCCAGCCGACACTCCTGGCATAGTCAAGGGGACACCATGGTGCCCAGGCACAGCCCAGCCCATGAGCAGCCATTTCTCCGCGGGTTGCCTGCCGCACAGCGCACACCCTGTGCCCTGCACAGTGCAGGGCTGCTAATCACACCCCTCTCCAGCTGCTGCGCTGCCAAACCCCCTACAAACGTCACCCCAGACCCCCTGCACCCCAGCATCCCCGCTCACCCGCAGGGCCCTACCATCAATAAACCCTCCAGTCAGACCCAGTATGACCCATTAGCAAAGCGCAGATGACGTGATGCTGGGCACAGCTCTGGAGGCTGCTGTGCCCAGGAGGGGACAGAAGGGTTTGGCCACTGCCCCGGAGTGTGGCCAGCCCCACAGCGCTCCCCTGCGCGCACACAGGGCTTGGGGCAAGCGCCTGGCACCAGGATGGGGTGCTGTGCCTTGCAGCATCGGGAGCAAGGAGGCAGCGGAAAAGGATGACCTAACAGCAGCTAAATTTAGACAGATGCCGGAGGAGTGAGAACATTTCCCCTGTGGTCACAGTGTTTACATAGTGAGCAACGTCCCGGGTCATCCTGCAACCCACAGCACTCGCTCTACCTGACGGGAGCCGCCAAACACCTGGGGAGCTGCAGAGCATCAGGGTGCCAGCTCCCAGGGTGCGCCGCAGCCGAGCAGGACCAGCCTGCCCTTCCCTTCTGCAGGGCTCGGGAGGCCAGGAAACATGGGAAGCCGATGCACCCTGCTCCTGCTGGGCCAGGGGTGAGGCAGGAGCCCCAGGACCCTGGCACGGGACGGTGTGGGTGAGGTCAGGGAGTCTGCCACAGGAGTGACTCACGTGGCAGGAGGAGCGTGGTGCAACAGCCTCCCTGAATCAGCCGACTGCCGAAACTGCCCTCTCCCCACGCCTACCGCCGGTGGGAGGATGACAGCTTCATACCCAGCCCCGTGCTGTGCTGTGTGTGGGAGGTGCTCCCTGTCCTGACACCCTCGGGACCCAACGTCCTCACATCCCGGTGAGATGTCTCCAAGCAGCGATGCTCAAGGCAGAGCCACACTAGCAGCCGAGCCTCAGCTCCACAGACAGCAGAAGGGAAGAGAAGGTTACAAAGCGACTACCCGTGCTATAAAACATCCCCACCTCTGCCCCATAAGAGGAGAAATATGCCACCTACTCACCTGCCCAGGTGTCCATCTCCCAGCACCCAGCGTCTTGCCACAGGAGCTGCTCACGCCTGGCCCAGGCTGGGAGTTGCTGCAGCAGAGCCCGGTGCGTGATGGAGCCTGGCACGTCCCCTCCTCTCCCGGTGACACAGCCACCTCACCGCAGCGAGCCCGGGCACCGCTCTGCACCCGCCGGTTCTACTGGTTCCCAGGGGAGAAAGCAGAGGAGACATCACTCCTCGTGTGATGGACACATCACTCCTCGTGTGATGGACACACATCACCTATGCTCCAGCCCGGGGTGGCTGCTCCCAGCCCAGCCTTCCCACCCACACGGGGTACGTGCCATGTCTGCCCATGCGAGCAGCTGTGCCCTCCCGCTGCTGGCAGGGCCAGGCAGCCTAGCAGAGGCTGACCTGGGAGCCCGAGGGGCAGGGAAGCCCTGGACACATGGGTGCCCAGCCCTGGCAAGGTGCCCCAGAGGCTTGTGATCTCCGACTGCCACCTCCTGGCAAAAAGCAGCAGCTGGGAGGGCAGGCAAGGTCCCACACAGAGCCCAGGCTTGGGCGTTTGGGGATGCCCACAAAGGTTGTGGCCCCATGCAGGGCATGGGCACCCAGGGCAGGACCCCAGGGTGAGAGGGCATCCTCCACCCATTGTCCCCAGACACAGACACCTCCCAGTCCAATGCACTTACAGCTGTATTTGATCGTCTTATCAAAGCTCACAGGGCGAGGCAGCAACTGCTGCCTGCTTGCAGAAAGAGGAGGAAGCCATCTCCCCTGGCTGCAGGTAGACGGTAGCAAACAGGGATAACCAGTACCAGCTTGGATACCAGGCAGCCAGGGGCAAAATCCCTCCACCCTCTGGAATCCTCCTCTTTGTGCTCGCTTTGCCAGCCTCTGATGATGCTGTGCCCCAATGCAAGTGGCCAGGGCAGGAGCCAAGCCCGCGAGCAGCCCTCCCCAGGAGAGAGCATCTGGACACCAAGACCCAGGGGCGATGCCTGGGACACATGGGGACACTGGCGGGGGGGAAGGGCGGGATGCAGAGCTGGTGGGACACAGAGGGGATGATGCGCATTGCAGACCCGGAGGAACTAGGACTGCTCCTTGTCAGGCAGAGAGGAAAGGGACATGGTGCGTGTCCACGTGGCCTGGGGAGGATGACGGTAGCACAGAGTCCCAGGCAATCTCTCCCTGGCCCCTGCCTGACCCTAGATGGAGCCAGGGTGCCTGGAAGCCTGCATCACCCCAGGGTTCCACACGCAAGAGGCCAGGGAAGGGTGATGCCCTGGAAACGCAGCCGCACTCCAGGAAGCAAAGCCCCGGAGGCGCGTGGAACCGTGACATAACATCTGCAAACCTCAGCTGCTTCCTCAAAGCCTTCGCTTCACCTCTGAGAAGGAAGAGCCGCTCCTCACCGTGCCACCTCCCACCCTATGGATGCTGCCGGGCTGCTCTCCCACAGCAGTGGGGCCAGGCTGGGCCATGGGCTGTGTGGGGCTGGCACTGGGATGCTCTGGGAAGGCAGCCCACACTTCAAGGGGGTCTCTGTGGCACAACACCGGGCTCCAGCCACACAGGTGGAGCTGGATGTGTGGGCCTGAGCTCATGCCCGGACTGGGGAGGAGACCTCGCTCCACTGTGCTGCATCTCGTGCTGCACCAGGTGCCCACCCAGCCATTTACCTGTGCTGCCCCAGCCATGACCCACCTGGCAAGCTCTCTGCCCAGCTCCCCTCTGCTGTGTGCAGCCCCTTAAACCGGTTTGCAAGTTGAAAGCTCCCGCAGTAGTGCTGGGCACCCTCCCGCACAACACACATGGCTGGACCTGCCCTCCCTCCATCCCATGGTCCCATCGCATGGACCATGTGGGCAGGAGCCGAGGCTGCAACCTGCAGAGGTCCCCACACCTCCCAAGGGGGCTGGATCCTCAGCAGTTAGTGTGGGGAGGGCATCCTTACCTGCAGAGCCACACGCAGATGCCAGGATCCAGGAGGAGCTGCAGGAGGGATGAGCTGGCACAGCGATGGCACGGCTCCCCGGCCGAGGAGCTGCCAGCCTGGGATGCTCTGCAGACTCCCCGCTGGCACGGTGCACACACCTCTCCCTGACTGTTGGGAAAGCCTGATTACAAGAGGAGGAGAGGGTAATTAGCCGCTCAGCAAATCCTGCACACCCACCACTTCCAGCATGAGTCTGCACAAGGCCAAGCAGCTCACAGCCTGCCTGACCCCAGCCCGCTCCCTGCACCAGCCGTTGCCCAGCTGGAGCAAGCGGCTCCTGTACCCCTAAACCTGAACGCCTGTCCTGCCCGGCAGCACTGCCAACAGCGGGCTAAAGCATGCCACTCTTCCTCCCAGAGCAGTTATTCCCGGACACAGAGCCACCAGAGCTCCAGGAGCAGCCTCAGCACCTGCCTAGAGGCACAGCACTTTCCTGAAACAGGGCTCAGGGGGCTGTAAGAGCCCCTCTCTCTGTGCAGCCCTGTCTTCTGAATCACCAATTAGCTCCATCAACACAGAGCAGCTGCTCTGCAAAGGGATGGGGGCATTGAAAGAGAAGGGCACGGCCACCCCTGAGCTCATGCTGTGGTGACCCACGTGCAGATCCAGCCTCAGCACAGAGCCCGGCACATCCACATGGACAGCAGGATGCTGTGAATCTCCATAAGCGTCCCAGGAGCATCCCAGTGGGATAGGAACCAGCAGTCAGCGTTGCCGCGGTGCTGCTGTACCACCGCGGGGACAAAAGCCCAGGACACCAGCTAGTCCCGCACGGCTGGACACCTGCACGGCAACCCCAGAGGGAACCTGCCACGGGAACCCTCGCTTTCCTTTTAACTTCACTCCAGCACTGCCAGCCACAACCTGGGGACACACGGGGACACACAGACCGAGTGACCTGAGAGACAGAAGCGTATATAATTGCCCGGTAACCTCATGCACAAACTCTCCTCCTTTCCTCCTCCACCTACTAAAACCTCTGTTTAAACACAACCCAGAGCAACGCGGAAGAGGCGGACAAAGAGCAGGACGGCTGAGGTTCCTCTTATCATCAGGAGAGGAGCAGGAAAAATCCTGCTCTGTCAGTCAGGTCGCTCCTGATAAGGTATTTTGTGACAGCAGCCCCGCAGGTGAGTCACCCTCCAGCGGCAAGATGCTCAGGAGATTATTGCGGGTGATGGTGCTGCTGATAGACTGGTGTTATATTACAATACAAATCATAAATCCTGTTTCACAACTCCCGACGTGGGTTTTAAGGAGTGCTTGGGCGGTCCTGCCCCAGTGCTAACACAGCGCGGGCAGAGCAGCGCCGGCGGAGGGGCGGCGGGAGCATCGCCAGCCTGGGCTCCCTGGGCATCGGGGCACCCACAGCCTCCCCGCCTCCCACACCGGAGGACATTCGCTGGCGTTCTGCAGGCAGAAGACCACGCCGGAGCCGGATGGACACGGTGAGTTACCGACCGCTTCGCCCGCCGCTCGGTCCCCTCCTGTCACGCCAGCCCCTCGCCCCGGCAGCCGGCACCCCGCACACCCCACGGCTGGCTGAACTCACAGCCCAGCTCTGCCAGGGTGGCAGACGAGGCAGCCCGGGCTCAAAAGAGCTTCTGCTGCCTGGCCCCAGCCCCCCGCAGCACCCGGGCAGGGAATGATTTCACCCATCTCTCTCAACCCCCCACCGTGGCTGTTGGAGACGGCGCTTGGCTGTCCTCTCGCTCCCACACTTCTCTCTGGCTTGCCTTGGTCCTCCCCTAGACCGGGGAGCAGACAAGTAAGGCAGTTTGTCCCACAAGTCTGCTCACCAAGGGGAACGTGCCCTTCTGGAGCATCTCAACACCCTCCAAGAAGGGGCTGGTGCTTAGGCAATGCCTGGGCAAGAGCCTGGCACCCACTGTGGGACTGCTGGTTCCCCTGCTCAGCTCAAGGGACTCGCTCGGCTCAGCTTCCCCCAGCGCCTTCTGCAAGCAAAGCCACGGCCACCAAACCCCAGCCTGGCATGCAGTCCCTCCCTAGGAGGAAAAGGCTTCCTTAACAGCGGCCAGGCACATACAGCCCAGCTCCCTAGACACCATAAAAACCTCCACCAGCGACACACCGGGACAACATCCCCTTTGGGGTGGGGAACTCGCCCCCCTGCACGGGGACAACACGCACCCATGGGTTAAATGCCCCCCAGCCGAGGAGTTAGCCCAGGATCCAAGTACCTGCCACCCTTTGAAGCTGGGGTTTGCATAGGGACATCCCACCTTCCAGCATTCAGGAACAGCTGGCACAGCTACACGGGGCATCTCAGCACCTTCGGCCGCTCACCGCAGAGGGCAAACGGGCACCCCTGGCTGCCCCAGCCTGCTCGGATGGCACGGGAGCAGAAGCTCGTCAGGAGTCCCTGGCTCCCGGGCTGGCACTTGCACAAGCTGGAGTGAGGACTGACCACAGCGGCATTAACCTGCCTCCAGAGAACACGGCAAGGGAGCTCAATTAGTTACGGTAGCCTTGAGTTCTCCAGGAAATCATGTGCCTCCACTCCACGCAGGAGCTGGCACGGCTCTTGCCTTGCTTTGAATTTAACCAGTGCAGCCCTTGCTTGTGGTGTGGTTTGGAGAGCAGGCAGGCGTGGACTGATGAAAATGGAAAAAAAAAAGAAAAAAAAAAGAAGAAATCACCAACGGGCAATAGCTCCTCTAGGTGGGAAGGTGGCCAGCACCACAGCATCATCCCTCCACCTGTGTTGGCACATGCTGGGGAGCCTGGAGATGCCATGGGGCCTGGGCCCTGGGACCGTTCCCGCAGGGAAACCGTTAGGATCCCATTATCCGGGTCATGCCTGGCCCAGGCCCACGGTGACACACGAGGTCAGCACGAAGGAGGACTGGCCCCACGTGCCCTCGGCTGGAAGACGGAGGTGGTGTTCAGGAGCATTACAAAACTCACAGGGCTCCTGCAGGAACCAGAGATAAGCTCTCAGGAAGGGCAGCCCAGGTGGGAGGTCCAGGAGACACGCTCCCCTTCCCACCCTGCCCCCTGCAGCTCCCTGTGTCTCTGCCACCAGGAGGGATGATCTGGGACCCCCTTGATACCACAGCAGCATCCTCACTGGAGCCAAAAAGCCCCGAGGGGCTGTGCCAAGCCCATCCTGGTGCCGGGTGGCCGCCACAACTTGCCCACACTCAGCATCGGTGCCAGACAAGCCCTGCTGTTTGGAGAAAGGCCCCCGGCATTTCCTCAAGAGAGCCAGATGGCAGCATGCTGGGGCACAGCCACATGCCCACAGCCCCACCAGCACCAGGCAGGATCCCGTCCTCCCCTGCACAAGTCACTTCTTGTTCCTGGGCTGGGGAATAGCCGAAACTGGTGGCCCAAGACACACAGCGGGGCCGTGATGGGGAGGCAACGTTTCCCGGCTGGGCGACGGGCAGTGAGGCTGAGCGAGCAGCACATCAAACCCAAGCTACCTTTGTGTGTTAACCCACAAATCATCGCTCGGCACTTGCCAGTAAAATCCTGCTGGTGCGTGGCTAAACATGCCCAAACACAGCAGCCCGGAGAGGGAGGGCTCCACCACTCCTTCCTGCCAGCCTTGGGCTGGAGCACGGCCCCTTCACAGCCTTATCGCATCCCGCATCTGCTGCACTGCTTTTCTTCAGAGCCCCAACCCCTGTTCCCATTTGAGACAACGAATACAATCATCTCCAGATGCCCAGAGGAAAAGCGTGCTGCTCCCGAAACTCGGCAGCCAAAGGAGGAAAGGCTTCTAAACCCCCAAACTCTCATGAATCTGTGGGTTTATCGCAGTGGTTTTAATCTTCCTTCCGTCTGTTGAGGCCCTGCAAAAAAAGCTGGTCTTACCTGTCGTGGGAGAGTCCAGAAGCAACAGTGAAGGAAAAGAGCTCGCTCAGGGCTGGATGGGGATTCGAGGGAGAAGCAAGTGTGCTGCTTCCCGCAGCCTCAGCAGGGCAGGAGCACGCTTTCAAACCCCAAACCACCAGGAAGCAGCTCCACACGCTTCAGGCACAAGCAGGGCTGCAAGACAGGGCGAGCGAAACGCCCGGTGTCCACCTGAAACCCCCCCAAAGGGGCTCTGATCTCTGCCCAGCACTAGCCCGCCCACCGAGGACGGGGACAAGGGCTGGCTGGTGCAGCTCACCGGACCTTCCCTACTGCGGCCGGGCATCTCTCATACCAGAAGCTATTATGGGAAAATAATTTTGAGGAGATCAAGCGGGATCGATGTCTTATTCATCCCTTGCTCCGGCGCTGGCTGCGGCCGGGGCTGTGTTTACCCTGTGTCCTAGCAGCAGCACAGCCCTCCCCGCCCCGAGAGCGCTCCTTCCCATGGGCCGGGCTGGTTTCTCCGGTGGCTCCAGCAGTCTGGCGGGGAGGACTCGGGCTGTGCCCGCTCGGTTTGTGACCCCGTGCTGGGCCAGCCAAAGAATACAAACCCCCCGTCGTGACATGTCTGGGTGACAGAGCCCTTGCAGGCATGTGTATTTTGACTCAGGGTTTCTTGGCACATCAGAACGTGCCTCTTTCATAATGCCTCGGACTTCTTAAGCCTCTGGTGCACTAAAGGCAGTAGCCCTATAACACTGAGAGCCAGTTACTGGAATCACAGGTGATGTCCACGGGAGCAACAGAGCCAGTGATCCCAGGCTGTAGCAGAGACAAGTGTTGTCACACCAGGACATGCCATCCCTCCCCACTGCTGCTTCCATCCCCAGCAGCCCTAGAGCAACCTCAGCTGTCAGTTGGGGCAGTTTCCCTGTTAATCCTCCTGGGGGGGGGACTCGGGCAAGCCAAAGAGACAGCAGCCCCCCTGCCTGCCCAGCCTCAGCTCATCCTCCACTTTCTCCGGGCTGCCCTCCCCAGGGTGGCGGTGTACTTGGCATGGGGATTACCATGGGGCCAGCTAGCCACGCTGCTACAGACCCTTCCCATCCACCCCCCACCCCCCCAGCTGCTTTTTGGCTGAGGTTTCAGCTCGGTAACCGCTTTTCCCCTCTGGTTTGCAGGATTTAGCCTCCGAGCGGCTGAATGGCAGAGGTAATGCCCACGGGAGCGGGGGGTACAGGTGCTGCCGGGCTGAGCCTGGCGACACAGGGCCACGCTCCTCTCTCTTGCAGGTCCCAGCCCCAGAAGCAAAGCCTCCACGGCGCTGGAGTCCTTCAAGCGGATCGGCATCCCCATCCTGGCAGCGGTGCTCAGCCTGGCCTGCCTGGTTGCGGTGGGGTTCCTGGGTATGGCTCCTGCTCTCCTCTCCCCAGTCCTCCTGCCACCGCTCGGCAAACACGGCTCTGGACCCAGGGCTCAGCTGGGACCAGCTCTAGCACCTTCTTGCCGAGCCCCTGAGCCTGCCCAGCAGCACCAGCTCAGCGCTGAGCTCCCCCTTTCCCCTCCAGTCAAGGTCTACCTGGACTACCACTACTTCTTCTGCAAACAGCCCCTGAAGCTGGTGTCCCTACAGCAAGTGTGCGATGGGCACGTGGACTGTCTGCAGGGCGAGGACGAAGCCAACTGTCCCCAGTGGGTTCCTGAGGGGCCACCAACCGGTGGTGAGTCCAGAACAGCCTGCCTGAGCCATGGAGGGGCTGGGCTGCTGCAGCAAGCCTCCTCCGCCTGCTAAAGTCACCTGTGGCAAAGCTGACTTTGTGTGTGTCCCCAGCCCGTGTTTCCAAAGACAGATCCATCCTGCAGGTGCTTAACAGCAACACTGGAGCCTGGTCCTGCGTTTGCCACGACCACTTCAGCCCAGCGTTGGCAAAAGCAGCCTGTGAGCAAATGGGCTACAGGAGGTACATGGCTGCTTCCTCCACGCCTCTCTCACCTGCTTTACCTCTCCCCCTCCCGTAAAAGCTCTTTCTGAGCGGGGCTCTGTTTACTTACAAGGCACTCAGAGCTCTGCACTAAAGGTTTCAGTCCATTCCCACCACACAGAGCCACTCCAGGAGCTGGCTGGCCCCTGTGCTGGGAGCCCTGGCAGCTTCCCACGTAAGCACAGACCTCTGCCCAGCATCTCCTGCTCCATCATCCTCAGCCCACAGGCACCCTGCCCTGCTCCCACCCCTCACCTTACCCCTCTACTCGCTGTCCCCCCCACAGCAGGGCTGCCCCATAGCTCCCAACAGCGGGCACGAACAGAGCTGGGGGGCAGGAACAGAGCTCAGCCCAGGTCCTCCCTGCCAATGGAGCTCTCCCAGAGTGGGATACATGGCTCCACACTCCCCTTTTAAAGCCCCCCAGAGAGCAGCAGTTGGCCAGAGGGGTGGATGCAGCACAGTTGTGGCCAGGGCTGTGTCCTTGCAGCTGGGATGATGCTCCATAACCCCTATCTGTGTCCACCTCCTGCTGCTGCCCTGAGCTCCCTGCAAGTTTGTAGTGCTGCATTCAATTAAATCTTAAAGTTTAAAGCCAGGATGTAGAGAAACAGCTTGCTAGCCCTGCATGTTTGGTATCAGCCCTGGGTTAGGTGGGAAAGCTTGAGTTAAGTTAGGGGGAAGATGGGTCCCTGTCCCAAGGAATTCCCTTTTTCTATGGAGCCTTTCTCTTGCTCACTGGCACAGGGTCCACATCCCCTTCCTAAGCTTCTGCTTCCTCCCGATCTGACCAGCTCTTGGCCACGGGCAAACATTTCAGACTGATTTGTAAAGCGCCAGTGCGTAAAGTTTTAGAACTGGGTTATACCACCTTGAAGATTCGTCTCCTGGAGGTTTCAGACACCAGCGCCTGTCTTCTCCCAGTATCTGTGCCCCGCTGGTAGCATCCCTGGGGCTGTGCACCTCAGGCTGTGCTTCCTGAGCTGTGTCCCCCCCCCGCCATGTCTTTCAGCACCCCCACTTTCCAGCCAGTGAGGGCGGGCGCGGGGCAGCCCCTGCCTCCCCGCGAGGTCGTGCTGAGCAACGGCAGCGTCCAGGTGCCCGAGCCAGGCAGGTGAGTGGTCCAGCGGTGGCCGGCGTGCCCCTCGCCTTGCATGGGAGCCTGATGTGCCTGGCCACTGAGCCAGAGCCTCTCCCGGGGCTGAATCCAGCCCTTTTCCTCCTTCTTCCAGGAAATGCCTCTCTGGACTGGTTGTTTCGCTCTTTTGTTCCGGTAAGTATCATGATGCTGGTCACACCTTGAGGGCACACAGGTTACCCCAGGCCCTCACTCCTGGCACAGCCCCGGGTGCCACGCTGTGGCCACAGGAGCTCAGCTCTGGCCCAGGCCCTGGGCCTCCTGGTTCCCACACTGTTTGCATGAGAAAAACTGAATTTAATTACTGCTGACCTTCCTGGTAAGCCCGTATAAACCTCCCAGAAATGAAACACCTGAGAGAGGCTCAACCAGCTGCTTGAATGGGTTTACTTTTGACAATGAGTTACCCTGATTAAACTAATCCTCCTGGTGGGCTGGAGAAGGCGAGGAATGGCTGAGCCCATTTCGGCAAGCCCCGGGGAGGATGTGCAAACAGAGAACAAAAGGGGGTGTGTGCCAGGTGGCCCGCGAAGGGGTGACACAGGCAGTGTCACCGGGGGTGAGGCACCCAGGGCCACGCTCCCCTCCCTGGGAGGCGCGGGAGCCTCCGTCCCCGCTCAGCCCCGAGGATGGAGGAGGGCAGAGCGGGTGCTCTTTCTCTCCCCCTCCGCCGCAGCTAACGTCTTGCTTTGCCCCCGGCTCCACCGCCGGGCAGAGGACTGCGGGGAGAGCATCAGGACCCCGCGGGTGCTGGGGGGGAGCCCGGCCGCCATCGAGTCTTGGCCCTGGCAGGTCAGCCTGCAGTACAGGAGGGAGCACATCTGCGGGGGGAGCATCATCGACCCCCGGTGGGTCCTGACGGCCGCGCACTGCTTCAAGTGAGTGGGTGACATCCCCCCTGCAACGTACCTGTCAGCCAGTGCCCGGCCCGGCTCCTTGAGTCCCTCTGGGTTTAAGCCATGTGTCACTTAAGCATCCCATCATTAACACGTCTGCCCAGGGCTTTGTGCCCCGCGATCCAGTGCAGCTAGGTGATGCTCAGCCGGGCAAGGTGCTGCCTGTCCCTGGGGGAAGCGGGGAGTAGTAACAGACGCCTCCGTGCACAGGAACAACCCCGTCATCAAGAGCTGGCGCGTGAAGGCTGGCTCCGACCTCCTCTCGGGCACTGCCACCCTCGCTGTGGAGAAGGTCTTCCTTGCCGAGGTGACGCCCGCATCTCCCAAGGACAATGACATCGCCCTGGTGAAGCTGCAGTCCCCCGTGCATGTCTCAGGTGAGAGGTGGCACACACCTCCTCAGAGCAAGAGCTGGCCAAGGCAAAGCTTGCCGGGCACCAAGCAGGGGTGCGGAGGGGACCACATGTGACCGAGAGCGCAGAGGGTGCCCATCCAGGGTCACCTTCCCCACCAGTTTCCCCAGACACCTCCTGCACCTCACCTTTCCCTTCCAGACAACCGCAAGCCCATCTGCCTGCCCTATTTTGACGAGGAGCTGGAGCCAGGCACATCCCTCTGGGTGATCGGCTGGGGATACACACAGGAACACGGTGAGCGGGACAGCGTGGGGGCGAGCAGAGGGTCCCCCCCCGAGCGTCACTCACAAGAGGAGATGGGGCCAGTGGGCTCCCTGCTGGCACAGGGCTACTTGGGGAACCCCTCTGAGCGGCCACATTTCACGCAGGCAAACTGTCAGAGACCCTGCAGCAAGCGGAGGTGCAACTCATAGACAACAAGAGCTGCAACCTGGCTGGATACCACGGGGAGGTCACCGAGAAGATGCTGTGTGCTGGCCTGCCCCAAGGCGGGGTGGACACTTGCCAGGTGTGGGGGGTCCCCACCCATTGATGAAGTAGCCCCTCTCAGGGGAAAGCTGGCTTCCTGGAAGATGCCTCGAGGGCTGGAGCCCCTCTGCTGGGAGGACAGGCTGAGAGAGTTGGGGTTGTTCAG
>JAOXJM010000010.1:6593879-6622449 GCA_026413425.1 Tringa solitaria | reverse complement strand
GCCTTCCTCCGCGCCGCGCATCCTCCCACCGCACCGCCCGCCCGCGGGGGGCTCAGCCTCGGGCTGCCCCGCCGTGTCCTCCCCTTGCACCCCCCGGCGTGTGCCCCCCGCACACCCCCACGGCCAGTCCAGCTTCTCAGCCCCCGGGGATCGCCCCTTTTCCAGCCCCCAGGAGGGGTTTGGCCCCGGCGGGGTGGGCTCAGGGCAAAGCTCCCTGCGGGAACGGCCCGGGAACGGCTTTGGGAAGGGGCAAAGTGGCACTAAGGCTGGTGGCTTCCCCTGCCGCTGCTGGGAAGGGGACAAAACGGGCCAAGGCTGGGGCTCAGCTCCCTACCCTCCGTCCCTGTGTACCCCTCTAGCCCCCCAAAGCAGACACCAGACAGCCCTGCAGCCACAGACGGGGGGACGCAGAGCCAGGGGGAATCCGCCCGGCGCCAAAGGGAACACTTTGAAAAATTTTTCTCACCGTGAGCTTGTTGCGGGATAATGGGCTGTGCATGAGCTCAGGTCTCCACAACCTTTTCCTCACCGTCACATCCATTAGACCTAACCTTCGGCAGACCACATCCAAAAAGAGGGTGGTAGGGGCCCTCCTAATGGAGGCCTCCAATGACGCAGCGTGCCAAGATAGAGCTCTACCTTTGTGCCCAGGTCCATTAGGCAGCCAGACCCCTCTGCGGAGCAGCAATTTGCTGGAGGTGACGCATCCCGAGAAGAGGCTTGGCGGGAAGGGGGAGGAGGTGCTGCCGTGCCCGTTTCTCGGGGCTGTAGCCCTTTACTGGCACAGGGCATGGGTCCCGGCAAAGCTCCCCTGGGGGCCAGGAGAGGCTGGACCTCCCTTGCTGGGTACAGCCCTACAGCATGGCTTCCCTCAATAGAAGTGCTTCTTTCTGGCTGTGAGAGCAGCTCGCCCGCAGGGATGCTGCCTAGAGCCCTGCCTGCACATCGGGGTGCCATGGCCTGTCACCTCCAGGGCGCTTTCAGAGGCTCCTCAGCCCTACTCCAGCCCCCTTTGCAGCTCGCTCTCCTTCCCACCCCTCCAGGAGCACGAAGCAGGAGGGAAGAGGGAAAGCAGGAGGCTTTGCAGGATGCAGGGACATCCCAGGGGACCCTGAGAGGATGCCAGCAGTGCCTGTGGGTTGAGGAGCTAGGGCTGCAGAGCTGGCAACCAAGACAGGAAAAGTACAGGCAGAGCAGGCTGGGCAGCGCTGGCAGCCGGCGCTGCGGGAGCGGTGTGGGGAGTACTGCTGATGCAGCAAAAGGTGTCTCGGCGGGCTGCTGTGATGGATACAGCTAGGTGATGAACACAGCTAGGTGATGGATACGGCTAGGGGACGGATACGGCTTGGTGAGTGGAGCCCCAGGCACTGGTGACCTGGCAAGCGGTGTGCTGAGACAGGAGGAGGAGGAGGAGGCCTGCATCTGCTGGAGCCTTGCTAATCAGGGGGGGCGGGAGGGGAGGCACACCTCCAAGGTGGTACCCTGGTGCAGGGAAGGGCCATTACGTGTGGAGGGCTCCTTCCCGGGATGCTCAGGTGTCTGCCAAGTTTGCTGCCATGAAGGCGGGTGAAGTTGGGAAGCGTTTGGCCAAACTGGCATTGTGAATCCCCCCAGCAGAGCCATAAATCCTTTTGGAGGCTGGGAAGAGCAGCACCACGCAGCTGAGAGGGTCGGCCAGAAAGTACAAAAGGGCTCCTCTGGGCACCGGCACAAACCGGGTGCACTGGGCAGGCGGGTACCCAGCTTCTTCCTCGACGACATGCCCCTGCGGCCACTATCTCCCTGCTGAGCATCTCTGCAGCGGCAGAGCTCCACACGCCTGGCTGGGAAGAGGCAACGAGCCTGGCACCGTGCTGCCCACTCCCACTGCAAGCCCGGGGTCAGCCGTGCCCTCCTGGCCACGCGGCCCCAGGACTCGGAGCGGGACGCTGCCTGTCACAGGAGCCTGATGGAGCTGTCACACTTGGCAGCTCTGGCCAGTCTCCTCAGCCGACTGCTCTCGTGAGACATCTGCCGCTGCCGCGGGCTGGGGAAAGGCTCTGCTCTCCCGCAGCCCGGCCTCGGAGAGCGATGTGTGCCATGGCGGGGAAGGGCACTCACCGCAGCTGGGCCCCCGGGGGTTTTGGCACGGTGCTGAGGTGTCCGGCGTGGGACCCGGGGAGACTGCGGCTCAGCGGAAACTTCTTCTGCTGAGTCCAGCACAAGGCTGCCTGTGTCTGGTTTCAGGGAAGGCGAGCACCCTCTGCTCGGACACTGTCACCTCCCCGGGGGGACAGGAAGAAGGGCTCCCGGGGTCCTGCCAGCTGGCTCGCAGCCTGCTTGGGGGGTGACTGTGGCTGCCAGGCCACTCCTCATTCCCTCTCACCTTGCACTAATGGAGCTGGGAGGGTTAAAAAGCTGCTCTCCGAGGAGGGCTCCTGCTTCCCTCCACGTGGGTACCTAGCGGGGTAGGGCTGAGCAGAGCATTTGGGCTGCAGCCTCCCAGCTCAATGCAGCAGGCGCTGCACTGGCCCCGGCTGCCCTGGAGCATCCTGCCAGGGACAGCCCTGGCCCCACTCCCGCCAGCAACACAGGGGCAGCCCCAGCCCCCTCCCAAGCCCCCCACAGCCAGGGGACGCTGGGCTCCAGGAGCAGGCAGAGCCCTCCTGCCGATGGAGGAGGTGGCAACGCTGGAACAGAGCTTCCCATCAGCACCTTTATATTTACTGCAAGGTCTTCTGGCTGTGACCTTTAAAAGACAAGGTGGCCCGGCAGCCCGGGAGCTGGCAGTGGGCAGGAGGCACTGGCAGCGATCAGAGGCTCTGCAGGACAGTCCCAGGCTGGGAGCTGAGCGAGAGGTCCCGGGCACACCGACTGCGGGTGAGTTCTTGGCTGCCTTTGTCATTCTCAGCCTTCCCTTGCCTGCAGCTCCCCCTCGGAGCAACGCTTTCCCCTCTCCCTGCCTCCTTGTCCCTGCGCAGAGCCGTCCTGCCTGCTGCCTCCTTGCACCCTCCACTAGTGCCGGCTGCCCTCTGGGATGGGCAGGCTCCTCGCCCCCTTTCAATGCCCCTTTAATACAAGCAGGGAAAGAGTGGCAGTGTCCCCAGGCAGCCACTGCAGAGGCATCTGCAAGAAACACCGAGGACACTGTCCAGCGTCCCAGGAGAAAGTTTCTTCCTGACCTGGCACAGCCTGAGGCCACCTCCACCAGACCCTCCCTAGCCCCAGTCTCGGCTCTCCAGTGCTGTCCTTCACACCCCGCAGCTCCCCAGAGTTCACTACCCCAGCGTGTCCCCTTTTCAATGTCCCCCCTCATTACTTCCCAGCCCCAGGAGCAGTGTGGCTGGGCAGCACGGCAGGGACAGCAGCTCCGGGCTCCCACCAAGGCACCCCGGTGTCCCCCCATGGCTCTGCTCAGCACTGAGCAGAGGTCTCCCCAGCACAGGGAAGACCCCTCGCCACCTCCTGAGCTGCTCTCTTGCTCTTCAACAACTCTAATCACACCTGGTCCAAGGAGATTTATGCGGTCTGTAAAAGTGACTGTCCCCAGTTCTGGGGGATCTGTGAAGCCCTGGCGCTGGGGGGGGGGGGTCACAGTCACTGCTCGGGGTCCTTGTGGTACGAAAATATACCCTTGTTGTGTCCCGTGGGGCTCTCCTCCACCACGCCACAGTGCCCACCTTCCTCTTGAGTTTCTTGCCAGTGGCTCTCCCAGAGGCATCCCCAAACTGGCAACCTGCGAGGCCCCCATGCTCTTAGCCTCGGGTTTTGTTCTCCCCTCCGTCGGGCTGACTCCCTCCGAAGCTGGGTGGCCACATGGCCACATGCCCTCCTCCAGAGAGCCGCAATGGCAAAGCTGCTCCCTGCCATGGGCTGTTGCAGCCTGGCTGGGCTGTAACCCCCAGCACTAGCCCTGGGGGAGGTGGGCAAGGCAAGCAGACAGTGTTAGCCCAGGACAGAGGTAGCCTCAGGGTGCAGGGTGCTGGCCAGACCTTGCTTGTGTGCGGACTCGGGATGCGCAGGCATTCAGCGGCCCCGGCTGAAGGGCAGCTGGGAGACGCAGGGCTGAGGGCGGCTGTCAGAGCTTCCCTCCATCTCCACGGCGGGTAAAATGATGGATGTGCCTATTAACTGTGCCCCGGTTGTGCCACATCACTCTGGCACAACATTGCTAGATTGCCAAGTCGGACGGCAGCCCGGATACGGGTGTCGATCACCCGGTGTGTGCCCCAGGCTCCGCTGGAGCCTGCTGAGCCTTACCTGCCGTGCACTGAGCAGCAGCCCCGAAATCTCAGCGTATGAAGACTCAGGCACCCTCCCACCCCCAGCACCCCTGGCTCACCTCCCCGGGACTGAGCTGCAGAGGTGCAGGTGGTCCCTCGGCACCCAAAGCAAACCTGCTGCCACAGCGGGACCGAGCTCTGGGCACACAGGAGCCCTCTCATCCCCCCGGGGCAGACACAGAGGCAGAGCAGAGCCGAGGGACCCTGTCCTGCCCCCTCCAGCAGGCAGCAGCACAAAAGCATCCAGTGAAAAGTTTGTGGTTCGTTGTTCTTTTGTTTGTTTGACCCGTACAAAGAGCAATAAAAACATCCTACACTCAGTAGTGTTTGGCAAAACAAACCCATCAGAAGGCGCAGCCCCAAAACTATAGTCATGACCGATAACAGCGCCTCCTGTGTGTGTATATATATATTTGTAGAGATTCTCTCTGTTGTGTACAGCTATGTACATACAAATGCATTGGCAAGTTGCAATCCAAGGATAGTGCATGAAAGAAATGAAAGGCAGATGCAAGACTGGTCCATGTGCAACAGTCAGAGGCCCTTTGGCCGCAAAGTTGCCAGCTCAGTCCCGCCTGGAGCCGCTCACAGCCCAGCCTTGGGCAGCGGGCAGCCCTGGGGAACCAGCCTCGCAGCCGGCTCCCCGCTGGCACGGTACGGGGAAAGCCATCTGGAGAGGGGGTGCGCGGGGGGCAGGCAGCCTCAGCCCAGCCCTCCCTGGGCAGGAGAGCCCATGGGAGAGGGGGAAAGGCACAGCGGGCAAGACACGGCGCATTCCTGCTTGCGGACGAGCAGAGTTGGAGAGGGCAGGAGGGGCTGGGGCAGAAAGCGATGGGGGCAGAGCAGGGAGCGCACAGCCGTCCCTTCGTTCCCGGGGGGACTGATGGCGCTGTCAGGATGGCATTCACGGAGGGACACGGCAGCACAGGGCAGTGGGTGGTATGGCAAAGGTCTCCCTTCTCCCCTGGCAGTGTTCCCCGTGGGTGACAGGGGACCTCCGTCATCACCGGGCAGTGTGCCCCAGGGCTCTGTGCCCCTCTCCTGCCCCAGGAGAAGAAAAGCCTGGGCATGGTGGGGCAGGGGATGCTTCCCTGGGTCATTATCCCTGTCTGACCTGCAAGAAGCCCCAGGGCGAGCTCCCCGCAGCTCCAGCCAGCTCAGTCTGGAGCAGGAGGCAAGGGGCTTGCCCAAGGCAGGGTGGCGAGCCCAGGGCAGGCAGGAACCCTGGGGTGCTAGCCCTGGGGCTCGCCACATCCCCCTGCACCACAGCGGGCTGGGACCAGCCAGCATCACCGCTTTCTCACGTCTGCCCTCGCAGCCCTGGAGCTGCCCTGGCCACTGCTCATAACGAGCCACGGAGGATGCAGGGCAGCTCCTGGGGTGCACGGGGGGAGCTGCCGCAGGCAGGGCAGGCGCTGGACCACGGAGGGGGCTGGGGCAGGTGGCAGCCGGCACTGCGGGGCCCGCGGCTGGGCTGGCAGTGCATTGCCGTGGCAGTTACGGATTGTGCAGGGCCCTGCAGGGAGGCCGGAGGAGGCAGTTTCAGCATCACGGGGTAGCTCGGGGGGTTCCAGAGCTGCCCTGCCTCTGGGCCCATGGCCGTGCCCAGTCCTTCCCAGCAAGCGCCCCAAAAACTCCCAGCAGCTCTTCATCCCGTACCCCGCCGCTCCCCGCCACCTCGGTTTGGCACATCATCAGCAGAACATTTTCCATTAGAATCGCCCTCCCCAAGAAGGAAACGAGCGCAAAGAAAAGTCAGCCCAGCACCTTTGGCTGAGACACTCAGGCTCAAAAATAGCCTGAGAGGCAGAAGGGTACATCCGTTACACACCAGGAGCCATTAGCGGCTCCAAAAACCAGCAGAGCTCAGAGACAGCGCGTGGGCTAATGGTCGTTAGCCAGCCCTCGGCTTCCGAGCGGGCTGGGAGAGTCCCCGAGGAGCAAGAGCTTCTTGTCGCAGCACCCGCAGCGCTGGCACATAGGACTTGCAAGGAGGAGACGGGCAGCTATCGGGGATCCCTTGGGGACGGGGACAGCAGTGGCCGTGCCCCAGGCACAGCAGGAGTGCCTCAGGGGGCGAGATGTGGCCCCAAGGGCAGATGACTGCTGGCCCCTGATCTCTTTTTCTAGAGGGACAGGGCACAGGCTGGGCATGGGGCTGCCCGGCCCCCTCTGCCCCTCCTGGCACCCCCGGCTTGGGGACCGTGCTCTTCCCCCTTTCCCACGCCACCCTGTCCCCAACACCTCCCCACGCGGTGCTCGGGCACTCGGAGCAGGGGACAAGCCGGCCCCAGCTCAGCCTCGGGGGCAGCCTCGATGCGCTTCAGCCCTGCCCGCTGCGGCCAGGCTCCGGGGACCTTCTCTCCGCGCCCTGCTCCAGGCTGGGGTGGGGAATCGAGATGGAAGGAGGGATGCTCTGGGGAGACAGAAATCCTTGCTCTGGGAAGCACATCAAGGGGGGGTCACACTGTACAGGGGTGCAGAGGGAGGGGCGGGCGAGGGGGGGCGTTACTTGGTGCCCTCATCTGGGTTGCCTTCGCCATCTGTCTTCCCTTCCTCCTCCGTCTTCTGGTCGTCCGTGTTCAGCCTCTGCTGCTTTTTCCGGCGCACGCATTTCACCACCATCAGCACCAGGATCACCACGGCCAAGAAGCCGCCTACAGAGGCGCCCACGATGACGGCCACCGTCGAGTCGTGCTTCGGGGGCTCTGGGGAGACAGGGCACAGGCTCAGGGCAGCCAGTGGGAGCAAGAGGGAACAGGCAGGGCTCAATCCCACCACTGGGGAGCAAACCCTGCACATTGAACACAGGGTGAATCATAGAATAGACTCATAGAAGGCAGGGCAGGGAGCCAGCCTAGCACCCATGGGTGCCTGGCAGCAGAGGGGACCCCTCTACCGCTTACCTTTTGTGAGCACCTTCAGGCTGATGCTGGCATGGCCCCGATGCCGGTCGGGGGGGTTCAGGACATAGCAGTTGTAGGTGCCCTCATCCTCCAGCTGCACGTTTTTGAGGGTGAAGGACACGTCGTACTTGGTGGGGTTCCCAGTGAACTCTACCCGGTTCCCAAAGCGGTCCAGCTGCTTGTTCATGATCTTTGTCCGGAACTGCAGGAACTGGGCAACCCACGTGGGAGAGGAGGTGAGACAGCGCTTGGCACCCCCTGTGCTTCCCAGGCACCCCCCTCCCTGCACGTACAGCCCAGCTGTGCTCGCTCAGCTCCCCAAGCAGCAGGGTCCCCCCTCAGCTCTGCCCACCACAGTGGCCAGGGTCTCCTCATGGCACCTCTCCCCACTCTGCCTTGCTTCTTTCCACACTCGGTTCCTAATTTTCCCCATGGTGAAAGAAGGCCAGATAGCAGAAGCACACATAAGGAGAAGGCCCAGGACCCCAAGGAATGCACACGACTACTTCAAGCTGGTCCCAGGCGCCCTTCTCAGCAGATCCCCAGCCCTGATGAGACTCACCAGCTCCTCAGAGCAGTTCCCGCACTCCTGGTAGGTCCAGTTGAGGGAGAACTGCTTGTTCTCCACCTTGTAGCAGGAGTTGAAGGTGCAGGAGAGCTTCACAGAGGAGCCATTCAAGGCGTTGATGGTGGCGGGAGCCATGACCTCCATGCCCAACCCTGTGGGTGCTGCCACAAACACAGAGAGCAGAGACACAGATGGGTTAGAAAGGGCTGAGATGCTCTCCCCATCCCACCCTGCTTGCCAGCCGGCCCCACAGAGCTCACCCTGGAGCCTGGGGCTGCCCTTCAGCCACATCTAACACTGTGGCCAGCCAGGACCAGGGTTTCCCTGGGCAGAAGTGCCCGGGGGACAAGGAGGGAACGGCCCCAGCCCTGGCACCGTCCCTTGGCCCTGCTCTGCAAGGGCTGATGACCCCTCTGTGCCATGCCTCGCCTGGCTGTGCCCGGTGCTCCCTTCTGCTGGCTCCAGGCAAGCCCTGCCCCTTTGCCACTTAAACGAGGCTTTCCTGCTGCGGAATCGATGCCGCTGTGCACAGGGCTGAATGCAGCATCAGCATGCAGGGCTCAGCGCCACCGCCGCGCAGAAATTTATGGCTGCGCTCATCAGATTTCCTTCCCAGCAGGACGCGCTACGGCGCGAGGGCTGGGATCTGCCAAGGGCCAGCCCCTGGGGGCTGCAAGGAGAATGCAGATGCTCCCCCCGCCCTGCCCAGTGGTGTTCACACAAGGATTCTCCAGCTGGGAATGACTGGGTCAGTATCTGTCACCCCTGGGGGGACAAGGCCAGTCCCTGCACCTTAGCCTTGCTGTGGCAGAGAAATGGGGACATTCCCTGGTGCAGGCTCCCCTGAGGCATGGGCAGTGATGGGCTGTCTGTGCCCTGCTCCCTCTTCTGCTCCTTTCCTGCAGCTCCCCTAGTCCCTGCTGCCCCAGCAGTCCCCAAAATCCAGTGCCTGCATCCAGCACCTTCTCCCCAGCCTGCAAAGGGGAGGGTGCACACGCCGAGACAGGCTCCTGCGCAGCCATCGAGCTGCAAACTCCAAGGCTAAGCCCCGAGAAGCACAGGGATGGAAAGCTCTGGGAGGGGTGCTGGGATGAAGCTATAAGGGGGGGCTGTGACACCCCACAGGGCAGGGACAGGGACACTGGCAGCCGGTGCTTTTCCAGTCACCTCACCTCTCCCCTCTGGCTGCTGCTCTTTGCTCTCAAATCCTCTTCCCGAGGTGCTCCTGACTCCAGCCCTGTGGCCAAGCTGGGTGCATGGCTGCTCCGCTGGCTAATCCGCTCCGTCTGCAAGCAGGGCAGGAAAGGGGCCAGGCTCTGCGGCCAGGGAAAAGAGGCTTTTCCAAATTGCAGGTGTTGCTGCAAGGTGCAAACTGGCAGCGCCCTGAAGCCATCTCTCTGGGGGCAGAGGGGTGCCCTCTGGGTAAGGCAGCCGTGGGGACCACCCTCCATCCAGCCCCACCGCACTGTGCCCTGTGTGCCTGCGGTGGGGTGGCGTGGCTTGTGCCACATCCTTGGGGCAACCCAGAGCTCTGCAGAGGGCTGAGAGGCCACCAGGAGCCCTGCCAGACTCTGCAGCGATGGGGCAGCCCTGGCCAGGGCTTTGCCCTGCCACCAGGTACGGCAGGACCGTGCCGCAGGCAGAGGGTCCTCACAGGCAGCCAGGATGCCATAGACATGTGCCACCGGAGCACCTATGCGTGCTGGTCCAAACTCTGCCACTGTGCCGGCCACCCAGCACTGGGGGACAACAGAGATGGGGAAAGAAACGGCTAAAATCCCTGGGACCCCTTGTCCAAACTGTGTCCTTGGGTGCTGCACACACTCCCAAACGCTCTGTCACGCTACTCCCTGCGCCCGGGAGGCAAAATGACACGCCGCCTCTGGAGCGGACCTCGCTGGGGTTTTTTCTCTCCTCCATTTCCCAGGCTCTCTCTCCCAAAGCAAAGGCAGCCCACCAGGAGCTCCAGGACAGTGCGACCAGCACTCCAAAGAGGTGATGCGCTCCCATTTCCAATCGATACAGACCCAAACCTGCTGACACACGCTGCTGGCGGCGGGGCAGGGCAGAAATGCAGAGACCGGGGTTCCCCCCCCACCCCAAGCAGCGCCACCAGCCCAGAGCCCGCTGCCCCAGCAGCCAGCCACGCACCAGAAGACGGTCACAAGCCACCCGCAGCCCACCAGCCACCGCCTCCCCAGCAAGGCAAAGCCCCCACCGCAGCCCACAGCCCCGTCTGGCATGCCAACAGCCTCACTGCTAGCGGGAACCTCCAGCAAGCGGGATGCATGGCGCTTTTTTTTCCTTTTTTTTTTTTTTAAAGAGAAGATGCACTTGCAACATACACCCCCCCCCCTTCCCCCTTCTCCCCCCTCCATCCTGCCTAAAAACAGGTCACCCTGGCTGGCAGGTTTGGGGAAGGTGCATCTCGGACCACCTCCGTCCCCGACCCTGCGGCACAGCATCTCCGGCTGGCTCGCTGCATCCCCGGGGACAGGAGGGGCTTCTCGGGGCTGGGACGTGGGGAGGGGGCTCCTGGCCAGAGAGGGTGTTTCTCCCCAGCCTGGGTGCTCTCCCCTGGCAGCCGTGTGCATGCAAGGGGGTCGGAGTCGACACTTACCCAGCGAGAGGAGCAAGCTGAGGCCAGTGAGGAACAAGGTGGGCTGCGGGAGCCAAGCTTCCGGGCTCATTTTGAAGGACTTTTTGTGTGTGGAGAGGACCTGGTGTTGGTGTGGATTTTGGTGGTGGTGGTTTGCTTTTTTCGAACGCCCGGGTTATTTGCAGGTGACATATAACATTAGAGCTGCCTTATTTCCACAGCCCAATATGGCTGGCTGGAGCCGGGCTGGATCCAAAAAAACCTGTAAATGCTATGGTTGGTGGATTTCTGCAGAAGAAGTGGGAGGGCAGAAAAATTTTCCCCTGAACTGGAGGCAAAGGCTCCCGGCACTCCGGCTCCGAGGTCTGGTCGTGGGCTGTTGTCACCCACCATCTCCCGCAGCGTGTGGAGCCCAGGGCAGTCGAGGAGCAGGTTTCTGCTGGGAGTCCCTCTGGTCAGGCAAACTTGCCCTCAGAGCAAGCAGCACCCAGGGCTCCTCTTCCCCATGGGAGGCCACGATCCAAGGGACTCAACACCGAGGGCTCCCCCTGGGCCCCTGCAGCCCCCTGGTTTCAGTGGGGCCATGCAGATGTGTCACCTCTGCCCTGCTGGAGGCTGGCAGCCAGCCCCACTTGCCCCATTCACAGCAGCAGTTCCCCTTCTCCAGAGCCCGGCTGGGCCCCAGGAACATCTGAAATGCCCTCCTGAAGCCAGGCAGAGAGCAGAGAGGCTTATGTGGCCTGGGAAGAGCAGAGGGGGTCCCAAGGAGGCAGCCTGCACAGCGTGCCCCAGTGGAGGCATGGCCAGGGGCAGGCAGCCTGCAGTGGGTAGAAGCATTCCTGGAGTGTCTACCCACTCCCACGCTGATGTGAAGGCAGCCCCCTCGTGTCCCAGGAGTCCTGGACTCTGCTGGCACCTTCCCCCTTCCCCAGCAGCACACTATCCCAAGGCAACACCCTCTCCTCATGCAGCCCTTGGGATGGGGATGCTCTGCCCAGCAGTAACAGGGCTAGAGAAGGTCTTCGGTCCCCTTTGCACCATCGGCCAAGGAAGCCTTTGGGCCATGGACACCAAGCCCGGATTCAGGCTGCAGAGATGGGTTCAGGAAGGAGACAACATGTCACCTCAGAGACCAGAGAGCCAGTAACAGCAGCTGCTCAGTCCCATGGTTCTCATGCCCCAGGATGGAGGGGGTTGCTGCCACAGCATCAGTCGGAAGAAAGGTAAGGGGTGTCCTGGAGCCAGAGCACAGCTCAGTTCCCGTGCCCTAGGGAGGAAGGGATGGGGCAAAGGGGAGGCAGGAGGGATGCAGAGGTGCTCAGCTACCTGACCAGCTTCAGGAGGGGAAACGGGGCAGCCAGGAGAGCAGGCATCAGAAAAGAGACGGAGTGAATACAGGAAACCCACTCAGAAAACTGGCTCACTGCATACACAGCACAGTTTCCCACCCACACCAGGGAGGCAGAGCCCACGCTGCTCTGCTGGAACAGATCCCACGACCCCACAAAGGCAGCAGAGGTGGGGTGTAACCCCTCTCCCTCCCCCCCCGACACCCCAAAACCGGCTCCAGGTGCCGTTTCCCCCAGCAATCCCGTTACTTGGCTTCATCCAGGAAAAGAGAGTAGGGTGTCAACGTGAAACCAAGGAGTGCAGCGGAGCCGGCTGCGCTGCATTCTCCCATCCAGCCCAGGCGGCTGGGAGGTGGTCCCCAGGCTCCCCACTGCACCTGCAGGTGTCAAACATCTATATATAGTGCCGGAAAAGAGCCAGAACACCCCGAAACACTGCCCCGGAGGCCCAGGAGGGGGTTGCTGGACTCTCCCGCCAGCCACGGCAGCCTGTCCCAGATACAGGGTACACGCAGAGATGCCCACCCGTGGGATGCGGCTGGTGCAGGGGAGACACGTGTGAGCACACGCACGTGGGGGACCCCGTTCCCCGCCATCCCCTGCGGAGCCAGGGCCACAGGGGGGGGCTCGGTGCAGCCCAGGCAGGTCCCTTCCTGCTGCAAAGGGACCCCCCTTCATGGCCCTTTTGGCTCCACTGCTCCCCGGAGCCAGGGGGGCAGGCGTGGGTGCCACGTGCAAGGCTGCACGTGGGTGCAAGGGTTCCCAGGCCCTGGGCCAGGCAGTTTTTGGCACACTTGGACATCACACGCTTAAGCAGGAGGCAAAAGGAAGCCAGGAACAGGCTAGACTCCCTGAGTTTTATTATCTCAGAAAATACCATTGGCATGTCTGCACGGCTCCTGCCGCATCTCCCCCTTGGTCCCCCTGCCAGGCTCTCCTTGGAGATCCTTCTCTTGGGACCTGGAGCTGCATGGGCCAGGATGAAAGCTAGAGCGTGGGGGCTGTCCCCCGCTCCGGAGACCAGGGAACAAGAGCCAGGGAGACACGTCTTTGTCCCAGCAGACAGCAGGGTGGGACATGCCCCAGCAGTGGCTCTGGCACAGAGCACGCAGTGAAGTGACACTGCTTCTTAAAGTACAGGCTGGCAGCAGCAGAACACTGGCCTGCCCCAAGGAAAAAAACTGTCTTGCATCCCCCTATTTCCACCCCTCTGGAGGGCAGGGAAGTGCCATGTCTTGTCGGCTGCGGGGTTCCTGGCTTTGTCCATCCCCCTGTCTCCCCTCTCCCATCCATTCTGCCGGGATCACCCTCTTGGCCAGCTCCACGTAGACACCGTTCTCCTGGAAGGGCGAAGAGCGCTGCAAAGAGGAAACAGGTATTGGAGTTGGAGTGGGGCAGGGGGCAAGGGATGCATGCTGTCAGCATGGGGAGTGAGGGGTCAGGCCCTGGATGCCATCATCCCGGGGGGCCTGGTGATGTAGGGGGTCACAGCAGCCCTACAGCTGCCCACCCTGCCCATCCCTGCCACAGCTCGGGGTGGCTGCTCGCCTCCTCACCATGGTCACGTAGGTCTCCTCGGCTCTCTTCTTCTTCCCTGCATCCTGCTCAGCCTTGGGTAGGTCAGCTCCAGGGATTGAGGAGTAGAGTGCTTCCTATGAGAGGGAGATCAGGATACTCGGAACCGAGCAGTCCCCAAATACACGAGGGCCTTCTTACCCCAGTCACAGGACTAGCACCAAGAGCCACGGCTGTGGCTGGTCAGCAAACAGCACCTCATGCTTGGCCAGTGTGCGATCCCCTCCCTCAGCATCCCCAGTCCTACACACCATCCACCTCGTGTCAGTGATCCCTGTGTTCCCAGGATGTCCAGCCTTAGCTAGTGATGAGACAGCAACCATCCTGTGTGAGGACAAGCCTGGCCCAGGACCCTATCTCCCCCCGACAATCCTCTCTGCTCCCGGGGATCTGGCAGCTGCAGGAGCATTTGCTCCACCAGCGCCTCCTCTTAACTGCAAACCAAACGACACGGCAGGACCTCAGGCTCATCCCAACCACCACCCACACATGCAGCCACCAGCACAGCAAGGAGCCCACAGCTCTCCCGTGTGTGCCACGGCCCTCGCTGGGGGCGGGTGGCAAAGCGAGGGCACGGCTCTGTGTGTGCACAGGCAGGCATGCTCGGCATCTGCCCTGCAGCCCTGCACACCCCATCTCTCCCGTTCTCCCCCTCTCCTCCCTCTCTCCCATGTCCCAGGGCAGGGCCACCCTCCCCTCCACGCAGCTCAGCCTCAGCTCTCACCTCTGCTTTGTTCTTGCTGCTACTGTTTCCAATCCTCTCCAGGGCCGTGTTGGCTGCAGACCTTGAAGGAAGGCAACAACAGTGTCATCTCCAGCAAGAAGCATCACTGGAATCCCCTTTTCACGTGCCTCAGCCAGGCCAGCCCTGCTGCTGGCACTCCAGGAACCCAGGAGGATTTGGGGGCAGAGAGGGGACCAGCCAGGGCAGCGTGACGCTAGAGGGCAACAGAAGCCTGCACCCCAGTGCGGGCAGCGGCGTTACCCCGGGGTGATGAACCCTCTGGTTCCCACAGCTCCAGCCCTGCTCAGCGCAGGTCAGGCTAACGCTGGGCCAGGGAGAACAGTGCAGGAAGGATGTAAGGAGGTGCTTTGCTCAGCCCCACGAACCCACAGCTAGCGCTGGTACCTCTTCCTCAGGCAGAGTCCAGCCAGGAAAGCCAGCACAATGGCCACGCAGCAACACCCCACAATCACAGGCCAAACCCAAGTGTCTCCCGGGGCAGCAGCATCCTGGGTACGTGCTGCTCCTCGTCCTGCTGGGGAGACAGAAAGGCAAGGGATGGTAAACACAGGGACCCTGGCCCTACTGCAGCAGCACTGTGGTGGCAGGTCCAAGAGCCCCCCGGAGCCTCTGCAGCCCTTCTGCATGGGGCTGAATGGAGGTGGGAGCAGTCCCAGGGCACATACCTCTCTGTCCCACGGGGTTGACGTGCAGCACCGTATAGTTCTTGAAGATGCTGCTGTTCTCGAGCAGCCGGATCTCGCACACGTACATGCCGCTGTCGTTCACCTGTATGTTCTGCAGCTGGATAGAGCCATCCCAGTGGGAGATCTCCCCTCGCCACTGAACCCGGTCTCGGAAACGGCCCACAGGAACGCTACGGTTGCTGTAGTAATAAAACACCATCTCCTCCTGCCAGGGCAGAGACAGCATCAGGTGAATGGAGCCCAGTGGAAGGGCACCGCTCAAAAGCCCTCAGATCCACGCTGTCTCCCTCTCCCTCCTCTGCACAGGAGAGCCCAGCTCACGCCCACGCTCTCGGAAAGCCCCAGGAGGCAGCAGCCAGCGCTGTGCTTCCCCTGCGGTGCAGGGCCACGGGGAGCGATGGAGATGCCCCACCACCGCACAGGGGAACCTCCCGCTTCTTGTGGCCTGGGCCAGGCACACGGGCTTCCCCGCAGCCTCCCCAGAGCAGCAAGGCTGCCTGGCTCGCCCTCCCCTGCCCTGCTCCACCACCCACCCCCTGCTCCCGACCCACCTTCTGCATGCTGGGTCCCGCCATGTGCAGCCAGTCCACCTTGTTCATGGTCCAGCCCTTGGCCACCGGGTCTAGGAAGAGGCACTGCAGCAGGACAGAGTCCCCAGCGCTGGCTCGCAGCTGAGGCTCCATGAGCACCCAGCCAGCCGACCCGCTGCCTCGCTCTGCCAGGGACAAGGACAGCAGGATGAGTCCAGGGAGGATGGCCAGATGCAGGCTGCCTGTCCCCATTGATATCTCCTCTCCAGAGAAGCCTGGGGCTAATGCCACTGACCAATCCAGAGCACAACAGGGAAGTCCTGCTCCCTGTGCAGGCAAAGCCTCTCCCTGGCCCCTGCTTTTGGCGTGCCTGGGATGCGGGGCAGCACATCCTCCCGGCCGCCAGACCAAGGGCTGTGGCACTCGCTGAACCAGCCAACGCAGAAGGGAAGCGGGGAAGCACAACCCCAGCCCTCCGCGTCTGCGAGCCGAGGGCTGCAGCTCCGGCGGGGTTGGTCCCGTGAGTCACCGGCTGGGAGAACCAGCACCGCTCTCATCTGCGCCAGACCAGGGGCAATTCAACCACTTCACATGAATTGCAGTTCCTCTTCCACAACCTGCCCATTTGGCTTCCTTACCCCTTGCTCACAGGGCTCCTGACCTGGCCTTGGGCTTGTCTGGCCACATAACTAGTGCTTAAGGTTTCTAGAGAAGCCGGACAGTGGGTAAAAAAACCAAGAGAAAGCAGAGGAACATCAAAGAGCACAGAGCTGACACAACCAGCACGAAGCAGCTGCCGACACGGCAGGCTGCAAAGCGTATGGCAGGAAGGGGAAACAAAGGGGGCAGAAAACATCCCTGGAGCTCATCAAAAGAAACCCTGCGCACCCCACAGTCAGCACGGGCAACGAGAAGAGCGGCTGAGGCTCTGGCAGTTGTTTGTCAAGAACTGGGTGAGCCGATTCAGCGGGGAGCTGCTCAGACAGGTCGACTTTTCCTGGTGGCTTAGCCACTCTGCTCACTCCGTCCACAAGCCACCAAGGGCTGGGCCCTGGCCAAGCACCAAGTACTTGTCTGATGTCCTGTAAATAATAAATGCAAAGTGCTACAGCTTCCCAAACAGGTTTCTTTGGGTCTTGACCAGCTGTGGAGCTGAAAATGACAAATATTTGCCAGTGGAGAAGACCAAGGGAGCCAGTTGCCTCAAGCAGAGCCAAAATCAATACCTTGGAAAACCTTCCCTGTATTTAGACTTGGCAAAGCAGTTCTAGTTCTTTCAAAGCCTTGGAGTCTGGCAGAGTAAGTACAGGATTCCATCCAGGGATGCTGTTGCAATTTGAAGCCTACAGATGCGTGAGGTCTGCGGGAAGGGAAAATGCAGCACCCAGAGAAGTCACTGGTACCCCGGAGCCCACTTACTGCTGCCAGCCCCGTGCACCTGCAAAACCCCAGGGAGTTCTCACCACAGGAAGAGAGAAACGATGGGTCTTTCGGCAAAAGGCAGGGGGTAAAGCAGGCAAGGGCACTAAAACCACCAGAATGACTTACAGCTTACCCAGCCATGTCAGCACCAGAGTCAGGCTCAGCAACACCTTCATCTTACTCTAGAAAGAAGAGCAGAGGTGATGGGTGAATCAGTTTTTCCTAGGGCAGGACATCAACAGCTTGCAACCGAACTGAACCCCAAGATCAGAAGAAGACTTCCTTCAGTCCTTCGGAGAGGGAGACACAGTCTTTGCTGCCTGGATTTTAGCCACTATCCCAGCCAGGAGCCTGGCAGTCAGTGAAGCACAGACATCGGTGGTGTCTCTGGTTTCAGACTGCTCTGAGCCCTGGAAAGGAAGAGAGGGCAGAGGGGAGGGCTCAGCACCTCTGCATTTTCCCCCCAAGTACTGAATCTTTCCGGTGGTTTGGGGGTCGAGTCTATAGCATCTGAACCGAGGCGCTCACAGATGTTAACTCTGCCCAGAAAGCAATGGGACTTTTTTTCTACTACATCCTCAGAGAAGTTTTGGTCCTAAAAACCACAGACCCCTTAGTCTAGAAATAACCCCCTTGCTCCAGGGTGCTGCACATGGTGAGACCTTCTGCCGGAACCCTTCAGGGTCTGTTCAGACAGTGCCAGGTTGGTCACTGTGTTCAGTTTGACCTGCTGCACCACCTCTCAAAAGAAAGCCAATGTCTCCTTTCTACACATTGTAGACAGACCCTGCAGCCCAAGGAAGGACTGGCTGTTGTCATCAGGGACACACCAGCCAGCGTTCACACATGGATCACGGGAGAGCAAAAGCTAGTACCCTCTTACTGTGTCTCTGCCCCATGGTTCAAAGCTTTGATCATTCAAAACTGATAAAGATATTCAAGGGCAAAAAGTTACGGGAAGAAGCCCTCCTGCTTGGAGAACCTGCACATCACAGTTGAATTTGAGGCTGCCATTACCAGCACTTGTTTTCCAATACGTACATTTGTGCTGCTGAAAGAGAAAGCCAACGAGAGACGAGTCATCTCTGAAATCTTCCCGGCTCCTCTCATTTTTCCTCCATTGTACAAGTCAGAGGATCTCTAGACCACCTTCAATAAGGCTTGGAAGGGGAAAAGCTGCCAGATATTTCTCCCCAAGAAACAGCTATGAAAGGAGTTGGAGTAAATGCGTAAGGTAAACATCTGCCACTATTCCTATCGCTCTCAGAGATCCAGGGGTCCCTTCAACGCTGCAGAGCAGGGAGAGCCACAGCCACAGATCTGCGCTCCCGGGATCCCAGGTTTGCTGGGGCAGCACCGATGTCCCCAGCACTCCTTGCAGAACCCATGGTGACAGTAACGCCAGGCTCAAAGGGCAGCAGGGAGGTGAGAGGGGACATGCCAGCTCCCTGCACGTACCCTGGAGTGGCAGGAGCACAAACAAGTAGCGGGGAAGGCCTCCCCTAAGAAAGCTTCCACCACTTTACATGGCCAGGCATGTTTGCTAATTCCTGTTTCTTTCCAAATGCATTTTTTTTCTCAGCAAAGGAAGCTCAAAAACACGCTGAGACAGGCTCAGACAGGGACTGCAGGCCCAGAATTAGCTGCCGGGGGCCCCACGGGTCTGTTCTAGGCTGAGAAACATCACTAGGGCTTTCCAGTCCATGCGTGGCATTGCCAGCAGTCAGAGATGTAAAACCCACCTCTGCCCATCATTGCCTTCCCCTTTCCACAAACAAAATCCTGAGAGGCGGCAGCAAGCCTTCTGGAACCCTCTCAGATCTGCCTTTCAAGCAACCACGACCCGTCTGGGGGTTGGGTGGTTGGAGGTGGAGGGGAGAGCTGTGTGGTTTTTTGGCTGCACCGTCTGTCACTCTGCCGTGACACACTTTGTGCACGGGTGACCTACAAACACAGCGCAGCTCCTGCCGGGCTCCGGAGCCCCGGGGCTGGTGCAGCACATCTCGGTGCAGCGCATCTCAGTGCGACAGGCCCAAAGCACCCCCCTTCCCAGCGACGCTGCAGCCAGCCAAATGCTGCAGAACTGAGAGCTGCACCTTCCCAGGGCCACCCCCGTGCGGGTCTGAAAATAGGAGCCAGCTTAAAAATAAAGTCCTCTGCACGCAGAAGGCTGCGTGCTGGGACATCCACAGCCAGAACTTCAAACACTCTGTTTCTGAGCTGCTGAGGCTCCGGTCCTTATTTGCCATCGAATCCTCCCTGGATTTAGTACCTTATTTCTCAGAAGAACTCCTGGCCCTGCCTGGGAAGGCATTTTTGCAGGCTCTCTCGCTGCGGTAGGCAGCAGCGAGTGGGTGCTGTGGTGCAGCAGCTGCAGGCAGCACCCACTCACCCAGGCTGTTCTGTAGATTACGTGCTGACATTTCCAAATCCTTCCACAGGATAATTGCCTTTACTTAACAGATTGGGGGAGGGGGGGGAAATACAGAGCTACCATACTGCCTTCACATTTTCCTGCTTTTGCACACGGTATCTGAATCCTCAGCACATCTTTGTTGCCCTAGTTCTCTTTTCAGGAAAAAACAGAACAAAAAAATATATTATTGCAAAAAACACTCACCTGGGGTGGCTTGGGACAGTCAACTTGTCTCTTGCACGAAGGGTTCTTCAATGACTAATTGGGAGCATTGGAAAGACTCAGCTGCTAAATCATCTTGAGGTTGAACGTGCAAGAGCTTTGTCGTACTTACCATTTGTCTTTGGTTTCGAGTCTCTTGTTTCGGGTTGAGTTTGATGGTCACTTTCAGCTTGCAAGGGGAAGTCAGGCGCCAGACTGAGGTGGTGACAAATGAACGAGCAGAAGGGGTTGTTTCGGAGAGGTGAGAGCTACAGATGAGGGTGCCCCAGAGCAGACGAGGGGTACAGAAGGAGAAGACACTTCGGATGTACAAGACGTGGCTCAGTCTATGACGCCAGGCTTCTACGTGTGAAGTCAAGAATGGAGAGATTCTTGGGAAGCAACCCTTTCGCTCCCTCCCGCTTTGTTCTTTGGGACAGGAAGTGGTCAAAGCACCACCACTTCTCCAGGATCTCATCCTGATGAGGCACCAGCAGCACACACCACCGAGTAGCTCGGCTCAGCCTCGCTGCTGGGGGGCCACAGGCATCTTACGGGAAAAAGGGCCACCATCAACACGCTTCTCAGAGTGTAGCTGGCCGCTGCTTTTGGAAACATACATGAAATACACAGCAGAGACTGCTTTCAGCTGGGCGTAGTCACTTTGAAAGCTAATTTTCATCCTTCCTCTTCCTCTGGAGTACCACAGCAATCACTGTTCTCTACCCTACTATCAATAGTTTCAATGGTTTACAGAGCAACTTCCATACAGCAAAAGAAGAGAAAGTGAAGTTTCACTCATGCTCAACACCATTCACACTCCAGAATGCTATTACCTTCAAGGTGACAATTTAGCGTCACATCAGAAAGATTTCCCCAGGTTCTAGCCCCCTGTTTGCAGAGGAGTCACAGTTGAAGGCAAACATTTTGCAGATAATAAGTAATCCATTCCCACAAAGAACATTATGGCTGAAAGGGGAACAATAAAACCACTTCCTCCGGGCTGCGCATCCCACCAACATCCTTTCTCAGGACAGTTTTACTTGGGAGAGACATTACATCACCAGGAAGCACAAGATTTTTACATATTATTTTAGAGGAAAAAAACCCCATATTTCTTTCTGTGGAGACATGGATCTACAGCTCACCTGCTTTGCAGTCAGGAACTTCAACATACCTTTATCTGGCAGCTCGCAGAGCTGCGAGAGGGGAACTCAGTCTGTGCTCCCTTTTAAGTTCAATCTGTTCCCCGAACAACTTTACTCATCACCACATGATAATTTCTACATCTACGTAACAACGCAGGATGGCACTTCTACGAGTTCACCTGTATTTAGCCAAATAAAGAAATCCACAGCCCAGAACGAAAGAATGTAATTTATTGTTAATGGCACATCAAGGTCATCGGTAAACTTAAACCATGTGTGTAAAAGAAGAGTATCTGACTAATGCCACATACAGAAGGGAAGCAGAAAACAGCAGCTATTTAGGTACGGAGCAGACACAGATTCCGCTGCTCTCTGCCATCTGTTATTGGACAAGAAAGAGAAAGTACTCTTCCTTAGCAGGCAGTCATGATGCATCTGTAGCTGTTTTCCTAGAACGGCACCTAAAAGAAGAGAGGAGGAACACGGCTGTTCTTCTGAACACAGAACATCCCTTTGGACGCTGCTCGAGTCAGTGGCTGAGGTAGATGGGGTTATGTATCCCCAGACACAGAGTCCCCATTTATTTGCATTTAGGATTTTTAAAAAAGTAGTTCTATATGAATTGTGCTTCACTTCTACAAGTAGAAGGAAATGTACCGAGGAATGCTGCTGTTGGACAAGTAATAAAAAGAAAGGGAAGACAAAACTCAACAGTGTAAGGTAACACTGCTGTGCAGCTGGTGACTTAAAAATGGAATCAGCAAACAGTAGGAACAAAACAGTGGTCCTGTAATTAAGTGGCAGATTAAACCAAGAAACAGTTTAAAAATCAACAGGTTGCCTTCGCTCCAAGACAAAGGATGCCGTGCACCAACTTAATCAAACCGTTTTAAGTCCTTTGCAAATACATTCCAAAAAAAATTGAGAAGAAAAGCTTGCCAGTGCCCAACGATGATGACCTTAGAGAGCTGACCTCTCTCTGGTGTAGCCTGTGCTTCGGGCAATTCGAATTCAAGGGCGCAGGAAGGGAGGGACATCACCGGTAAGAAAGGAAAAAAATTTGCAAGTAGACTAAGAAACAGGTGTTGTCAGAGTGCTGGTAGGAAACAGGCTGGACAGTTGTAGGGACTGAGGTATCTGTAGGCACTGGAGAAGTGAGGTTAAGACATTATGTTTTTTCCCCAATAAATTAGAAAGATCTCAAAAATCATTTTGTTCTTAAATAAAAGTGAAATATCCCATCGGCATTATTATTCCAATCTCCCAAGATTAGAGCAGATCCTTCAATCTGTCCTGGTTATCCAGCAGCCTTTGTTCCTATCCAGCCATGATTTTCAGTGCAGTAATTTTGTTCTTTAGCCATAGCTTTGGTCTTCTGTCATCAGTACGGGTCTTCCTCATCCGTGTCCTAAACAGGGAGCACAAAGAGAGAAATTGAGACTATGTAGAAGACATGAACCAAGTTATGAGTTCAACCAGATTTGGAGTCAGGCTTCTGACAGGAGCTTAAATGCTTTCCAAAACGCTGCTGAGCTTGAAGAAGCCACAGGACTTGTAGCTGTATGAGCACTTGCGGCTAAATCTGACTTACCACAAGTACACACATAAATTACTACTGTTGTTTAATAGAAGTAGCAGCTAAAGCTCAAGCAAAAGACAAACAATAAACTGCCAGCTTCTTTAAAAGCACCACCAGTCCCTACAGAGGAGGCCCAGAGCAGCACAAGTTGTTGTTTTTCAGCTACAACCAACCCCATACCCCATCATCTATTGTTTTAACCCCAGTAACCATTGATGGCATCCCCACAATGTGCAGCTCTCAACTTGAAAGCAGGTCTAACATAACAGCTCTATAAGGGAAACCTCCCCAACTTCCCAGCCATTTTAAGTCCAAACAGATTTTTCACTGGCCTCGCAATTTTCATTATTTGGTAACATATTAAGCATGAAAAAGTACAATACAGAAAGCTCAAACATGTAGAATCATTAAAGTGAGTGAGACAGGATGCTCCGAGCCTTGGTAAGCTAAATATTTCAGTATTAGAGCAAAGTACCAAACAGATGACAAAATACTCAATAGGAAAGCAGCAGGACTATAGCATTCAAATTTGCCTTCTCTCAAAGGAAGAGAAGACATTTTTCAGTTTTTAACGTCTCCAACTGTCTGGCAGCATTTGTCTCACCAAACTGGGGCTCCCATCTTCTCCCATCTCTCCACCTGCAGGAAAGCAACTGTGCCTCCCTGCTCCCCCACGTCAGTCGTGAGAGCCATTCCATCTCCCGTGGCAACTCTCCCTTTTCCATAAAGCATTTTTTGCTTCCCGCACCTAGCAAAACTCTCTTTCCCATACTGCTGCCTCGTAGCCACTGTGTCTTATGTAGAATTGTAAATATTTCATACATCACTTGAATTATTGCTCGGTTTCCATTGTGTGTCTAATAAAGCACAGAAACCATCAGCACACAGCTGTCTGAAGGCTCACCTGTTTACTACATTTTAAATCACTGACATTAGAATAGTGAATCAAGCAACCCATATTTAAATCCTCCTTAACATACTTCCTGACCATGTATGAAAGATGTAAAGGTGCGTCTGAGGTAACCTTGCTCTGTAGGACAGCAGGAAAAAATGAAAACACTCTCAAATTAGGCATATTAGTGAGTTTACTCTGGTATGTGCCATGCTTACGGCTGTGGCTGCTCATGCCAGCTCACAGAATGCAGAGGCACCTTTTACAAAACAAGTAACAGCAGAGGATAAGGACACTCAGTAGTTCCAGCACAACACATCTGATTAACAGAAGCTCGCTGGCAGGGTAGCAAGACAACAAGCAGAATTAGAAGACAATGACCACAACAAAACAAACAAAAAGCCAGAAACAAACAAACCACAAGAGTTCAGCAGCATTATGTTGTGACCAAAGCAGTGCAAGTAGGAAGACCTCCAACAAAGGAGGTGAGGCTGCCATCTTCGCAAAAAACAGAGTGGACTGAGGTATCACTGCCTCCATTCCCCACCGCAGCACTGTCAAACCCAAAACTGCTTTTGCACAGCCTTTAACGAAACTATGCAGCACGGTAGCTAGGACTTAAATTCTGAATTTTCATCTTAGAATATCAGCTTTGATTTCATTAAAAGTCAAAAGAAAAATCATTTTGGCAGATCTGAAGACAACTTCCCCCACCAGTAATGCAACATGACCAGCAGCTCACACCCCCTATAGCCCGTACGTGGAAAACGCCAAGGAGCATATGCCTGGCAGTTTGGGACACTTCTTTGACATCCAAAGGTGTCATGACAAGCTCTGCCCCTTGCTCTTAGCACCTCTTCTGAGCACCAAACTTGACAAAACCACTTATGAAAACACCAGCTTTCACTTACCACACAGTCCAGGCACCAGTTTCTGAGCTTCCCCAAGCAGTTGTCTCTCTCCGTACATTCAGGCCTGCAGGAAAAGCAGAGGATTAGGCTGGACTTCTATCTCATACGGACTGTGAATTCTAGTTCTACCACACTGAACTGAAGGCTTTTCATCATGAGGAAAAGCCCGTGACTCTGCACAGCAAAACCAAAAAGAATAAAGAATGTCAGGTCCCTTATTCTGAAGGTACACATTTGACATCAGTGCTGTGAGGAATACAACAAGAGTCGCTATTTGGCTGGCAAATCTTACAACGCTAATAAGAGAATTGTATTAAAAACCCATTCTGCAAGAAATCTTGTAAAAACAGGTACAGCTCCAGCAGTAGCAGCGTTACCTTATTGTCCTCACTAGTGAACCCTTCCCAAACAGAACCCTCTCCATTTCAGAGGGGAATTCAGTCTGTGAGGCTCACTCAGTACCTGCCACCTCTGCCCAGGCCATCGCAGGGGAGCCCGTTATCATTATTCAGTTTCTTTTGTTGTTACAGATACTTCATACCAAAATGCAACATAAAGCCCACATAAGCAAAATATCTTGCCAATTTAGACTGAAATAAATCTGATTGCAGAAGTGAAAGACAGTCTAACTGCTTCAGTTCCACAAGCTCACACGAAAAGAGGAATGTACAGCACTTGCTTCATGCTCCAACTTGGGGATTTTCCAAAGCTTTCTGACCGCTGGCTAAATTATACTTATGGAGAAGTAGATTTCAGTGACTGAACTGCAGATGCTGAGAGCTATGAAATGAAGAACAGTGGAGAAACTGTCCTTTGGCCTGTCTCAACAGGCCAAAGCAGAAATACAGGCTTTAGGTTCCAGCCAGAACTTACTCATCAGACACTTCGATGGAAGATTTCTTACAGCCGGATTTTTTTTTCTCCTTTAGCACTCCAAATTTTCTTCCCATCCTTACCAACAGCAGAACGACCACAATGATGGAAGGGAGAAACACTAAAATGGAGAGCAGCGTCGCTGAAGTCAGCTGGAAGGAAAGGCCTGCAGGAAAGACAAAAAGCAGACCAGCTGGACCAGTAGGAAGATACAGCTTTCTTAAGTCTCCATCCAGGACACAGGTTGCCAGTCTTTTCACATAAAGCACAGATCTGGCAAATCCAAAACAGCTTGTCGCTGAATCTGTTGGATTCCTATCAGAAATCCAACACAGTAGGGTGCTTTATACGCAAAAAAAAAAAACCAAACTACAAAGGAAGGCAGGTCACGACATAGTTCTTTCAGCATGTCTAAGCTGCAAATTCAGGGCAGGTCTCACACGCAGGGCAGACAAGGAAACTAAGTTATTACTGAGAATCAGTGTTTGTGACATGACAACTATTTTAAACCACTATTTCCTAAATGTTTAACTTGTTCTACTGCTGTGATAGGTGGAGACAGGAACTCCTGAACATATGCACACTTTTGATTTCTGTTATCACCACAGCTTCCTCTCTCCCTTCCTCCCCACAATAAATTCAACGGTTCTCAATGTGTTTAGCTCAGAAAGATGGGCTGAGGTAACTCTTGCTGAAATTCTAACATGGTGCTCCAGGGAACCCATTTCACAGGTGACGCTCAGACTCTGAGATCCTAACCAAGCTGCGATACAGCTTCGTCACGTAAATGAGGATCTGCCATTGAAATGGAGCCCTTACCTCTCTCCACAACGACCAGCATTGTCTGAGGAATGTTATGGTACGCATCTGGAGGGTTCCTCACACTGCAGATGAATGTCCCGTTGTCACTTATCACTGGGCTTTGGATAGCAATGGAAGCATCGCCCTTGGCAACATTCCCAACCCAGGATATCCTCTCTTTGAACTTGCCCACTGTTGTTGGGTATGGAACAGACTGGTAATGAAAAATCTAAAAGGAGGCAAATACAATAATTGAGCCAATTAAAACACTTGTCTAAGAGAGCAAACTAAACTACTGTTTAGATTGTAAACAGAAAGAAATACACATTAAGATATCAGAAAAAATACTTCTTATACAGGAGTCTTTTTCAAGTTCCTATTCATTAATTTTAAGTTGGTCCCATTTCATTAGATCTCCAGTGCTTTTACCTACCAGCCTCAAGCTCTCGGATGTCACCATCACCATTCTGACCAACTCATTCCCTTCTGCAGATTTTCAGTGGAGAAGCAGAGCAGGCTCCTTGCCTCGTGCAAGACAGAACATTGCAGTTCTTCAGGTTTGGGTTCTTGCACTTTTGCCCTTTCTGTCCTACAAGTAGAGACTGAGCAGACCTCGCTTCACAGGAGCGGCACCCTTTTGTTTCAGATACAAGGACACTCCTAAGATTTCAAACGCTTCAGGCAGCAGAAGTCACTGATAATTGATGAAGATGTGCATTTCCTGTTTCCACCTTGAATGAGAGATTTCCAGTGGACTTACCTATTTATGCTTAGATTTAAAAATGCTGCCAACAAAACCGGCAAGTAGCAGCCCATAAACCTTAGAGGCTGCCATTATCACTGTCTTCAGACTATCACTGCCCACATGTTCTTACCACTCTGAGGTATGTCAGCAGTAGACAACAGAACTGCCAGGGTGCAGCTGCCCCGAAGAAAGCTACCTATCAAATGCTTTAGTCACTCTATACACAGCTACAGTGTACAAGGCAACACTTGTGTCAAAACCCAAAGTTTATCTACTTCATCGTCATCATGCTCTTATACATTTACATTAAAATATCGTTGCACAAACAAAAGCAATTTCACAAGGCAACGATGAGACTCCCAAACCCCAAAGTGATGAAGAAACGCAGCAAGGCAAACAGAAAAAATCTCATCAGATTTTCAGCATGCACGGAGGCCTGGTCAGTCTTCACCAGAAAAAGACTCCCTGTTCCACTTACTGTCTCCATCTGACCGCTTGTGAAAGGCCGGTACGTCCAGTCTATTGTCAGGCTCTCAGTGATAGGAGAACTGGATTTGAATGAGCATTTCAGTGTCACTTGTTCACCAACAAAAGCTCGCACTTTAGGACTGACTTTGATTTCCAGGGAAAGAGCACTGCAGACAACTGATGGAAGAAAAGACAAGGATTAGATTCCCATTATCTGTGAGGCACAGGAGTCACAATATCCCAAAGGTATCGATGCACGTGCAGCTCAACCACAGCCCCAAAAACTGAAGCACAGTAGTGACCACCTCCCTCATGATGAAATTTAAAGAAAAGCACACAACTTCCCTAACCTATTCTCTGTGGGACTGTAACTAGCCCCAATTAAAGTATTTATTTGGAATATGCCACCAAGAACCTGTACATATCTAGATGCAGAGAGGAAGAGCTGAGAAATCGTATCAGGTGGCTCTATGACAAGTTGCAAAGTGCCAGCTTTAGACTGCTTCAAGGCAGTTCTAGCTCTCCACGTCTTGCCCCAGAGCTGATACAGCCAGTGACTTGCACAGGCACCGGCTCAAGAGTCGCCCTGCAGCTGCAAGCACTCTTATTTCTCGTTTTCAATGTGTGCAACAACTTCTGCCTCATTCACCTCCTGCGATGCTCCAGCCAGGGATGAGGGCAGCCTGCCCAGCATTTAGCAGGAGCATCACTCAATTCCTCCCTTTCACAAATCTCCTGCTCCCAGCTCGTGAAGATTTATTACGGTGACGCTCTGGTTGAAGTTCTGCTCTCATTGCCACAGCTGCCTCCTGTGCCGTGCAGGCTCAGAAGGAGCAGGCACAGATTTCTATTCGCATTTGCCAGTTCCTCTGCAAGTTTCTGGCACCGCACCCCTGTTCTACGGCTACCAATATAAAATGCGGGGGGGTTTGACACTTTTTGCCACCAGCTGAAAGTCCAGAAGTCCCGAGTGCAGCGGCTGGACCTTAGCAAGAGGAGCAGAGACGGGGTGAGGAAGAGAAAGCTGCCCGCCGTGCCCGGCTGAAGGGGCTTCGTTCCGCCCTCCGCCCACCACCGGCTCTCCCGTTCAGAGACCCGCTTCCCCCCGGGCACAGCACAGCCCCGGGCGCCCTCTCCCCCCCGCAACGATCCTTCCCGGAGGCTCCGAACCCACTACCTCCCCGCGGACCACCCTCCACCGCCCCCGGAGCCGCCTCCCGGGCAAGCCGTGCGGGGAACCCAGCCGGGCCCTGCTCGCCGGGGCCGTCCCCGGAGACTGACGAACCCGCACGCGAAGGGCCCCCCGTTACCTAGCAGAAGCAGGATCCCCCGCAGAAGGAGGAAGAAGCCGCCGCCGGCCGCCGCCGCCTCACCGCACCCCATCCTGGCTGCGCTCAGGGCCTCAACATGGCGGCTCACCTGCGGGCTGCGCAGGTGAGGGCGGGAGCCGCCCCAAAATGGCCGCCCCCAGTCGCCATGGCGACGCGTCGCCCCGCAGCGGAGGGGTCCGGCCCGGCCCTCTCGGGGAGGAGCGGGTACCGAAAAACCCGGGGCCGTCCGATTCTGGCACTTTTTCCGGGCAGAAAAGCCCAGAAAGGAAAAGAGGGCGCAGCAGGATGATACCTCAGTGACACCCGCACCACTCTCCACCAGGCATGTTTATTTATGGCACTCACGTTGGAAAATGAAAACATACAAACAGACAATGTGGCCAGCACATTACAGGCAGAGATATAAAGTCATAAAGATATCTTTAAACAAACCGGCTGAAGCTGTCATAGAATGATACAACAGAGTCATAGAATGGTTCGGGTTGGCAGGGACATTAAAGACCATCTTGTGCCACCCCCTGCCCTGGGCAGGGACACCTCCCACCAGCCCAGGTTGCTCCAAG
>JAOXJM010000010.1:6572804-6593825 GCA_026413425.1 Tringa solitaria | reverse complement strand
GATGGGGCAGCCACAGCTTCTCTGGGCAACCTGTTCCAGTGCCTCACCAGCCTCAGAGTGAAAAATTCCTAAATCTTCCCTCAGCTGGAGAGCCGAGGGGAAAGGAGGTCACCATTGGGATGTACCAGCAGAGATGGAGTGGGAAAAGGAGCTGCCAAAGGGCGGCAGAAGGCAGCGTCCTCTCTACCGCCCTTACCAAGCCTACTGAAGCTGCAAGAGATCGATATGAAACGCACACCCACTGGAAAACGTCATCCCCAGTAAGAAACAGCACACATTCCCCATACTGTAACACTTCCAACTTAAAGCAGCAAAGAGATTTAAAGTATGTTGCAGCAGCCGGCTGCTCCTGTGATCCCTCCACAGTCAGTCTTCCTTTTAGTGTCATCAAAGAGGATTTTCAGGGAGGGAAAAACAGGGCAACACAAACGCACCTAGCAATTTTTAGGGTGCAAGAGTGCGCCTGCCCAGACACTTTGAAAATCTCTGTTCAGTCAGCAATCTTGGCATTTTGTTCAAATCTTTTGTTGGCATTTTTATCATCTTCAAAGCAGCCTTCTTCACATTCTGCAGCTGCGAAGATGAAGGAAAGTTCCTTGTTCAGGAGGCAAGTTCCTCCTGGTCTGTTTCAATGAAGGAAATTTACAACTGATGTTAATGGCAGCCTCTTGCCAGAATTTCAGGTTGAGCAGGGAAACCACTCGCAGCATGAGACATCTGTAATTCAGCTTTGTTATAACATCCAAAATTACAAGCTTTCACCGTCTGCTTTAGAAGTACCTAAGAAGGAGAATTATAAGGAAAACAAAACAGAGTCATTACTCAGGGTTATTGTTGAAAACAAAAGTAGTAAAGCCAACTGCTGACCTCAGAAATTGAGGGGGTAAAAATTATGCTAAAATGTTTTGGCAAAGCCAGCAAATCTGGAAACAGCTCCAGTCTTCCTGTAGCAATTTTAAAACAATAAAGATTAAATGAATCAAAAAGCAGATTCAAAACTGTTGAAAGGAAATGAATTCATTAATTCCTCTTTATCCACAAAGCAGGCCTGTCACAGAAAGCAGCAACAATGGCTTTCCTACAAACAATCCTCAACACTAGGGTGGAGAAGTCTCTTCTACAACTAAGAGGGAGCTGTCTCCACTGCCTTTTTAGTTCTCAGTCTCTCTCTGAAGGCTCCTCGAGTGCACAGTGTGACTGTGGTCCCAGTTGTTTCTGCTTAAGGCTACCACAGCCTGTTGACTGTGAACAGAAGTGAAATAGCCAAGTAAAACTGTCTTAGAAAGTCTGCAGTGACACTGAGACATTCATTAGAGAATGTTTGAAGAGATACCTGCATTATGTATTCCAAAAACCTCTAGCCTTCTAATGGACAAGCTTCCTTTTCTTCTGTATTCTTCAGCTTCTCCTTTTCTCTACTGTTACAAAGAAAGAGACGGGGGAAAGAAAAAAGTCCAAATCAGAGATCCTGAGCAGTAGAGTCACATTCCGAGTTACATACAACATACATAACATAGAATGAGAAGTTATATGATAAGATAATAAGCATCCTACAGGGCTGGTGACTACGGGGGCAGGTTCATGGAGGAAAGAACAGAGCGATCATCTCCCAACACCACCACAGCACCTGGGTCCTTCTCTAAGCGAGGAGCCATCATGAAGGGCAAGAGCCAAACGAGGACTCCAGAGCTCGCTCATCCTGGGGCCCTGTTCTGACTGCAAGCAAGCAGCCAATTATTGCTAATTGTGCTGGCAGTTTTGCATTGTAGACGCTTAGTGTAGGGTCCAAGACAATGATTCAGAATAGCTACGAGGATATATTTGGCAAGCTTTCCCGGAAGCCTTTCTCTCTCTCCTCCATCCTTACAGTTCAGTGTCTGTCACTTCGATCCTCTTCTCTTGTGCTTTCTTCCGATGGTGTCGACAGATAATTACAACTATGACCACAATGATCATCAGAACACAAGCAGACCCGATAGCCACTGCCAGGAAATGGATTTCTGAGAAATGCACTGCATAGAGAAAAACACATAAATGAACAAGCGGGACACATGGAAGGCTCTTGGTACAGGGCTGGGAACCTGTATCTGTGAATATAACCTTTCCTAAGGCTCCTTTTTAATTTGTATCCATTAACTACCCTCATGCTTTCTCTTTATAATCCCTTTTCTTCCATACATTTGCCCAAATGTGGAGGAAGACCTGCTAATGCTTCGCACTGGCTAAATTCACATTACCTCTGGGGGGAGGTTCTTGGCCACTCACCTTTCTGCACAACTCTGAGCCGCACTTCACCAATTGTGCCACCAACATCGGGGGGGTTCTTCACCTGGCAGGTGAATGTCCCGTTGTCAGTGGGCTGCAGATTCCAGAGAACGATGGAAACATCATGACGCTCAATATTCCCATCCCAGGTGACTCGCTCTTTAAACCGCCCAGCAGGCAGCTTGTAGGGCTCCTTGAAGTAATAAAATACCTAGGGGAAAGAGAGGAAGGTGTCATTCCCAGGCTCTGTGCAGCCAAGGTGGAAGCAGCACATGGGAGTGGAGCGGCAATGGCCAAGGCACTGTGTTGGCTCAGTCACTCTCTGAATGGGGCCATTTCAAAAGAGAGTGCCTTTGCTCCAGCAGCCATGCAAGCTCTGTCCTGCTCAGGCCCAAGGCTTCCTTAGGATGCATTCAGCTGTCTTTCAGTTTGAGTTGAACCGCTTGCCCTGCCATGTTGGCCAAGGCAAAACACTCTAAGTTGTGTCAGATGCAGGATGTCAACAAAGACATCGGGTTCAGCTGTGGTGTAAGCAGGTACAGTTTCATCAGGCCCCAGATATTTTAACCTGGATTACCCAAAACCAAACATAAAAATTGTTTCTTTAGCCAGGGTCTGCAAACAAAACTTCTTGCTCAAAGTAATCATTATGAATCACAGAGAACAAGCCGAAAGATGTACATCCTTGTGTGCTTTGGCTGCACTCACCTCTGCCCACACTTGGAATTGCTGCAGTCACTGGGCTTACTCAGTGCTGGACTTTGGGAATGGTTGTTCGGGCAAGCGTGCATCACTGAAATGGAGCATAAAGGTCTCACTCACCGGCTCGTGAGCGCTCTGGTCCTCAGGCTGGAAGTTCCAGGTCACTGACAAGTGCTGGCTAACAGGGCTGCTGCTGGAAAAGGTGCATTTCAACCGCAGGTTAGTGCCGTTCACAGCATCCACCTCCCTGGAAGTGTGAACTTCCACGGCTGCCGCAGGCCAGAGTGCTGGAGGGAAAACAGTGAGTGTTAGAGGTAAAGAAAACTACCGTCTGGGAGCAAGCTCATCACTTTTCCTTATCTGCATTTAATCTATGCAGGAGCCTGCCTTATCTGTCCTGGTCAGTGTTTAACCAGACAGTCGGCAATCACACAGATGTAATTACTGAGGGAGGTGATCCTGTGTATGCAGAACCCAAGAGATCCCCTGTGCTTCATAGATTTTGTCCATTGATGTGCAAGCTGCACAGTGCTGGTTTCAAGGGAGTCTGCATTCTGCTATATTGCCTGTACAGAGCTTCCTCTACAGTTGTGTGGCTGCATAGTTACACACGTACTGATCTGATAACTGGTTGAGAGAGGACCACTGACAAGGGGTTTGCCTTTGTTTTGGGGGGAAATGTCTCTCTTCAGGCATAAGCAAACTTGACATCTAGGAGGTGCAATGTGGTATAAATGCTACGCCTATTTAAATACATACTTGGTCCTGACTGGCACTAAAGATGTCATATAACTTCTCACATGCTTGCCCTGGTCACATTCTCAGAAGTGATTAGACTTTACTACACTCAATTTGCCAAGCAGATTTCTTCACAAAAGCGGTCCTGCCCTTTGAAGCAGGACTTCTGGGCCCCAATAAACAATAGCTATTTCCCATGCTAAAACTTTCCTTTATAGACTTTGTATTATTAGCCCAAGCATCATGTACATCACAGTGAAAACTGCTCTTATTGATGTACAAAGTGCCTGTTAGAAGGTTAACAGCCCAGCTGGACAACTATAGTCAAATATAGTCAGGCTGAGGAACTCTACAGGAAATCCTCTAGGTAAATCTGTAAGCATTTGTTTGTCAAAGAAACATCCTCTGTTAACCAAACCACTACAGCTGCCACTTTAAAAATAAGTTAGCATCGCTAACTTGATGCTTCCCTGCAAGAGAGATAATCAGTGAGACAGAGCATCAAGACATGGGGGCGGGGGGAAGAAAAATAGGAAAACCATAGAGTTTCTGGTGAAGATGCCTCTCATGCCTGAGCCCTAGTTGTCCTCTGGCTTGCCCTGCTGTCCCAGAGAGAGTTCAATCCCTCTGGCAGATTGGTGCTACCAAAACGGTGGTGCTCTAAGCTCTCACTTTTTCCCCCCACTATAGCTGTGCTGCTTGCCTGACTGCTCTAGCTCTCTGAGTTAGTTCCTGCAAAGCAGCAGTGCTGAGCTAAAAATCTTGCTGCTGCTGAAAGGGAGAGTTCACCTCTCCTAATCATGCACTCCCTTAGTTTTCCTTTACACAATGGTAAAACCAACACCGCAAAGAGAAAATATTAACTCAACTTCCTAAAGTAACAGGAAATTATTATCTCACCCCAGCGTGATTCAAGAAAAAAAAAAAAAAGCTTATCTGGAGTTGTAAAAAATGGGGTTCATAACAAAGAAAATCAATACATTTTCTGTATTTGAAATTAACTTATAACCAAAGACTTCCTTGCCAAGCAATTTCTTTTCTCAAAGGAGAAAATATTTGAAATGCCAAAACATTGAAGGTGTTCACATTTGAAAACCTTCACTGGCAGAGATCGATGTTTCTCATCCAAAGATTCGCTGTCAAATCCTTGCATTTCGAACTCCTTTAAAAGAACAACTGTGGGAAATAAGCGTAAAATACTTTTTCCAAGACAGATTACAAGCCTCTCTGTGTGCTGATGCATATGGGAAAGGAGTACATGACGGTCTTAGATTCCAGCTATATTGATATAAACCACTTAAAACTCAAGCAAGTTTATTGTTGGTCTGGAATCGTTGCTGTGTGATGGATCTAAACTCAGTGCTGCTTAACAATCTCCGATTGTCCAGTAACAAAGAGAGTGAAAAAAGCCAGCTAGGAGTAAAGTCCAAATTCCTGGCGGGAGAGGAAAAGATGTGTAACCAGAGCTCAGAATGAGATCAGTGTTCTTCTTCTGTCTGAACACACCTAAACCTGTTTGTCCAAGAAACTCAATCCCTTCGTGTCATTTGCAGTGAACCCCAGACCGAAAGAATCACAGCAATCCTCCGCAACGAGTACCTGAGACTCCTGTAAAGTCGCTGCCTTAATGAGGATGATAATTAAGAGTTCAGAAGAGGAAAGTCAAGATGGCAACGGAGGCCAGACGGTACCAGGTTTCCTTACCTGGGAGCAGCACCCCAAGGAAGAGCACAGCACCCAGCCAGCTGGGGCCGTGCATCGGGAAGACAGGTCCCTACTCCACAGGCTGAGCAGAACTGGAAAGAGAAATTCCTTTCACGTTCTCGATGCCGGGTGAAAGATGAGTTTTCTCAAAGCCTTCCCAGCAGAGTAGAGCAAATTCCTTTCTCGTAGCTTGGCCTGCAAGGCGATGCGAGTCCTGTGAGTCAGAGAGCGCTCCCTCCCCTCCCACTGAAAGGCAAGGTGCGCAAGGTGCGGCCAGCACAGCTCACTCTTCTGTGTAAAGGAGAGAGATTCTCAAGGTAAGATTAACTTCTTCTGCCTCCCATATTCCTTTGCTCTTTTGTGTTGCAATCATCCCTCCTCCCAGCTTCCACCTAAAACCACTCCCCTCTTGTGGGAGGTAATTATGCTCCTAAAAGAAAATTTGCCTGAAGTTGTTTGCAGATACCCTGAAGGAATGAGGGCCATTAGTATGGCAAAACCCTGCACAGGATCAGAAAAAAAAAGCAACCCAAGGTAGGCAGTCTGTAGCAGCACTGTGGGCACACATCCAGAGGATGGATAAAACACAGATACCTACAGCAAATTGGAGCGAACATTTTAATGTCGCTTGGTTGCAGCTGTCCCGCGGAAGAACTGGGAAGCTGCATTAACTGGTACATGTAAAGTTCTTAGAAAAGTCAAAAGACAGCTACATCCAGCCTAGTGGCAGTCCAGGCACAGGTGGGGAAACCCAAGCTTACAAGCAGCACAAGGTATTAGAGAAAATCAGTGCAACACGAACTGTTTTCCTGGTGGCACGTGGCATTGGTGAGAGCATGAGACTGAGCTGTGCATGCGTATTGGCAAAACAAGGATGTTTGCTTTTGAAGACTGTAAATCACTTTAACAGCAGAACCTGCTGCTGGCTGTGGCTGTGTTTGGTCCATGGCTTAGTTCCAAAAAGTCATCCGAGGTTATAAGCTTTTGTTGTTACTGATGCTAATTTTCCTTGCAGCAGTGCCAAGGCAGGGACGGGAGGATGCCCCAGCCTCTGGATGTTTTGAAGAGTTCCCTCCAGCTCGGAGCTGAAGAGCAAAGTGAGGGGACTCTGCTGCGCAGCAGTGTGGACTCCGACTGGGATGTTTGGGATTACCTGGGACATGCTGAGAGGATGTCAGAACCGGCCAGAACAAGGTTTTGTTGGAACGAGGACAGCAGCAGGACTCTCAGACTTCCATGAGAACATCTTTCCTCCCATTTGTTGTTGTAACATCCTTGCAGCATTTTCTGAAGAGAACACTGAATTTATTTTCAACTTTTAATCTTCAGGTTACAAATTTGACAATGCAAAAAAACCCACTGAGGCCATCATTGTCACAGATGGTCCACAGAACAGCACAGAGAATCTTGTCTCTGCTAATAGCCCTGAGATACCATATATCTCTATTTCCATGGGAATAACCTGGCCCTGTGTTAACCCTTCATCACTGTATCTGCCCAGATTTTCACTCAGTTACTATTCCAAAGTGTCATCTCCAGTTTCTTTCACTGCCACTATGAGAACCGATTAGGCTGGGGTTCTTTCTTTGTTTTGCAAACAAAGGGTACTTTTGCTTTATCAGATTTTGTTTCATGTATCTGTAAGGCAGAGCCCCGCAGTCAGTTTGCTGCCACTTCCTAAGACTGTCTTCCTACACAGCAGCAGCTTCTCACCCTCGGGCACTCCTGATTGCCAATACCACATTCCTGTAATGCACAGAGCTGGGAAGAGAGGCTGTTCTGATCCTTATTTGCAGAATTTCACTAGCCTTCAACATCTTGTTTCAAAAAGCACTGACTCCAGCTGTCAGCTGTCAGAAGACCATGTCCCTGGCACCTTTACTAGTAACCGAAATTCTCTGATGTTTCATTTTGAAATAAGTAAAAGAAAGATCTGAGAGCTAAAAAGAGCACCCCAATAAATGAATCAGAACCCAGAGCATTGTGATTAGCCACGTTGTTAAACGGTGAGCTCTTGGGAAGGAGCGAGAAGCCAGCTCTGTCCTTCCTGGAAAAGTGTCCTTTGAGTGGCACATCTGTGTGGCAGGTGTGGAAACGTCCCACGCCCAATTGTCTGCTTTGGACACTGTACCCTCAAATCCCCACTGTACTCACAACTGTACCGACAGCTCCACTGCCTCTGCAGGCTTCGAGCAGCAGGGGACAGAAAGCGTGTTCCCACTTCGTCCAGGCTGGATTTCCATCCCTGCTGGAAGCGAAGCTTGGAGAGGCCCCTGCTCGGCTCCCACGGAGGGGTGCGGGGCTGTGCCTGCCCCGGGTGGCAGTGGGGAAGGAGCCGGGTCCCGTTGGGAGCCAGCCGGGGTGGCCGGGGCGAGCGGAGCGGGCTGGAAGGGCTGCGAGCCCCCTCTGCTGGAGCCCGACGGCTGCTGCTGGGGCCAGCAAAGCCCTGCGGCGAGAGCTTCCCCACGGGGACCCGGCAAAGCCTCCAGTGGGCCGGTGGCAGAGGTGTCTGAGCACAGCATCTGCATGGAAGGATGTCTCGGGCGTCCCGATGGCTCTGCTACACCATGGTCCCTTCTGCGAGACAGAGGCTTTCTCCAAGGAGACTGCCTTCCCCCCAGCATTTACCTTTTGTGAGGGCTGCCAGACTGGTGAGTAGCCAGACGTAAATGTGATTTAAAGAAATGACGCTGATTTCATTGTAGGTGCAATTCATAACAAGCTGCATGGAAATGTTGAATTGCTTTTGCAGTCTCATATTGAAACCAAGGAGAAACAGCACCAGAGTTAAGCAGGTTTTCCCTTGTCAGGAGCACACGTCACAGAGTACCTGTCGGGAATGGAGCATTGGTGTCAGGTCAGAGCTTGCAGCAGGACTTGTGGGCTTCACCACCCCTTCACTGCGCTCCTCCTCGCTGCCACTGCATGTGCGGAGGCGAGTTGGGGTGAGGAGCTGGCAAATGCCACCCTTGAAGAGGCAACAGGAATAAACGGGTTGTGTTAGAGCAAAATAACAAAAGCAGAGTCTAGTTAGCATCATCAGTGACTAAAACCCCCAGGGTTTTACTGCCTGGCACTTATGTGCTCTTTTCTGCTGGCCGTGCAGCATCTCTAGGTGCTGTACCATTTCTGGTTCCTTCATGTATTCCCTCGCTATGCTAAGTTGCTTGCAGTAGTCTGAACTTCAGAAACACTCACTTTGAAGTGTTGGGAGGAAGGTCCTGACAGCAAATCTAATCCACATTTGTTCCTCCTGCTGCTCCCAGGGCAGTACAATGGGTTCCCTGAGCCTTGCACTGGGCTGGTGCAGAGCAGCCACCCCTTGCTGTCAATGACGTTCCGTGAAGACGTTTTGAGCCTCCGCACTTCCTGACACGGGCTTATTTTACCATCCGTGTTCTGTGTCTCTCTTGGTTGCTCGCAGGTTTCACTGGAAACAGTGAGTCTCCCCAGCGCTGCTCAGTTTGTTGCCATACACAATTCTGGGAAAAAAAATCTTGGGCCTCTTTCCCGTAAGTGAGAACTTGAAAAGCCAACGTGTTCTTTCTTCCCTCGCAGCCAGCTGCACCAATCTGATGTGGTAGAGAAGAGTAAGAGAAGGAGGAAGACGAGGATGAGGTTGGAGTGGTCCTTGCCTCTGCTGGGACTCCTGCTGTGCGTGGGTGAGTACAGACGGCCAGAAGTCCATGGGGAAATCCACGGGGATGCAATGGGTGGCTGTGGAGGAGAAAGCACAGGGTTTAGCAAAGTACCTGCATATACACTGCACGTGGAGCTGCTGCTCTCCAGAGTGAGCCTTCCCTTCAGGTTACAGAGACAGAGGAACGGGAATCCAGCCCTCTCAGGCTAGAGAAAAGAACCCAAGGGCCCTAGTGAATTTTTGCTTACCAGTCTCCAAACTTCACACAGCAGGGTTGGAGCTCGATGCGCTGCTTTCCACAGCAGCATGAACTATAAGGTTCTGCAGGTTTAATTTTATTTTTATGCTTTATTCATGCACTTTTCTTAAACCTTTTTGTGATCACAGGCAAACAACTTCAGTTTAGATTCACTGTGATATGATGGGAGTGGTAGCAATTTCTATGTTACCAGTTTGAACTGACCAGCATTTAGAAATCTGGTTTAGGATGAAGCGCAGAGTATCTGTCAAGACTACAAAGAAGCTAGTAACTATGAAAGATAAGTTTGAAAGATAGTTAAAATAAGACTATAGCTACTCTGCCACAAATACCAACTGCTATCCTTTGAGAAGATGGAAAACATTTGATTTAGCAATCAAATTTGTGGTTGATTTGGGGGTTTTTTTTTAGTTTAAATTCATCTTATATAAAGAAAAAAGAATCACCTTCTCTCTAGCCAAGTCCTATACCTATGGAATTTCAAATCTACAATTTTGTTACAAGTAACTCCTGTTGTAAAGCAAGCACTACCCAGGATGAAACAACAGCACTGAATATATGAATACCGGTCGTTTCTTTACTTACTTAAGTCAGTTTCTATCAACAAACGTTTTTAAAGCAAATCACAAAATCTTATTCAGCCCTCCTAAAAACTGTTTCTATAACACTCCAGTCCAGAGACTTCAATGGAGCTACTTATTTCCTACCAAGAGAGAAAAATCACATAGTTGAGCTGCTTTACAGTGTTAAATCAAGCACCAGGGGCCGATCCCTGGTGAGTCCACTCTTACAGAAGACAGGGGTTCTTACTGCAAAAACTAGGCATGATTTTCCAGCAGTCTTTGGTCCATGATAACAAAGCTAAGTTCTTGGGCACACAGCCTGCAATAACCCTTTTTCTAAACTGGGGTGGAAAATTACTCAAATTTCCACTCTGCGTTACTCTATGTTAAAAATGGCTTCCAAAGGAAAAGACTTCATTTCAGAACAACATCCTGTCTCAGCTAACAGAATGCTTCTAAGGCATTTAACACAAATACAGGAGTATAAACATCTCTTTTAAGCAGCCAAGTTCAGAAAGAATACCCTTGAACTAGGAAAGGTGTATGATCTCAGTAGCTAAATTGCTTAACACTTATTATTCTTTCTTTTGTAGTTGGCACCGCAGCTCAGCAGGGTAAGTGTATTTTACCAGCATTCTTAACTATTGAGTATGATATAAAGACTAGGGATGCCTCACAGGTGAGGACTAAAAGGCAGATAGAAATATTTGCATTCAAGCAGTATTTTAGGGGGAGAAAAAAAAATACTGTTAGTTGCTACTGTCATCACTTACCAGAAAAATCAGCTGTAACGAGTTGCCCCTAATTGCTGCTAGTGGCCTCAAAGCAGGGTTGGCCATTTGCAGAGAGCAGCAAGTATGTGGATAAACAGAACAACGGATAGCAGGCGGCCAGGCTCTCTGCCATGAAGTAGAATACTATGTGATGTATTTTGATACTGTTTAGTGCTGCAAAGAATTAGTGTAAAAAACTAAAGGAAAGCATACATGCAGAAGACATATGCTCAGGGAATTCACATTACACCATAAAATCACAGATTTCGCAATGCAAACTCTCACGGTGGGATCAAGGGGGTGCAGAGAAGCCTGCCCAGCATCTGTTTGTAATGCTGGTTTCCCTTCCCCTTGGCCCACCTACCAATAAAGAATTCCTGGTGGAGATTTCCGGAACCACAGTGACAATCACATGTCCCTTGACTGAAAGCAACATAGACTGGAAGTCAACTGCGACAAAACCAGAAGGCAACGACAGGACGTACATTATAGAGAATCACAACAGCTCTCCTGTGAACGTGAGCTGTTTCTCAAGTACCAAGAAGTATCAATTGTACCTGAATGCCAGAGGTGAGTCAAAAAGCACTTGGTCTATGGGCTACAAATGCAGTCTATGCACATTAGAAGCTGAGACCTGATGTTGAGTGATGCTGGGCTGGGTGAATGCCATTCTGCTGATGTCCTTCCCGCTCTGTGTGGGCAGTAAACAAGCCCAAGAGCACACTTTTGGCAAACAAAATCTCTCTGCTCTCTATGTCTTCCCCTTCTGCTGCCCTCAGACCAGGTGGCTGTCAATGGTTCCCGCATAAAGACCATACAGTCTTTTTTTTTAATACAGCTTCTGCCATGCTACAAGGTGAGAGTAATGTCTGTCGCAAAAGCCAGAGGCATTTCTTACACCGCAGAGTGGAAACCTCCCCTCTGCAGCACGTAGCCTGGCTTCTCAGCCAGGGGGGGTTATGCCTGGAATCCAGCATAAACACAGGATGGGCAATGATTTAAGAGATGTTTTGTAGCCTCCAGCTACCAGAGGGTAGCCAAGGGGGCTGTGCACACCAGCCTTTGGTCTGTGTCTGTCTGCAGACCAAAATGGCGGGGCAGATAGAACAGCCTGTGCTGTCCCCCTTCATCCCTTTGCTCTTTTATCCTTTTCACCTTCTCACTCAGAACTGTCTCTTTTTTGCTGGCACTAAGGAGATGAGCGAGGCCTAGACTTTCCATGCTGGAAAGGAAGGGTGCCCATCTCTGAGCACCTTCATTTCTCCTCCCGGCAGTGTGCGCAAACTGCGAGGAGCTGGATGCCTTGGCAGTGACAGGGATCATCACTGCGGATATTCTCATCACCTTCGGGGTGCTGATTCTGGTCTATTACTTCAGCAAAGACAGGAAGGGGAAAGCGAGCACTAGTTCTGGCAGTCGGCCTCGAGGTAAGAGCCATCGCAGGCATCTCTGCTCTCCACGATGCACTAAATGTAGCACTTGTGACGGGGGCTCCTCCATTCCCCAAAAGCCTCCAAGACCATGCCAAACACCGCTCCTACTTACTGCCTTCTTGTACGGGATGGGTGCAGCTGCCGTGTCATGTCAAAGGCTTCCTGCCCATAGGAAACCATTTCACAGGCAGCAGCGTTGAGTCTGCGCTGAAGCAAACTCTCTGGTGGATGCTCAGCTTGCAAGTGTAGCTGCAAAGCCAGCCTGGCCCTGGTCTGCTCAGCTGCTGGCTCAGGCAATCAAAGACCAAGAATTAGGCTTGCACACAGAAGATAGGACTGGAAATCATGGTGTTACTAAAACCATACATTTTAATTCTGGCTTCCAAGACCACGGTGTGGTGACCCAGTGGATCCAGCAGTGGGGCTCATAGGTTATACGTAGTAGGGGAAAGTGATGCAGGGTGGTGACCTCACAGTACTGGTTCCGATTTGTTCCAGAAGCATTGACGATGACATTTGTACCCAGAGACTGCCTATCAGACAAGTACCACAGGTGCTCACCAGCCAGGCTTTGTGCAGATCAGGCATTGCTGCTTTTTCCCTGGCCCTCACAAAGCTGATAGAGCCCTTTCAGCAGGTCTAAATTCCATATTCTGTGCTCATTGTGCGTGCTGTGTGCTGGGTTCACAGAACCATGGTGATGTGCTCATACCTGTGTGGCTTGCTGAGGTGGAAGAGTATAGATCTGCTAGCCACATTGTGGAGCTGTGGCCTGGAGCTTTTTGTTTTCAAGTTTTCTTCACAGCCAGGAAAGCTAGATTCTGAAAGAAAGCGGATTTCCTTCTAAACGATCATAAGGCCTCCTGCCTGCAGCACTTGGGTCTTTAAAAGCTCTAAGCTCATAATAAAGGCATGCAAGTTGACCCATGGTATGCATTACCCTGGGATGATCTCCATGAAGGTCCCCTGTGCTGTGTTAGATGAATCATCACCAAGGATGACCCACCTCTCTCTGCCTCTGTTGCAGGTCAGAAGGTGCAGCGTCCTCCCCCTGTTCCAAACCCGGACTATGAGGTATGGAGAACCTGCATTTTTTTCCATCTCTCATTGCTCGTTGGGGAAGGATAGCCAGAGCTGGGAATCCGTAGCATTTATCCTTTTTGCTCCTTGGAGAAGCATCCAGTCAATCTCCAAGCTTTTGTGGGAGCAGAGGAAAAAGGTGGTGAGGGTGGACCCCTTCTTCCGGTCCCAACACAAGGAGCTGGAAGCAGAACTGCAGCTTCTTGTGTGTGCTAGCAGGGCGGCACCACACCACTCTGTTGTGGTTTTCTCTGCCTACCGTGTAGACCAAGATTCTGGTGCTGTTTGGGGGTGTGTTAATAAGGATTCCTGAACTAACGTCTCTGCTGTTCCCACAGCCCATCCGCAAAGGCCAACGGGAAGTGTATGCAGGCCTGGAATCCAGGGGCTTCTGAAATTCCCGTGGGTGACAGGCTGGAAAGCAGCAGCAGAGGGGCTAAGTGCTTCTGCCCAGCTCGGTACCGGCTCTGCTGGAGCTCAGGCGTTTCGGGGTAAGCCAGGAGGCTACGCAGGAAAAGGCACCCTGCTGCCATCCACTGTCCCACCCTGATGTGCTACTTCAGCTTTCAGTTTGACATTAGGGAAAAGAAACAAATGAGCACGCATTGGCAAGAGAAGTTTTCCTTCTCATTAAAGGACTGCAGCCTCACTCATGGTTCCTGGCCTCCTTTCCCCTCACTATTCTCTCTCTGTTCCAGTTGCGTGCCCATTTAATTGCCTCCCATTTAATTTCTGCCCTGCCGCCTCCACTTTCTCCCCGTGCCTCCCTGGGTAAGCTAGCAGGCAGAGTGGGTCCTTCTCAGAGTGACTGCCCTCTAACCTTGACCTGCTCTCATGTTAATAGCCTATCTTCATTTTGCTACCCAGCATTGTAATGAGAGGAACAGAGGGAGACAGCATATAAAAAGCAAATTGGTACATCTTCATAGAAAAGACACTGCTTTGAATAAAGTGAAAAAGAACGGTTTTTCTTTAAAAAAAAATAAAAGATAAGTGCTTCTACCATTGCATGCAGACTGACCTGTCCATCCCCCAGCCCTTCTTCTGCAGAAAACAAGTGGGGCTGGGTACCACTTTGCATCCACTGACCTTCACGTTTCAGACCTTCAGCAGAACATCTTCACAGGGACACATGAGGATTTGGTGCCTTCCCAAGCCATCTGAAATTCTCCTATTAGGAAATTGAAGTGCTTTGGTTAAATCTTTGTTGCTATTAAATAGCAGGGCTCCTAGATATTTCAGCTAAGATTTGAACCCCCACTTAGCAATAAGTGCAGTCTGACCGAGACAGCATGACAGGGATTTTCATGTTTCCCAGAGTGGAATTGAGACCCTTCAGCTCAGCACCCTGCTCAGAAACAGCTTCTTCACTGGAATTGAAATGAGTGCACTGGGGCCACAGAGATAAAGACCAAGACCTACAAAATCCAAGAGAGCATCAAACCCTTTTGACAGACTGTCCTCCTCATGCCAGACACTTCATGGTGTCCCTTTTTACTGATATTCTATACTGTAGTCTAGGATAAACACATTTCTGAGAGTGTGTTATACCTTAAAGGGTGTACATTTGCTGGCTGAGTGTCATTTTCTGGAACTATCACTCTCAGAGATTCTTGTGATTTGTCCTTTGCTACTGCCCTTTCTCGCCCCATTTCAGCTCTGTAACTTGTGTTCTGCCTGGGTTTTGTTAGAAAGATAGCGGGCTTCTTCCCTGTTGGTAAAGACCCGTTTTAACTTTTTCATATATGTTTAAAAACTGTAATATATTAATAAAATGGGGACAGCACCACCGTGTATGTATTTGAAAAGATGTCCCCTGTGTTTTTGTCTCTGTTAAATAAAAAAGGTTTTGTTAAGGAGAGTTCCCGGGTCAGGAGCAGTCCGAGACACTGAGAACTTGGTGGGTCTGTTTTGACTCACTTTGAAGCAGCCTACGATGGGTTTGGGAGCAGAACATGCCAGGATGGGGGGGACACAACCACACACATAAAAATGCCGTGCTGTGCCTGGGAGAACATGGCAGGGGTCAGCAGAAGCTGGGCAGTGGGTGTAGGGGCAAGGGAAATAGCTGAGGTCCCACACACTCAATACAATAGATGTTAAATCTGCCTGATTTTAAAAGCTGCGATTTCCGAAGCAGCAGCAATGCGACAGGCAGTAACTTAAGGAGAGGGGACCAAGAGATGCTATGATGCTTGGGAATGTTACTGGTTGAATACTGAGTGAGACACATTTCTGTTGCTCTGCAGGAAGGAAACGGCAGCAGTGATGGGGGCCAGGAGTGGTTTAACCCTTGAGTTTCAGCACGGGGAGATGAACACCCAACAAGTTTCACCCTTCATATTGCTGTACTTACCCTGCAGGATGTGGTTTTAGAGGCAGCACAGCTGGGTTTACCATACAAGGCACTCAACATCTAGGAGGGAGATCACCAGATACAACAAGCACAAACCCCAAGCAGCTCTGAAACCACTCTGGGCCACATTCTCAGCTTCTGCAAAACATCACTGCTCCCAGGATATTTGCTCAGCCCAACCCTACAGCCCATTGCTGTGAATGGGATATGTGAAGCTTGGAGCACTCTGGGGACACAAAGCCTAAATTTTCCTCCAAGCTACACCCTGGTGCTTCTGCCACCGTTTATGGAGCTGCATGTCTGGCTACTGTTTGCCCCAACAGTGCCATCCCACGCTCTCCTTATCTCAGTGGGATCAGTGCCCACCCAGCAGCAACAGCTCTCTGCTTCTGTGCTTACCTGCACCACAGAAATATTTCTTCTTCCTCCCAAAGATGATGATGCTCCATCTCACAAGCAGGAGTTGTAAACGTTGCCCCTGCTTTATCTTTGATTCATGCAGAGCATACCACCACCCACTCCAATCTGGGTTTCTCCGGCTCTTTGCTCATTGTTTTAAGATCTCATGGTGATAAAAGCACGATGAGCTAGGCAGTCTGCTGGTCACTATTTTTATAAGGTCCTACCCAGATGGCTTTGCAGACCAAAGGTGGGTATTGGCATAGTCTACCTGCAATGGTCACATCAGGCTCAGCCTTCACCCGAGCAGGTTAGAGCAGAAAAACCACTAAGGCGCTATTCTGCTCCTGTGAAGAGCAAAATCTCGTCATGAAAAGAGCTGACACTCTTTGTAGGAAAACAAATCCTTTTCTTGTTCACCATCCGCAAGGCTGATCACACACCAATGGCTGTAAAGGGCACAGGGTGTGCACCCACAGCTCTTCACAGACCATGTGGCATTTGCTGGGTCAGACGTGTCACAGATCAGTGTCTAATTTTTATTGAGTGCTAAGTCTTCTGGTGCTTACTTCATACCAGAGTCACACGGCAATTCACAGCCTGGTGCTCTCTAAAGCCTGTCACCCAGATTCTTAGAAAAGCAGGAAAACACAACCTACAGGTGTGTGCAACTGGCACATGGAGGGTGGCCCGGTTTCTGAGGTTTCTAACTGCTGATCCCGTCTGTTCTCTGCCTGCTGCTTGGGCCATAGTCAGGCTCCATTACCTGGTTCTGCCCAGAGCTGGGGAGCGGGGACCTTGCTGGGGGGAGCTGTGTTGGTGTGGGGAGACCTGGTGCTGCTCAGTGTCTGGAAGGGTGGTCGAGATGGGAAAGGCCCTGAAAGTTTGCTTCACTACATCCTGTACTCAGCACCCTGGGTTGGCTAACGAGCCTGAAAGGGGGGTTGCTGAATGACCCACAGAAGATCCCCGGCCTGGTCACAAAGGTGGGCTGCAGAGGCCACAGGATCAGGGGTGGAGACTGTGATTAAATATCAAGCCCTACATGTGCAGAGGAAAAGTTCTCCTGCCAGGCCCCCAGATCCGTCCAGGGCACAGAGGTACACAGGCACTTTGCAGGGGTAACACAGACCCTGAGGAGTGTCACTGGTGTCCCCGCTCCCCATTCTGGAAGGGGAGTAAAATGAGACAAAGCTCTGCTGCTATGAGGAGCAGCAACCCTCTCTCTTCACAAGGTCCACCATCCCCAGCTTCAGCAATGGAGCCAGATGTCATTTAGGTCCTGGCAAAGGGGGGTGGCGCAGCCATGGGCACATGCCAGCACTGGCAGAGCAGCGTCCTACCGGGATAGGCACGAGACTTATGGCAGATCGCATCCAATGTGTGTCTTCCCCAGGCCTCAACAAAACCAATGGAGCAGGGAGACTGTGGGATAGGCTCATCTTTAATGAGAGGGATACAGAAGCACAAGAGGTCATGGAAAGAGCAGAGTGCTACAAGCAGCCCATCCCAGCAAGGAGCCGGAGGGCTCTCCAGGCAAAAAACCTGCACTGCCTTCAGCCAGCACTGAGCTTACGGAGGCACTGGCCGTGGCTTTGCTGTAATATCACTCCCAGCGTGAAGGAGCCACAGGCTCCAGCGTCTCCCAACTTCACTTGCGGGCCTTGGCAGGTGTCAGCCGGCTGTACTGTCCGTCATCCCGCTCGCCAAGGGGCTAGGAGGGACACAAAAGGCAAGATGAGCTACAACTGTGTCTGTCCAGCCCTGAGAGGGAGGGCACAGGGGAAGCCAGCACAGCCCTCCCTTTGGCAAGCTTTTGGCAACCTTCCCTCCCCAGCACAGAGCAGTCTGCAGCACAGCTCAGTGCCTTGTGGCATTGAGCATTCCCCAGTAGCTGTGCTGTCATGGCCACACTGGTCCCACCACACAGCCACACACTACGCAGAGGTGCTGAAGCCCTTGCACACGCACGTGCACGCCCACACTCACCTGGTAGAGCTGCTCATTGGCTATCAGGTTCTGCCTGTCTGAAGCTAAAGAAAGAAAGAAGGAGGTCAAGGATAAAGGGAGTCATGGGCAGCGTGGTGAACGTCTGCAAACAAACCCAAGCAGCCATCTGCTTTCAGCCCTGTGCTTTTTCCTCCTCTGTGAGGCTCCGTGGAAAGCTCCTGCGAGGCCTCAGGTGTGTCTGTGCCACCAGCTGCCACCATCCAGTGATGATGTTTTGGTGAACCTCTAAAGTACATTCGATGGCTTCTCCTGGGAAGCTCAGTTCGGGGCAGGAAGGGCACACTGAGTGCTCACATGGATCCCTAGTCTAGACCCGCTGTATGCTGGCTGTTGCCTGCAGCTTGCACTGGTGGGAAGTCCCTAGATACCACACACAGCCCCTAAAGACGCCCAGGCACTTCCCACCCCCACCTGCGGGCAGCCAGCAGGGCTCTCCCCTCACCTCGTGACATGCGTCCCTTGTCCTGGCCTGTGATGCAATACACGGCAACCGCCAGGAAGACGGTGGCGATGACATCTGCGACCACGATCCCCGAGATGGTGGGAGCGTCCACTTCGATGCAGTTCTGGCACACTAGAAGCCCAAAAGGACACAGATGCTGAAAGCTGGACCACAACCCTGCCCCTTGGCCACCTCCTCCCTGCTGCCAGGGTCAATCTGAGCCCAAAGCGCTCAGCCAGCTCTTCCCAGTCCAGCCAGGCTCCAGTCCCAGGGAGAGAGAGGCCAAGGATTAAGTCTGGATGCTGCATGACCCAGCACAAGCTGCCGCATGTCCCCAGCACTCAAGGCAGGCCACAACAGAGCCAGAGAGTGGCTAGCAATGAGGCAGCGCAAGTGCCAGATTATGACACTAAATGAAGCTGTAGAGCTCTCCTGGGGACAGGGGAATGTCCAACTTGGCTGTTCCCATGGGAAACCTAGCACAGGAGCTGCCAGGACTTCTGTAAACTGGTGGAACCACCCTCAAACTGTAAGAAATCAGTAGTTCCCTCAAAAATTTCCTGGGTGAAACCTCCAGATAGTTCTGGCTCTAGAAAACAGGTTTGCAACACTTACTTCGATAGTGCACCTGGAGGGGAAGGCTTTCTTTTTCGCCTATTTTACATGTATAGGTGCCTCTGGGGTCATCATAAATTGTGCCCAAGTCCAGCTGCGTTGTGTTTCCTACAACATTCCTATCTCTCCACCAGGTAACTTCTCCTTGGCTGGTTGTTGCACAGTGCAGGAACACCTTCCCACTGGCTTCTTTCACGATTATTTTCTGTTCTGTAAAATAAAGGAGGAGAGCAGAAAGCTTCACAACTGAGTCCTCAGCCCTCACGGTGGTGCAGAACTCAAGAGATCTCGTTCATGGAGATGGTTATTACAGACAGCATCACATTAGGCTGTCCCCTGAGCAGGGCAAAGGACACAGCAAACAAAAAACTCTGCAAAAAGCAGACTACCCAGCAGAAAAGTAGCCCAGCGTTCAGCTGGTGGTTATATCGATGCAGCTCTGGGTAGTTTAGAGATCCAAGTTCCCTTGGAGTGAAAACTAACTGGAATTGGGCATTGACCTGGATCCCACTCAGACTGTATGTACGTGACCTCCATTCCACACACAGAGACCACATTGATATTGACATGCAACTGCACTGAGACACACTTTAACAGAAAGTTAAATGTTTCCACCAGCAGGGACAGGAGCTGAGCCCAAACAGGGAGACAAAAACCCACTTGTTTTTTTACCCAATGGTAAAAAATGCTGATAGTGAAAAGCATGCAAAAAATCTGCACAGAATTGCTTCCTTGGCCCAAAGGCTGCGCCTTCAGAGTGTGCAAATAGAGAGTAAATTCCTTGTGTTATTTGCTGAGCACTGGAGCTGAGTACAGAGTCTCTCCTGCTCATGTATTTGTGCTGGGTGCAAAGCCCATGGCCACTCTGGTCTGATACCACGGTACTGCCAAGCCCCACTGCTCTGTCATTGCAAGGAGGGTCTGTGCCTTCACAGCCAGATAGTGAGCAGGGGACACCCTCCAGACTGTCACAGTGACGGTCGAGGGCAGGCAGAGCCACCAGAGCAATCCCGTCCTCACAAACCGCTACACCAATTCACTCCCTTCTCCCCACTGACATTTACAAAACTCACATCAAGGTGCTGCGATGGACAACCCCAACGAGCAGTGGGGACCTACTCCCTGGCCAACCTCCCACCACCACAGATACCCCCGAGGTGCGAGCAACGCAGGTGGTGATCTCCAGGGACCACAGCGAGTGCCCAACCAACCCCATGCTGACCCACTCCAGCCCACAGGATGAGCCCCAGCCTCGCCATCTGCACGGGGTCCTTCAGGCATACCATGCTGGGGGTCCCCAAGTACTGTGTCAATGAGCACCGCAGCAGCCCGTGGCCGATGCCCAGGGACTTACCTTGGTCACCCCAGCTGGTCACAGCCAGGCTGGCCAGGAGCACCCAGGCACCCAGGGCTCTTCCCCGCCGCATGGCACAAAGCGGTGGCAGCTCTTTCTCCTGCTCAGGGGAGAGAACGTGAAGAGAGCTCCTCGCCACAACACACCACGCACCCCGAGATCTGTGTCAGGTACCGGATGCCGGGGGCTGGAGCTCCCTCCCACAGCAGCCGGGGGATGTCTGAGCTCCCCTGCGCCTGCCTCCTCGCCCCAGCTGTGGTGCCCATGGAGAGGCAGGGGAGGGCAGGTGGGGCTGGGGTGGCAGGTCCCCCAGCAGCTGAGGACCCCCAGCAGTCCTATCTTCCCCTGCAACCACGGGTCCCACCACAGCCATGGTCCCCCAGCAGATACGTGTCCACCAGCAGCCACAGAGCCCCCCCCAGCAGCCATAGGTCCTCCCACAACCATGGTCTAGCAGCAGCCATGGAGCCCCCCAGCAGCCACAGAAGCCCCAAGCAGGTACAGGTCCCAGCACAGCCATAGAGCCCCCCCCCCAGCACCTTTGGGTCCTCCTACAGCTGTGGACACCCCCCAACACTCACGTGTCCCCCAGTTCCCATGGAGCCCCCCAACAGCCATGGAACCCCCAAAAAGCTAGAGGTCCACTACAGCCAATGGAGCTCCCTAACAGCCATGGCACCCCCAAGCA
>JAOXJM010000010.1:6543748-6568022 GCA_026413425.1 Tringa solitaria | reverse complement strand
AGCAGTCATAGGGTAAATCTCCTGGTCCCTTTGCCCCAGGTAGCCCAGCGTAATGAAATTTGATCATCTTGCTCCTCTGGTTATTTAATTAGGCAGCCAGCACAGTCAGGGAGACAGACCTGCAGTTCAAACACTGTGTTATTGTGGCCCCCAGGTGAGCCAGCTTTTTCCAAAAGATTGCTGAAAAGCTGTTGGATGGTTAGTGCCCTCTAAAGCCCAAGTTCAGCCTTTGCTTTCAGCTGAGTTTATACCCACCTTCCCTTTTGTTGTTTGATTTTAGGAAACTACATTAACGTAGAATGTGTCTTTGCTCTTCTCAGGTGATTAAATCCACAGAGGAATTTGAAATAGCCTTGAAGAACATGCAGTTTTTGAAAGGAGACACAACTGATTTACTGGAATATGCCCGTAATGTCAATTCCCACTTTGCTAACAAGAAGTGCCAGGATGTGATCGTGGCAGCCAGAAACCTGATGACCTCAGAAATACACAATACTGTAAAGGTGACTGTTGATGCAATACACTGTTTCTGCGTGAAAAATAGCTTGGCTGTTGAAGATAGCTTGTCTAGGACAGTCACGTCCTTTTTTTGTGGAACACTGATTATTTAGGGATCTTGGCAAACAACAGTTTCAAAGCCTTTTTCAATAGAGCTCAAGTAGGTTATTTCAGTAACAAGATGTTTCTTAAAAATACTTGGAAGTTTGCTTTTATAGGCTTTTCTGGCTAGTATCATGACATAAGAAAAATTAGAGGATTATTTACAGAGTTGCTTCTATGTATCCAACACTATTGAAATTGTTTCATGGTCTGCTCTGTTGTTCGTAACCCAGGAGACTTCCAGCAGCCTTAGGAGACTTCTGCAGCCTTGTACTTATCACGAGTCTTAAATCTTTGTCATTCAATGTTTTTTACTTTTGTGCAGTCTCCTTCCTCTGGGCTTTAAATTGAATTGTATCTCTCTCTTATTTTCCCTTAGATCACACCTGATTCTTCTGTAGCCCTACCAAGGCTTCCTGGTCCTGCAGCAGGAGATCACTTAAAAACAGACAAAACTTCTAAACCTCTGCATAACGAAACGGTGAATTTGGAGCATGAGACTAAACTGAGCCAGTACACCTTTTCTCTGCCCACGTGCCGCATCAGCTCATCGGTGGAGAAACTGATGGAGCTGGCTTATCAGACGCTGTTGGAGGCCACAGCGAGCACAGATCAGTGGTAGGAGTTATATATTTTATATATATATATATATCACAGTAGATAACTCTTAGGTGTCAGGTACTTATTGCCTTTGGCAATGCCAAGCATCTGTTAATACATTAAAATAACTTTAAAATAACAGAAGATACTTGAAAACTAGAATCAGCCATTACAGTTACTGTTTTGGCTGGAGGATGTTTCCCCAGGATCAGCACTGCAGGAAGAGCTGCAGACTGTGTTCCCTGCAATACTTGGGTTAAGCAGACTTTTGGCCTTAGTTTTCAGGGAACATTCAAGTAGACTTTGTTGTAGTGTAGCTATTAAAGCAGTGAAAACACAGTAAACTCCCTCGTGTGCACAACGTAGTTCACAGCTTCAGTCTTTTAGTTGGGAGAAACACTACTGCGGTGTTCACGTCAGTGTTTTATTGTATATTAGCTGTCAGTTTAGAAAAATCACAGCCATCTTTTTTTTTCAAACCAAATGATAAGTGACAGCACCTCTTCTGAGGCGAATTCTTGCTTTCTTTGTGCTGAGTGAGAGAGCTGAACTCTAGCTCTGCATCTGGCAAGGCTCTTCAGAGAAAGTAAGCGTTTTGAGGAACCACCTACAGTCTGCTGTAAAAACTGGCGGCCACAGCCCTGACGGAGAGTTGCCCAGGTACTGAATGCCCTTCAGTGTCCCATGGCAGAGAGAGGGCTGGCTATTTACACACACCTGGTGGGGGAAGAAACATTGTCCCCTTTGTTCCCGGGGTTTCATATATCTCCCTTCTGACAGGTGGTCCAAAGCTTGTCTTTTCCACACTGAACTGACGAGGTCATCACAGCTTTTGTGAGAAGCCTTTGTGAATTTTCCAGAATGTTGCCTTTGTTGACATCACTGTAATCGATCCTGACAGTCTCCTCTTTGTGCCAGTACTTCACTACTAATAAAATCTTGTTTGAGAGAAGGGTGAGGGTCGCTTGTGACCAAGACATTAATTCCACTGACAAACTAACGTGAACCTTATTTTCCTTGTAGCTGTATACAGCTCTTCTACTCTGTGCGGAACATATTCCAGCTGTTCTATGATGTAGTGCCAACATACCACAAGTAAGTGTGTGTATTACCTAGGGCCTGCTTTGGAGGGAGAACAATGCTATTGGAACAGCCCCACTTGTCCCCAGTTTGTCCATCACAGACAGAAATTACTAACGGCTTCCTCCAGTGGCAGAACCCTCATATTCTTAATCTAGTGTTAAAACCTACCTGCTGCAGAATAGGTGCTGGAGAGTTTCTGACTTGGCAGTTGCAGTTCTTTAACAATTGTGTTTGAATCCAGCCACACAACTTTGAGTCCTGGAGTGAAGCAGAGATTTTTCATGTTTTTCCTGTAAAAAAAGAGCAGCAGTGAGGATTGAAAGTATACAGTTCTGTCAGAGAACACTGGGGTATTACTGAAAAGGACTTCTCTCTCTTTTCCTCACCATCGTGCTACAGCAAAGCATCTTCCTGTTTGAGAGTCCATTGCTAGAAACAACAGGGATATAGCCCATGGTTCAAACACCAAAGTGTCATTTCACTAGCCATGAAACTCCTTTCCCCTAAGTTCTCGTGAGCATTAAATGCTTTTATTCTGACTAATATCTTTATGGGGCATTGCCTACAGTTAGTGACTTGCAACATCCGTCTGAGACGGACCATGAGTTTCTCTAGGGCAGGTGTGACAATTTTTTTGGACAGAGCCAGGTCCAAATAAATACATTTCCTCTTTCTTTCCTCCTTTCTGGGACAGAGAGAACCTCCAGAAGTTACCCCAGCTGGCAGCCATTCACCACAACAACTGCATGTATATTGCTCACCACTTGCTCACCCTGGGACACCAGTTCCGATACCGCCTGACTAACATCCTGTGCGACGGGGCAGCTACTTTTGTAGATCTGGTACCTGGTTTTAGGAGACTTGGTAATTTTACCTTGAGCATTGAAATACATCGAGGGATGAGATGGTCATTAATCCTGGTATTTGTTGCCCAGTAATTTAATGTGTGGGTACTGGCTGGAGCAATGTACTGTTAAGAGTTCTGGACAAGTAGCAAGGATGTTTTCTAGATAGGGAAGTCTGACAGAGCTTTATGACTCTAAGCAAGATCGCTGTTTAGGGCTTCACTCTTTGAAGCCCCATCTTCTTGTCCAGTACATAGTTCCAAGAACAGTTCATTATCCAGCGAGATCTCATGGCACTCATATTTTGGGGTCTGCTTCTCAGTCCTTTAGTGTTTTCTTTACCTTATTCAATGGACACAAATCCTGAGATAAGTTTGTAAGAGGACCCTGTCATCCATAGTTCATTTTGCTACTTGGCTCTCCTTCAAAAGCATTGTAGCAGTGCACCTGCACAAGAGCTTACCAAAGACGTGACTGGGCCTGGTTCAAGTGGCTCTAGGAGACTGTTTAGAGACTGGAAATTCCTTTAGAAATAAGACATTATAGCAAGTTTGCTATGCAGCACATACAGTCTTCAAATTGGCAGAGCAAATTTAATAATTGCTTAATTGCTTCTCTCTGCTTGTTTTTGCTAATAAAGGGATGGAGTGTTTCCTGGCCCAGATGCGAGTGCAGAAAGGAGAAATCCTGGAGAGGTTATCAAGTGCCAGGAATTTTTCCAATATGGATGATGAGGAAAATTACTGCGCAGCAAACAAAGCAATAAGGCAGGTAAGGCAGCCAAAGCCCAATATCCCATTGTCTGTAGATGTTGTCCTTGGGAAGGAACAGTGTGTAACCTCAGTCCTGAGAACTGTGCAATGTTTCAGCAGAGTGGAACTTCTCAAAACAACAATTTTCTGGCATGATTTCCCCACCCGAGGCTGTGTCTTTTTGTAAAATTGAAGTATATCAAGTCCAGTGCCTCTTGCTCCGAGCTGAACCGAAAAGCTTCTTAATATTGAACTTTTATTTCTCGTACATTTATAATGGTTTTAACTTTTCAAGGAAAAGATCCGTCACACTTTTAGTGAGACTGAATGCAAACTGAAAATGATGTGTCATTTCCCAGGAACATCTGTTGTATGCAACACCAGGATACTTCATCGCCTTTTGCTTCTTCCAAACTGGTTTCTGACCATACATAGTCACCTTATGTGGTGCCTCTCAACGTTCTTTGTGATAACATGTAGGTAACACACAGCTCTTCTCTTCCAGGTACTGCATCAGTTGAAAAGGCTGGGAAAAGTCTGGCAAGATGTCCTTCCAGTGACTGTGTACTGCAAGGCCATGGGGACTCTACTGAACACGGCGCTCTTAGAGATTGTCACCAGGATTGTTGCTCTGGAGGTAACTGCATGAGATGGCCCTGCCAGGCGCTGGGTGGTGTGACCAGCCTTTGTGACCTCTAGTTCTTTCCAAGATCATGTTTCAGTGGAACAGTTGTCTTTCATAGAAATTATCATTGTAGTCCTCTCTCTGAGAAATGTTCAAGGTATCAGTAACTCATGTCCAGTTGAGACCGAGAACTTGCTGAAATAGCTATTATTTAATAGGTTATATTTGCTTGAGAATGTTAAACGCGTTCTAAGCCACTGCTTTCATCTTCACACAGACAGCCACCTGTTTTCATTCCACTTAACAGCTTGGCACTCCAAAAACATATCTGACTGCTGCTCTGTTAACGTTTGTTCAATCCTAGGATATCTCTGCAGAAGACGCAGACAGGTTGTACTCCCTCTGTAGGACCATGGTGGAGGAAGGACCCCAAGTTTTCACCCCGCTATCTGAAGATGACAAAAATAAGAAATACCAAGAGGAAGTCCCAGTCTACGTGCAGAAGTGGATGACATTCAAAGAGCTGATGATCATCTTGCAAGCCAACCTCCAAGAAATAGTAGATCAGTAGGTGTCTTCCTTTCTTCCTTTTCGGTTATCTCTTCAGCCTGGTAACAGGAAGCATCTGACATCAGCAGGGCCCTGCACTCAGGGGACTGTTCAGACATCACTGGTAATAAGGGTCAGGTAATTGCTCCTGGGGCTGTTTCTTGGCTGTGCGTTTATAGTCCATTCCAAACTTCCTCATATGCTCAGCTGCCTCCTGCGAGGGAAAAGACAACAGCAAAAAAACCAAGTGCCAGAGGAGAGCCAGCCACAGAGTGAGTGTGCATCCCTGTTGGCTTCTCTAAATTCACAAGTGTCTCACAGTAGGCAGCCTGGTGTTTTGCCTACTCCTTCTGGTGTGAGCTGTGCCCTGCTGCTGCAGTTGTTCCACATGATTAGCCCCTGCTTTTTAGATGCTCTTTCTTACTTCTTCTAACTTGCAAGGGGGATTCATCTGAATTACACATGAGGATTTGCATAATTACTTCTGTTGCTTTAGTTGGCACGAGTTGTCAGAATCTAGACATTCCGTGTTCACAGCTGCCTCACGCATATGTCTGAGTAGCAAGAAAACATACTGTCCTCAGCAGGCAGGCTGAAAAGGTGCCAGCCATTGAGAAAGCAGTTCCTCTTCTGTGCCCTGCTCGATGCTGCTTTTGGAACCCTGTTACACATCAAAGGTTCCCAACTCGACTTCCGCCGAGGCATAAACCATGTTTTGGATTTTTTCCCCTGCTGTTTGGGAGGTGAATAGGAATTTTGCAGGCAGAGTTAAGGCTTATTTTGGAGAAGGAAAAAGCACGGTTTCTAATGGGTGCAAAAGTCACCTCACAACTTGTTGCTTTATATCCCTAGCGAAACAATGCTGGACTCAAGGTGCGCGCAGCTAACAAGCTGTTAACTGGATTTGTTTTGCCTTCAGACTTACTGCTGTAGCGAGTGCTCCAGTAGCTTCTTTTAATGTGATCTTTCTCTTCGTAGGTGGGCAGACGGGAAGGGGCCTCTCGCAGCTGAATTCTCCGCTGCTGAAGTGAAGAGTCTGATCCGCGCCTTGTTCCAGAACACAGAAAGGAGAGCAGCAGCACTGGCCAAGATTAAATAACTCTGTTTACTCCTACATCTCGCATCTTCTGATAAAGCAAAAGCAATCTGAGTCCTTCAAGTATTTTTTTTTTATTTGATCCTTCTTGTTTGTACTGGTATAAAAAAAAGCTTAGCATTAGGTAAGTGTTTTCTGGAGGCTTGACTGAGCAGGGAGGAACATTTCCTATAGCTCAGTATTTGTAGGGCAAATACAGTGGCTCTGTGAGCCTGGGACCAGGAAATCAAAGGTGGGGAGCACAGGAACACTAACTGCTTGTGCTCCCTCTGCCAGGCAGATGGAGTTTGAATTTTCAGGCCCAATCTCCTGCCCCACTTCCCCAGAGGTCTGGCCAGATCCAAGGTTTCCTTTATGCAGTGGCGGGTGTAGAGTCCGGGTGAAAAAGAGGTGCTTTTTGTGATGTTTGCTAATTTCTACTTTTTAGGATTTCACCTTCCTGTTAAACCCAGCATAGAGAAATAAATCAAATCACATACCCAGCATCTCTCTGTGAAAACAGGCACCATTGTCAGATGGGCCTTTCAGGCAAGGCTCTGTATAATGTCAGCTCAAGTTTGCTCTCTTAAGGATCTTGTAGAGGGATTTTTATTTCTCAGTAGTAAATCTTATCTATGCAGTTTTACATTGGGAGGCATTTAGCCCCTTTATGTCTTACCTCTTCTGTTCCTGCAAATTACATAGGAAACCCACAGACTTTGGTAGCTTTTGGTATCCTCCTAAAAATGCTGAAGTGCCAAACTCTGCTCTTTCCCATCTCAGGTTTCCTGAAGAGCAGACCTCAGGAGGATGAAAATGTAGTGGGGGGAGGAGGGAAGAGGAGACCCTGTTCTGAGCAAAGTGTTTATCATCAAGACACAGGGTTTTGCACAAGTTTTCCTCATGGCTTTATTTCTCACTGAAGATATCTTAAAACTGACTTAGAATTTTTCAATGTCACTTTGCCAAGCGTAGAAGCCAGTTCAGCTCCTTCCTTTACCTTTTGGGTGTGTGTAAACTAGGTCTGGCATCTGTTGTCTTTCTGGTAGTAAATTTTCTGTCCTTTAAGAATAATCAAAGAATCATTTAGGTCAGAAAATACTTTTAAGATCACAGAGTCAAATTGTGAACCCAACGCATCCAAGTCCACCACTAAACCATGTCCCTCAGCACCAGATCTACATGTCTTTTAAATACCTCCAGGGATGGTGATTCAACCCCTTCCCTGGGCAGCCTCTGCCAGTGCTTCACAAGCCTTTCAGTGAAGATGTTTTTCTTGATGTCCAATCTAAACTTCCCCAGGCACAACTTGAGGCCATTTGAGAGAAACATAAATGAACATAAAAAGGGAATTAAGTGTGCACTTGTAGCATTATTTACGTTACAAAAGGCTATGCTTGAGACTTGGAGAAATGTATGTTTCTTTCAATTGAAAAACTTACCAAGAGCATTCATTAGAACAGCCCAGAGGCCAAGCCGTGCCAGTTGCTGCACAGGTGGAACAAAGTATTTCCTACCACATAGAGCTTACAACCTCCTTACAACCGTTTGGATCACAGAGCTTAACGTTTCAGCCTGTTATCTCCTGTTGTATCGTTTTCACTTGCACTTCTGTGTGACTTCTCACATTCCCAAGCGCTGGTGCAGGGCCCGAGCCACAGCACCTTTCACAGCACACCTAAGCCATCGCAGAGCTGAGCGGCCATTCTGCCCACGGGTCAGCCCAGCGGCGAGGGGACTCTTCTCTTTCTGGCTGTAACTGGCACCGGGAGGGGGGAAATGCAGTCAAATTGGCAGTTAGACCAAGTCCAGCACATGAAAAGCAACGAGGAAGGGAGATACTGAAGTAAAATCTGACTGACGCTTAAAACTTTATTTTTTTAGTTTTCTTCCCCTCCCAAGTGATTTCTCTGAAGGCTGGGAGTGGTCCCGTAACACTTGCATCCCATGGGATCCCCTGGCCCTGTACACACAGCAATCAAAACCACACATATTTTGAAAAACAGCACTTCTCCCTTGCGGATTGTTCACAGAAATGTAATTTGCTATTTTCTTTAATAAACTATTTATACTGAGCACGTTTTCTAGTGTTGTCTGGGGATTCTGTGAGGGTTCTAGTAACACAGTAGGAATTAGTCCCGGACTGTTCTCCACTTACTATGAAGAAAGGGAAAGTGTTGCTCCTGTGCCTTAGTTCTAGTAGATCTAGTTTAAGAAAAAAAAAAAGCAAAACCAGGAATTGTTACCATAAGAGGTTCGTGTGTCAAGGGTGAGTGTAGAATAGTGAAGAAAAGAGTTAAATAGGATGCGAGCATTTGGATTTGCCTGTGCCACGTGCGTGGCTGTGGGTCAGGCTGAACACACACCTGTGTGTGCCCCAGCTTACCTCCGTGACACGGTAAATCCAGGGCAGCAGCTGAGCCACGTTGGTATAAACCCCGGGGTGGTTGGGTTCAGCGCAGCCCTGGCCCCAGCTCACAATGCCCACTAAGCGCCAGGTGAATCCGTCCTGGCAAACCAGGGGGCCCCCGCTGTCGCCCTGCGAGACAGAGCGAAGGCCCATGAGGCAGCCGGGACGCAGGTCGGGCTGCCTTCTCCCACATCGGCCATAGGAGCGGCCGAAACAAGTACCATGCCCCTCCCTGCGAGCTTTCCATGTTCCTTCTATAAAAAGAGATAAATCTCAGCCCAACACCGAGACCCCAGGGCACTGCGGTCTGAGATGCAACGGGTCCAGCATCACCCCTCGCAGGCTGTTTATCACAAGGTGTTGCCACAAACCCCAGCATTTGCTGGAGCATAATGGGGACGTACAACATTTCAGTCCTTTCCACACCCATCGCCCCCAGTACCTGGCACGCATCTATTTTCCCAGGCAGGTAGCCAGCGCACAGCATCCTGGCAGTGAGCTCGCCCCCGTACACACACGAGCTGTTGCACCTCTTGGTGCCGATCAGAGGAACAGGAGCTTCATTCAGTGTCTCGGCAACCTGTGCTGGGGAGGGAGAAAGAAGCCAAGGTGGGGGGGGAAACAAGATCCTCAGGGAGCGAGAGGGGATGAGCAGGGCAGCTGGAGGCGTTGGGAGACGGGAAAGTTGGGATTACTTTATGGGATTAAATATGGCCAGGCCCACAGAAGCTGTGGACATGGGGTGCAGAGCTGCTGGAGCAGGGGTGGGATGAAGGCTGGAGGGAGCATTTGCAAGATGATGGTTGGCATGGAAGGGGTTGGACTGGGCAAGTGGAGAGCAAGGGGAAAGGGTCCGGGCAACCTGAGCAGCAGGGACAGGACCACAGCTTACCTTGGTCTGGTCTGGTATAGCCCCAGCCAGAGACCCAGCACTGGGTGCCCTGGAAGAGGTCCTGGTGGGAGGGTGGCAGACACACAGCACAGATGGCATCTGGTAAGAAGGTGATGGGGTAAGTGCCAAGGCAGCAGGGACAGCTTCGTGCTGAGCAAGAGCAGGCAGGGACAGGCTGCGGGGCTGTCAGCCTGCAGAGCCACTCAGCCAGTTGTGATGAAGAGGAAGGCTCTGGGGCCAGCTGCTCCAGAGACTTCGGTTGGCACAGCCACCTTCCCAGTAATTCACAGCTCTGGCAGTGCTCAAAACCCACCACGCTGCTGTGCACACTGCCTCCCAGGTGCCAGGCTGGACAGCCTTAAAGAGCTGCTCTGGAACAGCAGGCTCAGGAAAAGCTGGGGGCTTGGCCATCTCTTAGTTGTGGGCTCAGACAGACAACTCCACAGACAGGAGGACACAATAGCAGCTTACCTGAGAAATTCAGGGGGACTTGGAGCTTCATCACAGCAATGTCATAGTCTAGGCTACTGTCATTATAAAGCGGGTGGTAAATTATTTTCTTTACTGATACCCCGGCCTCCTGCTTCATTGATCCATGGGTGGTAACACCGGCAAAAACCAGCCAGGCAGAGGCTTGAAACTGCCTGTAACAGAGCAGAAATACAGCCTGCCACTAACTGTAGGGCAACGAGGTCTGGGATAAGAGGAGCTACACAGCAGCTCTGAGGCTGGACACGGGAGAGCCCGGAGGTACCTGTGAACACAGTGAGCCGCTGTGACGATCCATTCCCGTGCCAGCACGGAGCCTCCGCAGTGGTGCTGGGAGCCGTGGTACAGGCTGACCTGCCAGGGCCAGCGCCCCGGGGACACCTCTGTCCCCCCGACCACCCGCACAGCCCTGGGGAGGAGCCCACACTCTGCAAGGCAGCGGGGAACAGGCGTTCGGCACAGCTCCAGCTGCCGGAGCCTCATGCTGGAGAAGGCCCGCATGGGAGCAAAGGAACCAACTAGATCCCAGAAGAGATCTTGAGGATGTAAGGGAGGAGAGGAGCACCCACCTGAGCATTTCAGAGCCACAATGTACCCCGATTCACAGCTGCTCCTGTGTGGGAATAAGCCTCTTGTCAGAAAACACATGAACCAAAATCCCCAGGGGGGAGGGGGGTGGGGGGAGCACTATGGAGCTGCAGCAGTCCCCAGTGTGCTTCACTGCACAAAACCAGGACGGATTTCTATGTCCTTAAGCCTGAAAAGAAGGCCTCTTTTTTTGCAGTCCCACCAGCAAACTCTGCTTCCCCCAGACCCGCCCTTACCTGACCTGCCACATGTCTTCCAGGCTGCCTTCCCAGCGGGGTCTCACCTGAACGAACTCCTGTGTGTCATTGACCTTGACATCCTTCAGGTTCACTCCTTTCTGATGGGTCATTCTGCAGAAGCAACAGTAAACGTCCCAGGAAAGGGCTGGGGACCTGCCAGGGGATCAGGCACATTTAACCCTGCCATGTGAACAATGGTCCACAGTTCTGCCGCTCCGGCAGCTGGGAATGAACTTCCTTGGCAGGATGGATCTTCTGCAGCTCTTCTTGTAGGTCCCTGTGAGCCCTGTCCATGTGCCCGGAGACCCACTTTCCACCCTGCACTCACCAGGGGGCTGCCCTGACAAACCTCCCAGCCTTCAGCGCTTGCTTTTCCCAAGACCATCCCCCTTGGAAAAGGGGGGGAGCTAGGGGTCCAGGTGGCCACCTCTGCCATGCCCACCTGAGATACCCGAGCTGCCGGCAGAGCAGGGTGCCCAGGGAGAGGCTCCAGCGCTCATGGCATGCCAGGAGCCAGCCAGGGTGGCCTTCCACCTGCGCTTCCAGCAAGGAGTTTGCCACGTTGATTCTGAAAGACACTAAAACCATTCCATTAAAGACAACTGGCAAGTTCCCTTCCTCGCAGTGTTCTGTGCAGGGCCAGCACACCTAAAGGAAAAAGAAAAAACAAACACCCAAACCCCAGAGAAAGCCATTTGAAGCAATTAGAAATTATGCATTAACCTGTTCACATATTCTCAGTGCCTGGGTGGCAGCTCTGCTGGGTGATTACATGCAAAGGAGTCCTGCAAGAGTTGCCTTTGCTGTGGGATCACTCCATGCAACAAAGCCATAATGCTGGGGAATGCAGCAGGACTTCTAAGCAAAGTGAAACCATTGCAAAATACAGCTGAAAGCAGCTGGTAGATGAGAGATTCATTATTAAAGACCATCTTTTCTGCTCTTGCTGGGCTTGGCAGGCACTGTCCTGCATACTGCTCCCCTCTCCCACCCTCTGCGGCAGCAAGCAAAGATGTAAACCTCTACTGGGAGCTCCACGGACCACAGGGTCTTCCTCTTCACCATCGCTGCATGCTGGGATCTCTTCCGGCTGCTGCAGCAGAATGAATTCCTCATCTAGCTGAGGCTTCTTCAGGTGTTTCACTTCAGGAAACAGAGAAAGGGATGGAGGTGGACTCGCATGGTCTGGGCAGCATCCGAGGATGCACAATATTGGGAACAATCCTGCACTGCCCACTGGAAGAGGTGACAAGCCTCTCAGTGGGCACAGCTGCAGCTCACTGCTGGGACCACAGCAACCAGCAGCAGATCCCTGCTGGTCCAGCCGCATCCTCCCCGTCCCAAGGCGCAGCTCACTGATCAAGGAGCTCCTACCACCACTGCCTCTGCTGCTGGCACCCCAAACTCACTTGCCACAGTAGCAGCAGTAGGTCCGGAGCAGACACTGACCTAGGAACCATGCTCCCGCAGCTGTCCCTGCCAGCAGCCCAGTGAACCCAAGCAGAAGGAACAGCCTCCTGATGGTGCAGGGAGTTTTGAGAGATGCACTAAAAGGATCTTTAAGAAACAGAGAGAGAAACAGGATTAACATGGCCTTGCTGGTCTCTCACAGTACTACTAAGCCCCTGGTGAAGCCCCTGTGGTGTTATACACCTCACCTGACCTTTCCCTGCAATGCCAGGAGGAGGTGAGAAGGCCATGAATTCTGCAGGAGGTCAAGACTCCCCTCCTATTCCCGAAGCCCAGAAACAGCTCACTCACCGTGTTCCAGGGATGTCTGTGTCCTCTTCGCTTCCCTCTTCAGCTCTGCTGTGGGGCTCCTGCAGCTTTGCACAGCATCCTTGACGCAAGAAGGGTCGTTGGGAAACTGCTCAGCTAAGGCTAGGCTCTAGGGAAAGAAGCGGAGTCCCAGGGAGCAGATCAGCAACAAAGGCCAGGTCTGATAGAAGGGGACAAGCTTCAAGCGGTGACACTCCTGCCCAGCCTGGCTGCTGCAGCAGAGGGCAAGGGGAGGAAGCATTTCTCACCATGGTGGCCAGGAGCTGCTCACTCCGGCTGCTGCCGAGCACACGGGTTTCCCTGGAACCAGCTCAGGTTTCCCTCTGCACGCTCCTGTGCACGCACCGCTGCCACGCTGAAGGGACCCTTTCCTTCAGAACCCCCCCTCTGCCACCGCCAGGACCCTTGGGGAGCCCCCAAGGAAACGCTCCCATCCCTCCCTGGTGCCAGACGAGCAGCTGGTGAGCTGCCTCAGGTCTCGAACCCGTCTTCCACCTGTTGCCCCCCCCTTATTCTGCTTAACTGCCATATGAGCAGTCCCCAGGCTGTCGGTGCGAGCAGGAGCCCTGCCCAGGCTCTAGGGCACTGACAGACCTTGGTACAGGCAGCAGGAAGGATGCCAACAAACCCCTCTGTGTTAGTTATTACCCTCAGGGAGACAAGACCTTGGGGAACAAAATGTTCAAAGCTGGGAAGAGAACAGGCAGCCTGCAGCTGCTTTTTATCACCCTCGCATCTCAAGCCAAGTGCCTGCCAGCTGTGATGTGTAAAGGATGACTTTCCTGCCTACACACTGCATTAGGGGTGTGCTGGCAAGGGTTGGTGGGACCCTATCGCTCAGCAGGGCCCTCCCCACCCCACATACACAGAGACCTCCAGGGAAACAGCCCCACCTCTGGGTGTGCTGGATTTTCCCTGCAGTCTTTCGGCTGTAGCACACAAAGAGCAGTAAAGGTCAAATAGCAGCTTTCAGCCCAGCTTCTGATTTTCCACATAATTTCTTATTGCTAAAAAATGCCTGGCTGGCACCCTGCGGGAAGGGGAGACTTTCTGACCTGTGGCTGGGGTACCAGCTCTCCCACACTGGGGCATGAGACATTTTTCTTACCAACACAGTGCTCTTGTGGCAGAGGAGAATCAGAAATCACTTGTGCTGCTGCATCCACTCTTTTTCCTCAGACCCAGCAGATGATCCATCGCAGTCATCATGCCCAAGGCTGATAAATGCTGCTTATCCCCTGCTGGCACACTGCTCTAGGCAGTGAAGGCACCAGGATCACCTTCATCCCGTTGCCCAGGAAAGCGGGGAGGAAACCAGCAGCTGCTGGCACAGGGCCACAGTCTGCTCACAACCCTTGGTACTCACCACTAAAACAAAAACACTCCCGACTTGCAGCCAAGTTCGTAAAAGTTGTCAAATTCCCCACACCCAAACATGAGTTTGAAAGTTGTTACGCAAATTAGACCCAGGCAGTGAGGTGCACAGTCAGAGATTATCAATGCCACCAGAGATTCCTGGGTGCTCCAGCATCACCCAGACGCCCCAGGAAGAGCCCCAGGTTCCTGGTGTGCCACACAGGCACTTCACTGGCTGTGCTGTTTCTTTGGCTGACCATACCACATCCAGAAATCCTAAGATAGCCTTCTCCAGTTAAGCAAGTTAGAAGACTAATTTCTCCTCTGTGAGAGATGAGATTGTATGGATTTTAGCATGTCTCAAAAACAAAAGGTAGCTGAAGCAGACTTAAGTAGCGGTCTCATAAAAGAAAGACTTTTCTTATGTACATACTTCTCCATCCCTGAAAGATACAGCTGATGGCTTGTTGCTCAAAATATCAATGAATTTTTAATGCTATTTACTCAAGGAAACTCCTATGAATATTTTATGAGAGCCCTGTCTCGCAGGTTCAGGCTGGGGTTTTGTGCTGTTGATGAACACAACATTGCATCTGTTGTGCCACATCTAAGCTGCACTGAGCAGGAGGTGCAGCCACCAGGTCCCAGACAGCAGAGACCCCAGCACCATGGGAGCCACATGCTGCAATGCTGCTGAAGACCTGTGGCTACAATTCCCTGAGGATGGGCTCCTTTTACAGCCTCATGCCTTGCAACCACTCTGCTGGTGTGAAAACTGGGGATCTTTTTTTGTTTGGTTTGGACTTTTTTTCCCCCCTCCAGGCCCCTTATCTCATTTAGCCATTAGGCCAGGAAGAGGAGAGGCAATAGCCAGCGCTGCAAACATCCCCCAAATCACAATCTTGGCTCAGTGGCTGACCCTTTCCTGACCACAGCCAGGATGTACCTGGTGACACTGGAGCATCTCCTCAGTCCACAGAGGACTGTAGATGGTGCTGGAGGACCAGGGAGCACCAGTGGGAAACAAGGCAACAGCAGAGGCTGCAGAAACCACCCTGAGAATCCCTTGCTGGCAGCTGCCCTGTCTTTGGGCCCAGAGGAAGGGAAGGACTCACCCAGGGCTCTCCCCACTGCCAAGCACCAGCCCACGGCCACCGCAGGACCTGTTTAAGTCATCTCCCTGTTGGAAAGCCCACCTGTGCAAAAGTTAAATGAAGGTGCAGGCCGTGACCACAGCCAGCGAGACACAAACACTTTCCCTGCAAGCAACAAAACACAATGAGCAAGCATCAGTCCACGCAGGGAAAATAAAAGTAAACTCCGAAAAGCTACATCAGTAGTAGCAGTTAAAAAAATAAGACCCATCCATCAGTCTATACTAACTCACTACTCTGAGTCATGCTCATTTTTCTTTCTTTTAAAACTCATTAAAAGAAGATCAATATTTCTATCAATTCTGCTTGCCTGCAATAAGAAAATAGCGACTAAAATGAGAGCTTTCAAAATTAAACACTGACACACAGATGTAAAAGGTAGGAAGGAGGACAGCATCGTAGCTTTCAACTCTTAGTTTTCATCATTTTTCTGTTGTTCTTTAGAAAAACAAAATAAAAAAAGAAGCCATAGTGATTACAGACATTGACAACTGCCGAAATGCCCGTGTGTTGCATGAATACCTGACAGGTGGCAGAGATGCTATGAAGCCAAGACATTTTCTTCATCATTTTTCTATCTTATTCCCATTTTAACAGGCTTCCCTTGCCCACCTGAGGGCAGCAAACAGAGCACAGCTGCAGAGCAACAAGCCAGATGTTGGCTCACACTGCTGTGACACCAAGGGTTATACAGTCATGGCTATGCACAGCGATGTGAAGATTCACCCTACAGCTCACAAAGTGACGTATTCTGAGCTTGTGCAATAACAAGCAAAAATTCTCTCCAGTTATTCAGACAGTTCTGCTGAGATTCGCAATAAAAGGTCATTGACTGGCACACTAAATTGTCCACTGAACACCTGGCCCTGCTTCATCCTTCTCCAAACCCAGCTCAGAGGCTGCTGGACACGTCCGAGCTGGGACAGGAATCCAGAACAAGCCCAGGGCTTGGTTATCCTCCAGCCAGCCACTTGTCACCAGACACCCTCCCCACAGCTCTGACAGCAGCTTCCCAACAGCCATCTATTATAGCACTGCAGGGGGTGCAGGGAAAAGGGGTGATGGATATCACCTGGGTGCTGCAGCTCCAGGCTCTGCATTGCCAGGGACTTTATGGGAATGGATTGCAGCTGCTGCCTGTGGGTTTGTGGCAGCATCACAAATTGTGCTGGGCACAGGACCAATGCATCGAGAACTTGTTTCTTCCCAACAACCTTTCCACCCTGGGATGAATTTTACCCCATGTGTCCAATACATGAAGTTTTCAAAGCAGCTTTATCAGCCAGTTGATGAATAACGCCTACTTCAATTCTTTGTTTTAGCCTGTGCTCAGATTGCTCCACCCTTTCCAATACAAAAGCTGAGTTCTTCCTTGGGGATTCAGCCAAAGAGAACCTAAGCCTCCAAAACAATGCTAGGAAAAAAAAAAAACCAACAACAAACAAAACACCACTAACCAAAAAAAAACCCAAACTGTTTCTCTCATCAGGAATTAAAAGAAGTCTCTTGTTCTGCCCCTTGTCTCAAAAACAGGTTTTAAACTCTTTCCTGCAGCCCCTGACCTCTTCCACTCAGACTGTTACAGCTGGACAGCCCTGGTAGGGGCAAAACAGTATTTCAGTTTTTAGGGCTGGGAGCTCCCAGCAATATTTGCTGGATTCAGTGCCCCAGACTGCATCCAAGCTGAGGTGTCTGTTCTTACCAGGTGCCAAGCGAGCTCGTCTTTTGAAAAACAACATATGAGCTCCTGTTCCGTGCACTGAGGGAGATGCAGTGTTTAAGTTCTTACATATGAAGCACTGAGGTGTGAAGTTGCAGACTACCAATGCAAAACCCTGAGAGACTGAAAAAAAATCTCCGTACTTGCCCCAGAGGAACACAGGAAGAGAATACCCAATAAAAAGCAGCCAAGTAAATGTCAGGCAAGGCAGGATTCATCTGATCTACGAGGAAAGCACATTCAATCTCCTACTCCTGGACTGCTAAAGCAAAAAGCTCTGCAATAGCTGGGGGCAGGGGGTGGAGGGGAGCAGTAAATGAGAAACCATCATTTATTTAATCCAGTAGCTGGAGTTCATAGGGTTTCCTGCCTGTTCTGTCTGCAGGGCAGAGGCAGCTCATCACTTTCTGAGCGATTGAGGGGGAGAGCAGAGGGGTGCCCCAGCGCAGTGCCATTGGTACCAAATGGGAAGAAGGAGCAGCAGCAGGAGGAGGTTGTGCTCCTGTGGATTAACCAAGGAGTGGGAGAAAAGTCAGACATTCTGAGCACACAAGTGCAACAGCCCCAGCTCTGGCAACAGCAGGATCTCCCACCCAGCTCTCCTGATTGCTCCCACCCTGGTCCAAACAGGGCTGTGCCCAAAGCTCTCCAGGATTCACTGGGCAAGACAGAATGAGTCAACACAGCCACCACCTCAGGACATGAATTCGTCCCAGCCTCTTGTCCTCTGCTGGGTATTTTCCGTCCTTACCTCATTTCTTCTCTGTCTCCCTTTAGTCTCCTATCTAATAAAAGCACTTCTCCATGCGATAAGACAGATGCTGTAAGCCTGTAATGAGGGAAAAGGCCAAAAGCAACAGCCTAAAACATGCCTAATCCTGGTAGCAGTCAAATCTCATAATGGATAATGAGTGCTGGACATCCCAGTTGTGATTTCCCAGCAGTGACGCTGTGGTCCAAAAATAAAAAAGTCAATAATAAACTCTCAAACAGCCTTTCAACGTGCACAACCCCCATAGAGTATCCTAACTCCTTTTCACCACTATCTGCCTGTCCCCTTACTCATTTATTCTCACCTCTAGCAGGATTTAGATATCTGTGGAAGGTAAAACAGCTTGCCCTAGGCCTGTCATCGCAGAGTTTAATCTCAGACTCACAAAACATCCCACTCACGTCACTGTAAGAAGTAAGACCTGCCAGACCAGATGTGACTTGCCATCCCTCTCACCTCGTGTCTTGTCTCCAAGGCCAATATCCCAAATCTCATAATGGGAAATTATTCAGTAAGACTCTGTTTAGCCCCTGGCAGTGGGATGTGCCGACATGAAGGCGAATAGTTTATATCCTGTATGAATTTAATGGAACCACACATCTATCCATAGTTCATATAAACATCAAGTCCTATTTGGACATTTCCACGGTGTAAAAAGTTATTACTCTAAGCTTGACATGTTGTCATTGTATTTTTCATTGTAATGATTTATTTCACATCCTCTACTGCACGCTGAGCCCCTGCACACCCTCTCACCAGCTGAACACTGTCCTGTGCCAGACTCCCACTGTGAACAGTGTCCAGTGTGTGGTTCCCAGGACAAAAGCAGCCCCTCTCCTGGGAGACCTCAACACGGATTTACCTGATGCATCTCCCACCACAGCAAAGAGGCACACACCAAGCAGAAACCGGCCCCTGTCCTGCTCCAGCCTCTTTCCTGAAGCAATTTGCTACGTAATGATTAGAGTTGAGGGAAGGCAATTTCAAGAAAATTAGTTTCTCTGTAGAAGGAACTGAAGAGAGGAACTACGATAATAACCTGATACAATCATTTATTTAAAGAGCAGCTGGCACCGCATGAAGCAAACAGAGACAATTTAGAGGCAATTCTCTGCAGAGACAGCACCACCTTCCCTGGCTCTGGGGCACAGGCATAAGCACTGCCTCACACGCTGCGGAAACCAGAGGCTCTTGCTCCAGAGAAGCAATAACCAAGACTTCTAAGGGAAAGGGTGACAATTTACAGGTCCTGTGAACACACATCCCCACCCTCCCATGTCTTAGGGAATATGAGTCTTGTGACTCATTTCCTTCAGACACCTTGTGCTTCTTGTAGGAAAACAGACATCCTGATGGATATAAAGCAAAAGGCCAGAGATAAAGCTAAATTAAGGCCTGGAAAAGTACTATTACAGCACAGAAATGCAACGAGCCAGGCAGTTCTGCAGCCTGTTTTCTCATCTCCTGCTTCAGAGGAGCAGAGAGAAATTAGTCCTGACTCCACTGGATGCTGTAACTAGGAGAAGCAAGAGGAAACTCTCAATGCTGACCTTAAGCAAGGTATTTCTATTTTCTGTACCTTCCAGTTTACAACTGCCATCCTCATGGGTGATTTGTAAGATGCAGTGTTGTTTGAAACCCATGTTTTTGCGCTTCTTCAGAGGTCTGACAGGCAGGAGAGGGCTGTGCCCTGGATTCTCAATCATCTAATAAATATAGAATTTAAAGATGTCAGGGATAAAATGTTTTCATTAGCTGTGTCATGTTCCAATGCAAAGATACCCTGAGGGATTTCTTCTTGGAGATGAGTCAAAGAACAATAATTGTTAAGGAGCAATTAATATTATGTTTCCTTCTTTTCCATTTCAAAACATAGTTCATTTTGTCACTTTGTCGGCTGACTCTTTGCCCTTGCAAGCTGCTGAGGACCTACCACATCCCAGGAAGGGAACAGAGAAACACACCTTCAGGAGGCTCAAGCTTTTCTCCCTCAGCTGTACCCGTACATCCTTGGTGCGGTAAATCCTTGGTGCAGCTCCAGGGACGTTACCCCATGGGGGGCAGGGGCAGCATGGGGGACATCGCCTGGGACACACGGGACAAGACCTGCAGCATCACAATCACTGCACTGTGACAGGCTCCACACCTGATGCCTCAGTTGGGACCTGGACTCACCTGAACTGGGAGAGCTGCTGCTGGTGGCAATGCCATAGCAGGCAGGAGGGAGGCAAGGATCACCTGCTGCCAGATGATGAGGCTACACCACATCTGTGCAAACATGCAGGAACCAATGCCAGAGGCTGAACCACAGTCTGGCATCACTTTCACCCTGGTTTTGGCCAATTCTTGCACTACAAATCTAATTTGACAGCTTGAGGAACACTACAGGGACAAGGGTGACAGCCTTATCAGAGGAGCCCCATCCCTCTGACCACAGCCTGTGCTCAGATTGGCTCAACAAGGCACATCGGAGACGCTTATTTACACAGGGAAAAGGCCCAGAATCACAACGATTTCCATCTGCAAGCTGTAACAATTACTCACTGAAGAAGGCACAGAGAGAGGACCAGAAGGAGCCCAGGCAGAGACAAGCTGTGACACGGGCTGGCCTCGCGTCCCAGCCAGCGGCTGCAACCGGGCCCAGACGGGCAGCTGCCACAGGCACTGTTAAATACGGCGTCCCCTTGCTCTCCCCCGGTGGTGCCGATGAAGTCACCAGCTGATGTAATGGTGGCTGAAGGGCTGCTGGGTCTCGCCTGCTGCCACACAGCAGTACTGACTTGTTTGCAGAGGGGAGCTGATCCTGTTCTATCCAACTCCTTCCCCCATGGAAAACAAAAAAAACCAAACCCAAAATAAAACAAACCACACAACAGAAAACACCCCAGCTCTGAAGTTTTCAGCAATTTCTTAGACATTGATGGCCTGACATACACCAGGGAAAATACAAGTAATCCTCATGTTCCACCCTGCCAAGGTTTGCAGAAGAAGACTAAAAAGGAAACCCAGATGTGTGAAAGTCCCCCTACAGAGCAGCTATCTCACAGCAGCCAAGGACACAACAGTAACAATAGAGTTCAGCTAATAAACCCTTTCATAAGATGGCACTAAGGGCCATGAGGGAGCAGGATGGGGTTGCCCATTTGGATATGTGCTATTATCCTGTGAGAGGACAGCTAAAGAATCAGCTATACTTATCCGGATCCTAAAAACATCCTTAAGCGTATCGCCTGCAGGTACAGTGCAGGGCCTACTTTTAGAACCTTTTGACTGAAAAGCACCCTCTGTGTGCTCAGGTGCAGCCCTGCCTTATCTCTGCTAATCAGCATATTATCCTCCTCATGCCTTTATCAAATACCATCTTTAAATTGTCAGATTTTTGACTCCCAAGAGTCCAAGTTCACAAGCTGCAACAGAGCCTTAGAGTGCTGGTGGTTCATAATGTCCTAATTTTCTTCTCACATACACTTTCTACTGGAGTGTACTTGTGTCAGCACAGCTTTTGCCTTCAAGGAGTTTTTCCTCTCTATGGAGTTTGTTCCAATCCTTCTGGTTCCTTCTAAGTGCATTTATAACCTGAGAACTTTTCTCCTCTCAACCTTTATTTTACACAGTTTAAAGGAGCTACACCAGGCTTAGGGGAGACTATTCCCCTTCCTCCCATTTCTTTTCCATGTTGAATGCATTGTCTCCAGTAGGAACGACCAATTCAAGGCTATTAACATCTTCTGCCTCTCCTGGGATAAGCTTGCTTGATACAACTTTTCAGAGCCCATTGTACTTCTATTCTTACCAACTGAGAGCCCACACACACTGCAAGCATTGCTCACTAAATAGATGACCTTTTTTTTTTTCTTCCAACCAAAATTATCTCCTGAATCTGATCAGGATTTGTAAATAGCTTAATTTCTGCCTGAAGCTCAATTGTTCGGGGAGGCAAGGGAGTATTTAGTATTCCTTCAAATCACTTATCCTGGCTCTATTTTCCCTGCTGTAGCTTTAACAGTGAAAGAGATGCCCTTCACAGACTTGGAGAGTGCAGCGATCTAATCAATTGTATCCCTGGACTCTGACACCATCTGCTGAACCTGCTCTGAAAGCTCTCCTTTTGGGCCAGATTTGTTCAATGCAATTACACAACTACTAATTCCATTCCTTCAGAGTCCAGCCCTTGCCAGCAGGCTGATTTTTCCACACTGATTCTCCAGTGTGAATTGCCACCCTTTCCTTTCCACAGTGAGTACATCCTGATCAGACACGTCACAAAATCTGAGCAACTTTAAAGAAGCAAATCTCAGTAGCCGCATACCTCCGTTTCCAGTTTCTTCCTTCCCTGGAGGGGTCATCAGGCACCACAGGTTGCTACAAAGCTCAAGCAATGAACAGACTGACTGCAATAACACTTGCTGAACTATATGCCGAAGTCAAAGTGCTGGATGTTCAAGTGTACCCCCACAAGAATGTATTTAAAGGCCTAAAGAAGCAAAGCTGAGGGGCTGAGTCAAAACATTTGTTGAATAATAAACAAGAGAGGGAACAAACTTGCCCTATGCTTGTGGGCTTTGGAACTAGGGGGAAACTGCAGGCATAGGGGGTCTCTGGCCCAGCAGCATTAGATGCCTCTAAGGGCTGCTGCTTTTGTTGGTGGCCAAGTGCAGATGAGAGGCACAAAGACTCAGTGTCTCAGTTCACAGCTGCCCACCCTCTCAAGAAGAGGATGCCCAGTCTGCCAAATGCATCACACATCTTTCCCAGTGTAAGAGGTGCTGCAGTTCAGTGTCCTTAGGCTAAAGTTCCCCTTGCCAATTAACTGGATTTGAATTAACACAACCCATTGCTTCCCTAGTCAACAGCAAAGATGTAGAACGTAGTATCAGTAAGGAGATTTTTTTCCTCCTCAAAGAAATCCCATCTTGAATTACTCTTTTCAGTCTCCCCTTCCTTCCTTTGTTTTTTGCTCCACAAAACCCACAGCAGTGAGGTGCTGGTGGTGAACCCTCCCCTGGCAGCCCCGTTCCCACAGCATGTTCTCGCAGACAGGTATTTTGCAATCTCCGCAGCCTGCACACTTCCCCCCTGCAGGGAACTCTGCAGCCTGAACAAACTCAGCTGCAAAGCATCTGCCTGACCTGCACAGCCCTCAGCCTTCCGGCACAGTTTTCCACCCTATTAACTTCTCTTGTCTCCACAGGGCATGGGAGAGGCAAGGGTCAAGAAGATCTTAATCAGCTGTCAGAGGCTCCAGTTCCAGCAGATGCTTTTCCTGAACCCCTGCCCTCCTGCCTTCATCCTGTTCTGCAGAAGCCAAGCTGGGGATAGTTCTCCCAGGAGTTCATCCCAGCTGTTGAACAGTCCACATTTGTAAAGCAGGTGCTTCTGATTTCCTCCAGAAGTAGGTCTCCAGCATGGGCTTGTCTGGAACATAAGCCTTGCCCAGTGGTGGGCAGCAGAGTTCCCCAAGGCCACTGTGTGCCCACCTCACCCTCTTCTCCCTCCACAGCATCCACCAAGGCTAATGGTGCTCTTAGCTGCACCTGCAGGACACCACCTTATCTGCAGCTGCCCAAAATCACTCTCTGCTCTTCAGCTCCCAGAGGGGTCCCTGCAGTCCACACCAGGAGCCACAGAATTTTCCATTTCTTGTTCTTTCTAAAGACTCAGGAGAGAAGTGTTGCATTTGCAGAACCTTTTTGTGTTGTCTTCTTCCCTGGGGATACATCCTTGGCAGGGCTTTGGATCTATAAGGTATAAAATCTACTTGCAATCAAGGTCCTGCCAGAAAGTTATCCACCTGCAAAGACAGATAGGTCTCTTGGTTCTCATTAGAGCCTGCTAAACACCCGATAAAATTAACTCCGTGCACTCAAGGGGAGCTTTCACTTTTTCTGAGCAGTTAACTTGACAGTATGCCATATAAATTTGTCATTGTTCAGCCCAGCAGCTTCTCACTCTGCAAGAAAAAGGTATACCCAGTAGCAGGTGGATATTCCTGCCAGCCTTGTCTCACAAGACATTTCAGGTAGAGGCTACCACAACTGACTTCCTTCTTAGAAAAAGAAAAAAGCTTCCCCCAGCCAGCACCAGTATCATCTCTCCACAACAGAGGGACACGAAGTCATGGCCAGCGCTGTTAACCAAGAACATCTGCCTTGAAGCTCACTCATACAGCTTGTTTACTCCACATTATGGATCCTAATTATACATTTTAATTAAATGTAATTACAGTCCCTACTTATGTAAACAAACATGCTGACTATAATTACAAATTTATGAAAAGCTGTTATGAAGTATAGATTCAGTTACAGAGAAAACCACTTCTGAGAGCTCCTACCCAGGTCCTATCCACTCGGCAACCGTCAAGCCTGAAAATACACGATAGTCCCACAACTAAGAATCAATCCAAGTGGCCCTGTGGGAAGCTGCAAGTAGCAAGGATGAGGACAGAAGGATGATGATGATATTTAGGGGAGTAAAACTGCAAAGTAGCCTTTCCTTCACCTTTCTTATTTCTTTCCTCCCATAAATTCACATGAGGTAGTTACTACGCACTTTGCTCTAAAGCGGTGGCCTTGATTCACCACCACCACCAAAGGATCACCTAAAACTCAGCCCCAAAATTTCCCTTGTCTCTTGCTATTTTCTTTCTGCATGTAAGCAGTTTGGCAAATGCAGCCATCCTCAGCACAAGGCTGTTTTTTGCAGCTCAGGAATTAACGCATTTGTAGAGCAGTAGGTGCCAACTGGGA
>JAOXJM010000010.1:6517932-6543471 GCA_026413425.1 Tringa solitaria | reverse complement strand
GAATTCACTTCAGAACTGCTACAGTATCTCATTATTAAATCAGATGCATATATATCCCAATTTACTCTCCTGAAACAAGAGACTCAGCTTTTTTCCAGAATAAAAAATACTCTTCAGAGGTCAGTGCTCTAATTAGGTGCAAGACTTGAAGGAAACCAGGACATTTCTCTAGTTGACAAAGCATCTTTGGCACTGCCTATTTCTATGTGCCTTCACAGTTCCTAATGCCACCTTCCTTTTGCTTGTTAGACATTTTCCATCTTGATGGCTTCTGGATGCAGGGACTCCCTCTGACTTGCCATTGCTGTACTGCTATTTCACACAATCACCTCATAATCCTGCACTCACAGTCACAACCTGGCTTATACACCTATGGGAGACGGGGGATTTTTCTTTCACTGCACAGTCAAGAAGGGAAAGGGAAATCATATCACACAACTTTGTTTAATGCCGTTTTAAGACCCCTATCCCAAGTTTTTGGTTTCATCTACTCAAAGGCTGGTGTCATTTTATAATCTACCTTTTCTATTATCACAGGCACCAGAAAGTGTTCATGCAAAATACTGATGAGAGAACTGGACACATGCAGTAACCCCATTTCATCTCCTCCACTTTCTAAAGCATTGATGTATAGCATGGGGGGAGCGTTAAGGATTCTGCCTGCAAAGCATCCAGGAAACAGGAACAGAAAGAGCCTTCAGAGGTAGAAAAAAGCCTATCGTTCTAGAAAAGGACGAGGAGCTGAACTCTTTTAGCTGGAAACTGTTCACACAACAAATTGGTCTGGAGTTGAAACGTGTAACTCCTAGATGTGACTAATTGCTCACCTCCCATCTATCTTAGGCATACAGCTGGATCTGATTGCAGCTGAGCTCCTTTATTTCATGCCGAAATAGAGTTTGTGCTATTAAGCAATACATCTAAGTAAGACAGGAACAGTAAAGATGCAAATATTAGCAATAAACCACAGCCCTGGATACACAATTAACAACTTTCCCCTTCCCTCCCTGCCCCCCCTGGTAGCAGACACAGACACCACTGTCAGAAGAGTCTCAGGGGAGGAAAGAAACATCTCCCAGCCCCACTCAGTCTGCATCTCGGCTTCATCACCAGGAGCCACCGTTTATGTTCTCAAACATCTTTTACCATCACCACAACACTAAGCTTTAGCCCAGACAATAACACCCCTTCAGCACTTCTCCCAACAAAGTACACTTATTGTTGTGGCATAAATAGCACAAGGGTAGAAAAAGGGGCTATTTCCATCCTGTTTCCAATGCAGCTAATTAGCACGTTTGTTTCACTAGGCATAGTTTGATAACAAAGCTCTGCAAATGGACCAAAGTTTGAGCTGTATTAGTAATTAGATTTTAAGTGGTTAATGGTTTATCAGCAAATGCTTTCTCTGTGGCGAGGCTCCTGTGCCGCTTCCCTTCCTGCTCAGCCCAGAGGTGAAACCAGCAGGGAAAGGCGGCGGTGGGGAAATAAATCACAGAAAACATTACCCTCAGTGACTCCGTGGAGGGGAGGATGTTTTCAGCCAAGTTAGGAGCTGAAGCCCAACGTGATGGGGAGGAGGGAGCTATGCGGCATTTCCACCAGACAAATACGTGCTCACAGGCACCAGGCCTGGGTCCCACAAACCGCTCCATTGGCACCCCGTGGCGGTGGGTTCACTGCTGGGGGGCAGTCAAAGAGTCTTACGGAGAGCATTAACACCTCTATGTATGCCACTAGATGGGGAGAAGGCGCCCACCCCTTTTGCAAAGCCTAGAGCAGAAACAGTAACTCTGCTGGAGCCCGAACTATTAGCCAGGGAAGGACTCTTCAGCATAAGTAATGGATAATTCTTAAGTAAATGCACCAATGTCAGATGAAAAATATTTCCCAACCTTTCTAAGTTCACCCATTTTCCGAGTTCCATTACGATTCGAGTTCTGCTTCTTGAAGCCATTTGAGATCCAATTAGTCAGAACTACATCGGGCTGACAGAAAGGACAAGTCTTAGAATTTAAATACTACAGAAGTGACAGCATTCAGTAGGAGCAGCAAAACGTCCAGGGCTTATTGCATGGGCTACAGCGCATTGTTCTATAGTCCTTCCCCACAACACACTCTGATGTGGAAAGGGAATGCATCACCTCATAAAATGTTAATATTGCCACAATGGATATTTGGCATTTTCCGCGAACATTAGTAATGGCGCCACAATTATAATAAAAAACCTGACAGATTTTAACATTAATAAATACGTCTTATATAATTATTCCAAGCAGTAGTGAGCTAAGGCGGAAACCAAACTACACCTGTGAGCATCACCCATTTCCCTCTTCTCTTTCCCCGATTGTTCGACACGACAAAGGAACGATGCCGTTAAATGGGAGCCCTCGGGCACTCCCGAAGTGCAATCCTTTATGACCGAGGACAGCTTTTGTTCGGTGCTAATAGGGTGCTTAACGGAGTTGCCATCTGTGCCTCGCCTTTAAACACTGCAACAGTCATATATATATTTTTTTTCCCCATTAAGTCTCAACAATCGAGATACTTTTATTTTTTTGAGCCAAAGAGACAATTTTAGAATTCGGCGTTTTAAAATACGGTAGTTCTGAAACCTCGCAAGGTGCCTCGCGAATACACATGGAACAACTGGCTTCAGGTTCTTTCTGGAGCTCTACCAGTCTCTGCGCTAAAGCCAGCCCCGGTAGGTTTGCGTTGGCCCCCCACGACCGGCCCTGGGCATCCCATCTTGTGCCCGGAGACGTGACACGAGATCACCTCTCCGCACCGCGTCCCCCTTCCCCGCAAAGTCCCAGACCAGCGGGGACCAGCGCCGGGACCCGCCGGCCCCTCCAGCCCCGGGGAGAGGGGCTGAGCCACGGGCTGACAGCGAGCGCTCAGCTTCTCCGGCTGCTCGGGCGATGTGAGTCAGTAAAACTCACTTAAGCGTTATGCTGCGCTGGCAGCGCCTAATTAAATGCTAATGAACCGGAGGGCAGCGTGCTCAAAAGGCAACGCTGTCACTCACAGAGCGGGAACTTTTTTTTTTTGCCTGCTCTAAACAACACACAGCCGCCAAAGCGCAACGTCTTCCTTTGCTACGATATTTATCTACTATATTGTTCTCCACCAGAGCTGCCTTTCAGCTACAGCGAGTACGAAGCTGCACGGTGGGTGTCAAGTACTTCGATTACTTCAGTAACGCAACCGATGCTCGTCCTCCAAAGGACACCAACTGCACACAAGAAGGGGTGACTGACCAAACTCCTGGAACACAGCAAGCATTCCTCCCATATTTAATTCACTCCGTAAAGACGCTAAGTTTTAAGTCACAGCTTTCCAATCAATCACCCCTAACAGAACACAGGAACAAATTTGCTGGTATTTCAGCCTAAAGATTGTTTTTTTCTCACTGAATCCCCGGTATCACAAATAGATGGTTTGCACACACAAGAAAACATTTTTTCCCCTGCCAGGGAAAATTTTGCTTTTGTCATCTGTGAGATTATGAGTCAGCCCCATGTTCTCATGCAAGGAAGGAAAAAAAAAGTTCTTTATCTGCACTTACAAATACTTTTAGGGAGCTGCTCTTTTCTACAGCAACATGAGCATAGAGGCAGCTGCCCAGGTGAACCTCAGACACCCCAGTCCCTTGGCCACCCAAGTCCCTGCCCCAGGGTCAGCTCTGACTCTGTACTCAGTAGGGCTTTGGTGCCGCAGTTGAGGGCTGCCTTTACTCGTAAACAGATTTGTCTCCTTCCTTTACACTCTAGCAAGATTTGTCAATCTTTGTGAAATGAAAGGGAGGCAACGAACAAAGACTTTTGACATTTGTCATGTTTTCCACAGACCAGAGCTGATTGTTGTCCCAAGCACCCCAGGGAAAGTGGTAGCAGCTGGTGTTACAAGAACACTATTATTTTCACCCTTTGAAAAAAAGACATTTCCATAAGGCCAGAAACCACAGCACGTACAACTACATATTTCTGCAAAGTCAGTTTTGCCTCCTGACAGGGAACTATTTGTCTGCCAATAAGGTGCCTGATGCTTTTTTCCCCTTTTAGCATTGATTAAAGCTTTCAAGCACCTTCTCTCCACCGCAGAGGCTGACCCCTAGACTCAGCAAAGCACAGCTCCTGACAGCCCCAGGCAGGACAGACCCTGCTGGGCTCCCTTGGAGAAGGTGCAGCCTTTGGCCATGGGACAGGAGGAACTCAAAGGCAGGAGCAGGCAGAAAGCACCAGAGGGGTGGCAGGAGGTTCCTCCAGCCCCAGTGACCCCAGTGCTGAGGACCAGCAACTCATCCCCCAGCCCCCATAGCTCTCAGCAGGACCTCATGGCCACCTCGGTCCCACAGAGCACACAACACCACAGCACTCACCTCTGCCCCCAGCTCAGCCTGAACCAAAAATAAAAGACAGGGATTCCTTCCCCCTCACCTTTTATAGGGTCCTGGTGCAGGCTCTGCCCCAGCTGAGGGCAATGAGCATCCCATCCACGCTGCCACTTGCCCCACTGGCAGGCATTTGAAATCTGCTTTCTCCCGCTTGCCTTCCCTTCAGAAGTCAAATTTGCTGCATTCTGTCCTGCCAGTAACACACAGATCAATTGTCCCAAGGTGGTGGGGCTCTAGGGGCAATTTACCCCTTCGCCTTGCAAAAAAAGCAAAAGCCTTTGACTCCCACTGTGCAATGAGAGAGGCTTTGGGATGCTGTCTTTAGCCCACTACTGCCTGTGCCCCCTAACATCTCCTCAGGGACATTATTGTGTCTCTGGAGCGTGTTTATGTCCTGAGAAAAGATCAGCTCCCCGGCCCTGATGTCCAATGCATGGCTCTGAATCTGCAAAAGGTCCTGCCACTGGCTTCTGCGAGCCTTCCCCTGAGAGCAGGCTTGGTACTTCCTGCTGGCAATTTCAAAAGGTGCTAATCTAATGAGTCATTAGAGACAAATAAAAAATAGGAGAAAGAAATTGACTTAGCACTTCTTTCCAAAAAATACTGTAACTGGAGAATTTTAAGTAGAGTGAACCAGAGCAATTTTAATAATATTAAGCTTAAATTGACAGCAAAATGAGTGAATACAAAAAAGCAACAAAAACCCAAATATATATAAACCATAAGGCATTGTGAAAAGAATATGATTAAGCTTTCAAAGTTATATATTCAAAATTTAGACAGTGCTGGGAATGAGGTCTTTTTCTGCTCTGGTTAAGAAATACCCTACCATATAATCACATAACAAAGACTATGTAATAATTCGTACAAAGGGAGCTGCTGCTTGCAAGCTTCATGTGGCTGTCATTTACCCTCCCGTGCCCAGCTCTGCAGCACTAGTGACACACCTGCCCCTGCAGCACAACATGCACATTGCTGTGACCACATTTCACCACACACACCCTATGTCCTAAAAAGAAATAATCAGACTGGAAGTGATCAAAATGGCGCTGTTGTCCCATTCGTCATAATTGAGGGAAGAGAGGTGTCCATTTACTAGAGTGCTTTAACAGGATCTGAGCGGTGGGTCCTCAGTTGCACAGGCTTGTTTACACCTGAGAAAACGCAGAAGGGCATGGGGAGAAGCTGAGGGGTCTGTCCAGAAGCTCCAGAAAGTGGGTGGAGGGATTCCCGGCAGCTGCGTCACCCGTCAGAGGAGCTGCCACCAAAGAGTGGCCCTATTTTCTGAACAGCGAGTGAAATGAGATGCTGCTGTATTCTCACTGCCAACCACACAAGGAGCAAATTCCTTCAGTGCTTCAGGTGGTTCATCTTACATCTGCCAAACAGTCAATGAACTGCTGCTCAGCAGGGAAACCAGACTCCTGAAGATTGCCACAAAGTCCAAAGCATGTGAGCCAATCTGTGTGTGTCTTGACTGCTCTTTCTCAGCCTCAGGTAGAAATCACAGTTTTTCTGTAAAACTAAACGTGAAAATTCCCACGTACGTTTCCTGCTTTCATTTTCATTGTTATAGCAGTGAAAATAACAGCAAGGCTGCGCGACCGTCCGATTCTGATTAAATATTTTAGCAGCTTGCTAAAAAGGTCAGAGACATTCTACAGAAGAGCAGCTTGGCTGAGGGTCAGGGATGGACCAGCAGCTCCCAAAAGGGCCCTAGGAACCGACCTGCGCTGCCGCTATTCGCCCAGGGTCAGCGCTGCCCTCATGGCTGCCTTCTCCTAACTCATTTCAAAGATGATGACAGAGCAAAGAGAAGGAAGGGGCTGTGACAAATAGCCATGTTTTTGCACAGTGAGCGCTAAATAATAGCACAGGGTCAGTCAGTAAGAGGTTTTTTCAGCTTTTCCCCCTCTGTGCTCCATGTTTACACTTTGGAGGTCACAGTGATTCTCATCCCTCACTAAATGTGTCTGGAGAAGGAAGGACTATTAGGTCAGTACATGTGTGGAAACCGAGGCTGGACTGAGCTGTAGGGTCGGAGGGGTCAGGAGGGTTTGGCTTGACCAGAACTATAAAATGCGACGTGCTCCTGCTGGTGCCTTCTCCATTGCCGTGTCTGTGGTGCGGAGCAGCAGCCAGGAACCACTGCAGAAAGGGCTGTCCGGCACAATTGCTGGCTTTCACTTTCCGAAGGCGGGCAGAACACCAGACCACATCTTCAGAGCATTGTTGCATCAAAAAAAACTTTTCAGCCTCTCATTTTAGGGCAAATGGTGGCATTTACAGTGTATGAATGTAGCCTGCAGTAGCTGGCTGATACCAGCTCCCTCAATAGTTATTAAGTTTCATTTGTAAAATAGCTGCATTGATCACAGCAGATAATTACTTGTTAATAACAGCATTCCTGATAAATTGCTCCTACCATAAAATTTACTGCAGTGGCTTTGACACTTTCCTATTGGTGAGATTTGCAATGTTTGATAAATTACTGCTTCATATTTGAAAGCTTAACAGGCTTGCTGGTGTTTTTTTGTTTGGTTTTGTGGTTTTTTTTTTAAAAGGATGGTGGAAGAAGATGAAAACCAGAATTAGTTTGGACTGATATTTTCAGACAAACCACGATCATAGATATTAAATTGGAATTCAATTCTAACCATTTAGATGATGGCTCAAGAGAGAAAAGGGAAGCAGGGACAGGGATTTTTCTTCCACCGGCTCTTGGCACTCTGTGCCCTCAGCCTGTAGCTCTCTGAGGCAGTCACCAGAGCTCAGGGGGCTGCAGCACTGTGGGACCATGTGCCTGCACCCTCCCTTGTGCTGCCAGCCTTCCTGCCAAGCTCTATCCTTAAAAGTGTCATCCTGTCCCTTGGTCTGCGTGTCCTCCCACTGCTATGTATATGTGGGACGCTCTTCTGGGTACATTGCACTGAGACACTGCAGGACACAGGGTGGCAAGAGAGAGAAACTCACATGTACGCAACAGTAAAGAAATAAGGATGTAATTACTACAGTGCTAGTTTTTCACTGTGTCACATCATCATCGTTATTATTATTATTAATAATAACAACAACAGCAATACCACCACCACCAAATACTGCCAGATGCCAGGGGGATTAACGTCAAATTAATATTTAGCATAGTTAGGATTAAGCAGAAATAACAGCTTTATGATTAGCGTCTGAAACTGCTGCTAGTAACGACTGATTATGCTCCTGCAGAGGAAGAATTATAAGTACTTAAGGACAAATAACCTTCCAAAAGTTGTTAGCAGCGTAAAGCAGAAAAGTACTGAGAAGACTAATAAATTGTCTGCTGCAATGGGGCTGTATGTTTTGTGGCCAGAGAAGTAAGGTGAGGGAGGGTGTGAAAACAATCTCCAGTAGATAAAACAACAGTTGCTTGTCTCCATGCCCACAGCTATCAAAGCTTCAGGGAAAAGTTAACTTACAAGCAAAAAGGAAAAAAAAAAATCCTTCTCAAATTCCTGCTGCGCAGTGGAACAAGGCAGACTCTTTTCTCTGCATAGGACTTTTATCCCTTATACGCAGAGACCTTGTTTAGTGGAAATTATTTTAACTGTAACTTGGCAAAGTCTTGCCTTTCTGCTGGTTTCCAGCTCATTAGGTTTGTCTTTATGAAGTTTGCCACCTCCTCGGGGCTCCTCTCCGCGGTCTGCTTTTCTATGTGTTTATTTTCTCCAAAACTGCTATCACTTGGCAACATGCAACATGGCAGAGGCAGCAAATTTGTTCTGTGGTGTAAAGCTGGAAGTGAAAGAGAGGGGATCCTGGGGGGAATCCCCACCAGGAGGAGACAGGCAGGGACTCCCAGTGCCTGCAACACACCAAGGGTGTTCCCAAAGTTCTCCGGGGGGGCATTTTCTCTGCCACCTGGCAGCTCACCCAAGGCTTGGAGGATAAATCTGATACATGAGGGACCTGCAGGGAAGAACATAGCCTCTTGGGAACAAGACTACCTTTTACAATACCTGTGTACTCTGACCAGCAGCATGGTGGGGTGCAGACAGCAATGCCTGGTGCTCCATAAAACAGCTAAATAAATGAAAAAGGATTGTCCACCATTCTTCCATGCTGAGACCATCTTGTCTGTGTCAGACGAAGCTGGAAATGGTGAGGGGACACAATGATGGGCTGGAAGCCATTACAAGCGAAGACAAAGAGATTTAGCAGGGAAGCTCCCGTGACAGGAGCCAGGAGAGATCGACTCTCCTCCACACGCTGCCCGAGACTTTTTGTGTGACAGAAAAACATTGTTTATTCCCGCTTATTGCTGCACTCATGTCCCTTCTTGGCTCATCTTCCCTGTCTTTCAGATTGTCTCTAAATGTCTATGTTGGCAGGATCTGCCAAAACAGGGCTGTTGCTCAGCAAGAGATTCTTACGCTGCCATTATGCAATTATGTGCATCCTACTATCTGGTTACCACTTCCGTATGACCTGTAGCAGCTAGATCCATTCAACGAAACAGGAAGCCTGAAATTCTACTAGTCAGTAACAAATACATTGCCAGATTCACACAATAATTGCTGCACTTACAGGACTGCATTAATTTAATTCCATATGCAAACATACCTGCTGAAAACACAATGTACCTCTGCGTATGCAAATCCAATCTTGTTAATGCAGGAAACGTGACTTTCTCTAAGTGGCTGTATTAGGAATGTACAGTTCTCCCAAAGGTGCCCTCATGTAGTAGAACACAGCAATATGAAGTGCATTCATGTAATTACTGCTCCTAGACACATCTGCTGAAGAAAAATCAAACAAATTTGTGATGCCCGTATACCACATCCTCTCCACCTCCCCTGCCACGTAATTACCGTTTAAAAAGTTTCTTGCTATACACTCTGGGCAACATTGAGCTCAAGCACCTCACAAAATCCAGATGACTCCTCCTGAAAAGGAGAAGTGTGTGTTGCACCCTCCTGGGTTTCAATGTATGCACAATGGGATTACCTGAATATCAGCAGAGATGCTACTCCCTGGCCCGGGATGGCGAGAGGCAGCCCTCCTCAGGAACGGCGTTCTTCACTGGGCGATGTTGTCCCTGAACTTCAGCCTCCTGGGGCTGGAACTGGGCTGGGGAGGTGTAGTCTCACGGGTGTCCTTGCTTTAAACGCCTGGGCTGGAACAAACACCTAGCCGAGCTTGCTGCTTTGGGACACGGGCAAGCAGCTATTTGTCTGAGTCTGTTCCTGGTCTGAGAGACCTTCCAGGTACTCAGTCTACCACAGCCAGTGTTTGCACAATTCTCCCACTTCAGCCGTCTGTTTCAGACAGCCTATTTCTGCCTCAAATATAAGCTGAAGGGTGTGCAGGGTGGGAAGTGTGAATAGGCTTTTATAAACACCATGGATTTTTTTTGGTAGCAGTAGGGAGGTGATGACTGCAAAATACAGCATTTTTACCCAGCAGTTGCCCTCCAAGAGGTGGTTTTATTTGCTCAGAAGCTGACATGGAGAAGGAACACCAGGCAGGAGGAGCACAGCTGATATGTCCCGGGTGTCCTTCGCAGGCTCCTGATTCATCAGGAGGCAAGTAGACCTTCGCCACAGCCAAAGGGATTGACGTGGGCTTTGCCTTGAAATGGCAGATGCCTGGGTCCATTTCCACAAACAGCTTTGCACATCTTTGTGTTTGCCTCAGGAGAAACCACAAGCCAAAGGTGTTTGTGCTGAGGCCAGAGGAAGGACTTGAAGAGCTCTGTGTGCAGGGTGTCAGCTGCAGGTAAGAGTACATCCCTCCAGACCTGCAGGCCAGCAGCTGGAGCAAGCTCATCTCCCAGTTTGGCTCTCCTAAGCAGAAGGGTGGCTCGGTACAGGCCCAAACGTCCTTCCCTGGATGTAAGAGGAAACTGCTGTCTGAGGAGCAACCACATTCCTAGTGCCATTGGATTCTGTAGGGACAGACATGGTAGTTCTCGCTGTCCAAAAAGAGACATCCCAGGCTGGGGGAGTGAATCTCCCATGACTAACCCCTGTGACCAGACTCAGCTGCCAAATACTGACGCGAGCTGCAATTCCCCTTTGCCTCACACCCGTCATTCTGTCAGGGCTGTAACAAGCACTGGGCCGTTTCATACACTTCAAGACAACCTTTCAAACTCTCTGCTCTGAGGAGCTTTGCAATACATTTACCTCCTGCCACTCTGTCTCAGCCTTCCCTTTGTTGTTTCATGGCCAGACTGGTGGCTGAGGCTTGCCTGTGGTGTGGAGAAAATACAATGCCCAACTTCTTGTTGCTCCAGACCTATGATGGGTGCATCACATCCCATTTTGCTCAGCATCTGAAGCTCAGTTCACTCTTGCCTTGAACCACGTGTCTCTGAGTGAGGAGGAAAGCAGAACACTTTGGCCTTTCGCTCTTTTTTTGCAGACATTCATTGTTCTGGTGTCTGTGGATAAATGGGGGACTCTGACCTTGCACACCCAGAAAAGTGAAACGGGGGCAGAGAGAGATTTGTAAGAGTCTCCATGCTAAGATATTACCTGAAAAACAGTGTGTTGATGCCCCTCTGTGACCCCAGCACGGGGTGGATGGCACTCACGATGAGGGGCCAGAGGGTCAGTCTGGCAGGCAGGCGGTCCCGACGATATATTTCCAGGCTGCAGGATTTTATATTCCTCCTTTTTATTGCTGCATCTTCTTTCATTTCCCCTTAGCTGGGAAGAATTTCAGATAAACACTGCTTGACATTTTAAAGTATGAAGTTTTTTGTTCTCTGTAATTACTCCAAATCTCCAAGAAAGCCTTAGGCAACTCTCAGCCAGGATTTCTCTTGCCAGCTGGAGTCCCTGCCTTTTTGTTAGGGATGGAGGCTGTGTGTACTCATTGCCTCTCCCCAGGATTTGATTTCAAGTGAGGGTTGAAATGCTTTTCCAGGGAAGTATCACTGCTGATGGGGAAAATAAGCAAATGAATGAAACAGGAGGCAGGAGGGAGTTCCATGGGGCAAAATGTTACCAGATAGGGTCTCTTGGTGGCCAGATTTAAATAAATCTTTGGGAAATCTGTTTCCCAGGGTGCATGACCAGTTCACACACTCCATAGTGCAGAAGGGCAGAGGGGTATCGCTGGTATTTTAAAAGAGCTGTATAAGGGATGGCTGATACTACGGGTGTATGATGCATATATGTTTGCAGTCATCATACTGGGCTATCCAAGTCTGGCCTGTGCTCCCTCCTGGGCCCACAATAAATGTCTAGCACTCACTGGAGTGGATGCACAGAGCCAGAAGATTCTGGGCAATGCACAGAAGATGAAAGTAGTCAATTTAGTGGAAGTGTCCTTTAAGAGTGCCAGTCCCAGGAATGAGACTGAGTGTGGCAGGAAGTTTGTCAATAGCTGGCAACATGCTAGTGACTAATTGACTTGGTTACAGGATTAATAATGGAAGGAAAGCTGATGGTAACTCCTCACGGCATCTTCTCATTGCCCCTCCATCTGTCTCTAAGCCAGTAAGATATTTTGTGTGATGTATCAAGTTCTAAAATTAAGAGAAGAACAATGAAAACCAGAAAGAAATCAACTTAAAGTTGCTAATGGAGAGAATGAGTGGCCTGTGGCAAAATGGGGGTGGGGAAATTTAAGGGCTCTTGGTGTTCACGTTGCACCGAGTAAAGCCCTAGTATTTGAAAACCATGCACTGCGTGCAGCAGTGAAATTTATGGCTTTGCTCTGCTGTGTGATGTCCCAGCTGGGCACCAATTAGGGCAATACTAGTTCAAAGCACTTACAGAACAGTATTAAGCTGCAAAAAGAAATTTTGATCTGCAGCAGCCTGGAAGAGCGAGTGCTGGATGGTGGTGTAGTACCAAGGCAATAAGAAAAGCTTGATGGTAGGCTGTCAAGATGGAGGAGAAGGAAAATCTGTTTCCTCGTTTGCTGGTCACTTGCAGGTCTGGCATTATCTAGCTCTCCTGTAAGACTCTGTACATTTTGTTTTATCGATTGCTTGCTAACTTTGATTTATTTACTGTACCCAAGAGTGTCTGGCCAATGAGTTTGGTTCTTTTGGCTCCAGCTGCCTGCTGCCCCTTGGAGAATTGGACTCTTCAGATCTCCTCCTGTTTCCCAACCCTTCTGCCAGAGACATTCCTAATCCCCTGACCCATCCCACTTTGATTTGAGCTCCTTTTTCTCATCTTCATCCTGTCTTGGGTACAGGATGGAAAATTAGTTGTGCATCTTGCATGGGGAGGGCTGTAATTGATGGGTTCTGCCTGCAAGACTATTTACTACAATATCATATTTAACCTGACGTGCAAGCAGACTGTGGCAGCTGGGAGCTATGATTCATGGCCAACATGAGGCCTCCAGTAGCACATAAGCAGGGACTCATGGCTCTTCCACTTAGCTAATCAAATGAAAATAGAAATTAAGTCTTCAATTAATCTTTCCCTCCCCCCTGAGGCTTGCTTGTGGTGCTGAACAGACCCACATCAATTTGCCAGGAGCCAACAGGGAGAGGGAAGCAGGCTGGCAAGAGGCAGCTCAGATATTTTGCCAAAATATCAACGGTAAGCCAGAGAGAAAAGTCCAGGTTGTGATTTAGGCTGTGGCTAAAAACCTAATTTTTAGATGCTCACCGTAATGTACCTATAGATTCCTTTACTCAGACAGGTTTGGAGCTGGGCTGCATGAGGTGACGTTGACATAGCGTCCTGCAGGTCCTGGCAGAATGCTTTCATGAAACCAGCTTTGTCTACTTAGTGCAGGAAGTCTGAGCTTCTGAAGGAAGAAGTATGTGTCTGTGTGTGCTCGCACATGTGTGTGACAGAGAGCAGATGAATTATCCTTTAATATGGGACCAGGGAGGGCAATGCATCTGGGAGTGATGGGACTTAAACATTGGAAAATTCAATATATAACCTTACGACAAGGTAGACCGGGATAGTGACTGGAGCGAGAAAGGCCAGTGAATCTGCATTTAAGGTTAGAGGTGTGACAAAATAGCTCACAGCCTAAGCAAGGGGATTAGCTAGATGGAAGATGATTCCTGAAAGATAACAACTCCCTTTAGGCTTAAGACATTCTGCAGAAAGTTTTGTGCACAAAGAGCTTCAGCCTTGGACGGAGGCAGCTCCAGCTCTTAGCAACTCCTTCCCTCCCAAAAGCCAGCATCCAAATGCAGCTGGGTGAAGAGTTCTCCCTTCTGCCTACACACACAGATAAACGTGGGCTGGCAATTAAAGTCCGGATTTTAAAATATAAATGAGTTTGCATTTGATTGCTGTGCATCAGTTGCAGAGCAAATCATGTATATGCATGACTCTGCCTCCAAACCATCCCAACTCACATGAAGCACAGGCTGATCCTCTTCATTTGGATCCAGAGACACATCTCCTGATTTCCGGTCAACATCCTGATATTTCATTGCTTCCGTACCTTGCGACAGCTAAAAATAACCAGTCTCAGTCCTGCATCTAACAAGCAGTCTGAGAGCAGCAGAACTGGCAGAGCATGTTTTCATATGTTACCTTCTTTGTTCCTGTTATTGCCCAAGCTCCCCTGCCTGCAGACCCTGAGATCCATGGGACAGGACACATGTTCTTTCCTTCACATGAGCTTGCTCTCATCCCCCATTTAGAGGGAAGTCTTTCTGAAAATGGTACCTCCGCTAAAAGTTCAGCAAGAAGTTTGTGCAAAGTTCAATAGACATAAATATTTCCTCTTGATTACAGATATGTGGTTAAATACAAATATGTACAACTGCATAGCACTGGGTTCACTTACCAAGCTAATTTTCTTTCAGAGGCTACTGAAGCAACTGCTGGTGGAAATTATTCAGGGCAGCCATGGGAAATCAAGCCCCAGACTGATGGGCTTCATGTGGGAGGATTACAGTTATGCCTTTCATCATTATTTATATACTTGGCTTCATTTCTTTATGGGCATCTTAGCACATTTTTTTTAATGTAAGTGTTTGTACCGAGACCTGAAAATACCAATTAAGTCATTAAGTCATTTGCCACACTAAATCTCACGGGAGTGGAGACGGCCATGCCTTGCTCTGATATTTTTACTCTGCTGCTCTTTGCAAGTGAAACTCCACCATCGTGGGGATGCACGCCTATACATTAAATCAACCCTCAATGGCTACAAAGGATGAGGACACAAAATTGTCAGTAAGGAGCCTTGCAAAGCACCTTCAAGTCACAATTCACGTTCATTTGCCAACGAACTTGGAGAAGAAATGTATCCCCTCATTCAGCTTGCCCCATAGTAAGGACCAGTCAACATGCTGGAGTAAGTCTTACGACAGGGACCACAGAAATGCTGCAGTGGCGGTCAGATGCAGAGAGACAGGCTCCTCTCCCACCAAAAGGTTAGAGGAGAAGCAGAGATGCAGAGAGCTGAAGCAGAGGAGGTCCCACTGCAGGTCTGTGTCAGGTGGGCACCTTCTCCATCATGTCTGGTGGGCCAAGCTGCCTGCCCTGGGGAAGGCAAATAGCACCCTTCGCACCCGCCTGAGCTGACAAAGGTAGTCATTAAGAGGCAGCTCATAGGTGGGTGAGGAAGTGGCGTTGATAAGGCAGATGTCGAGAGCCCGACTTGCTGTACGGCCCTCACAAATGCTACACATTTCCGCAGCAGCTCTGTGGAGCGCTGGGTGAGATCTATAGATTTCTCCAGCTGCAGCTCCAATGCGCCTTGGCAGACTTGCATAAAACGAGAACACGAGGTAAAGCCTTGACGTGACAGAAAATGTTTCACAGATTCATCCAGGAAAAAAAAGAAAACAAACTCCCCAGATGAGCAAACCTCAGAATAGCTGAAAACAAAAACAACGTCACTCTGTGTAAAGCTTTCTAGTGAGAGCTGAGCGCTCTTATACACTGATCTATACTGCACTCAGCTGCCCTGGAAACATTGCTGCTCTCGCAGTGGCAGACACATTCCCATTGCCATAGCCAAGTGTTGAAAATCTCTCTGCCTCAAGGGCTATCCCTGGGTAAAATAACACCCTGCAAGGTTTTCTTACAGTTTTTGGAGTTCCTTTATGTCATACAAATCTTAGAGATCATTTCCAAACATTTCTGAGCCGTTGAGTCGATATAAAGGCTACCACTGGCAGACTTGGTCTTGGTACAGTGACAGAATCTGCCTGCTGCGGTGAGGTGATTGTTCTTGAATCCAGATCTTTCCAAAGGGCACCTGGAAGATTTCTGAGTGTGAGTGTAACCCCTAAATAAATCTTAGTACTGATTTTCACTTTGTGAGGTATTTGGTCTCTGGCTCACGCAAAGATGTTAGCTAGCCTTGAACAGCTGCACATCACTCAAGAAACATCCAGTAGAAAATTCAGTTACTGTTCCATTCACTTGCTATTTTGGGAGGTTGAAGGAGCAAAAGACATGTTTTTTCCTGCAGCCAACAGGCTTGAATCCTAATCCTTGTTCTTCCAAGAGCCACAGAGCTCATGACAAGGAGATTTCATCCTTCATCCTCAAAACCTAGGAAAAGAATTACTACTGGTAAGGTGTCTGAACTGTCTGACAATGCCTGGAGAGATGTGGGAGAGTTTTATTATGACATGACACAGAGAACCCTTCTTCAGGAACTTATGTGAGCACAGAACAAGGTGGATCAGTGGACTGAGACGTCAGTACGGGCAGTCTTAGAAAGTCCTCTAAAAATTCCCATACCTTATTTTAATAACACAAAAAATAGTTATAATTTCTGTCATTTGAATTTCAAATCCAACAGAAAGATCTACCTGATGCTTCTATTTTAAAATGTGATTCTTTCTTCTCCTTTCTTTTCATCTCCTTTTCAGAGCCAAACATCGTGTTTCATCTCCAAGCACTGAGATTAAAAAAAGCCAAAACAATTAGTGGGGAGCTGATGAAGGTGACAGGGTCATAATTAGTGCTGTTCCTCTACAGCATGTGTTTATCATGCTAACAGAACAAGTCGCTCACAGGGTTAGAGTCATGAGCTGCAGGAGCACACATGCCTTTTGCAGCTGTAACACTGCTGCGTTTGTTCTACGGGGAATAGAAGCACAAATAAAATATTTTAAAATAGCCTTTCTGGTGTGCAAAAGACAGACAAACTTGACCAGATACTTGAGACCTGGGGCGAGAGCAGATGAAACCGTTTCCAGCTCTGTGCACAGCTGTTGCATCATTTGTGCTCTAGGTACAATGCATACATTTATTTTGACCGCAGGGCAGCAGAGCAGACTCCTGTCCTTTGCCCCAGCGCTGTTCTGTGCTCAGGGTTACCCACAGCCTCAGTTAGATGGGAAGCTGCTCCCCGTGACTCCTAGGTCACAGTCCTGAACCTTCTTGTGATGGTCTTTGCTGTCCAGAAAGATGCTCCCCACCAAGCAGAGAAGAAAGAACATCCCCCTCCCCAAATGCAACTGCTGAAACTGCCCAGCTGGTTTTTGAATGTTTATCAAAGGACTAGAAAATATGTCTTGAGAGAGCTGCTAGTGGAAATCTGTCTAATTAGGTACTTAGTGAGCTTTTCAAGAACTCTTTGTAAGTAGCTTCTTTTCACCTTCCTGCTCAAGCCTTGATCAAGTATAGTTTGGTTAGTGGGTGCTAGCAGTATTTTGTGAGAACTTGATTAAGCTTCTTAAAACTATTTTGTCTTTCTGTATTCACAGCTGAAAGTGAGTAGCAATCACCTGGGGAGGACTTCCCTGTGCGAATCCCTTGCTAACTAATGTCTTCTTAAGTGATTAGTTCCCTTCCCATCCTTCTGTAGATTTTTACATTTTCCCCTGGTGTTGGAAAGCCAATTGGAATAAAGAAACAACCAGCAACTCTTATTTGACTATATGCAAACACGTCGAGGACGAGTGGGGCAAGCAGGGAACAGGACCTGCCAAAGCTGTGGAGTGAACATTACACGGTACAACCAGATGAGTACCTTTTATTACCCCAAAAACTGATCAAAAATTGGATGCTTCAGAAGGGATAGCAACCTTTCTGCTTCAAGATATTTCAGTATTCCACTGGCAGGGAAGGAAAAACTTTCCCTGGTTAAATAATCCTGGAATTGCAGAGGGTTTTGCACTTTCCTTTGATGTGACTGGACCTTTAGGAAGACATTCCTGTCAATATAGTCATATAGAAGCTTCTGTGGTTGATATCTGCTAATTTTCCCACCTTATTGCTGCGTCAGCGTGCCAGGGCAGGGGCAGGCGTGAGCCTGCAGCAGTCTGTGGGGCCACAGTCCACCAAGAAAAGCAAGAACCATTTACTGAATAGCAGTACTACAGCTAACTCCTTGCTTTCACTGTGGTTTGGCACGTGTCTGCAGAAAAGTGCCCTGAGCAATCAGTAATAACTTTAAATCATACGAACTGCATATGCCCTGCTGCAGGCTAGCTTCACATTTCAGCAATTATAATTAGAAGTAGTTACATTACTGGTTTAAGAAGCTGATGTTTCTCATTGATGGCCTGCTCAGTATGCTGAGCAGAGGTGAAGGATTGCTGCAGGGTTAATAAAAGTCCCGAGTTTAGAGTCCTAATCTGGGTGGAAAGTACCTTTCTAATTAAGCTCATTGACACCTGCTACCAACGTGTAGCCTGTTATTGAAATCTCTTTTTGTAACATATGGGCAAATCTTAATTCAAGGGACATCTGGAAAGTAGAAATAGGGCATTTCATCTCCCAACAAATAATGGCAGCACTACAGCAATTTTCATTCATCTGTGATCCTTCTCCAGCTGTTACCATAGCACCTCAACGCTTGGCAGCCGTGTCTGTCATCTGCACAGCCTTCGTTTCCAGCAGGAACAAAGGATCCCTGGTGTTACCTCATCAATGCAGAACCAAGGTACAGGGGGACTAAGTGAGAGCGCAGAGAGCACAGGAGAAACCTGGGTCAGAGCAGGGCATCAAACCTCCTTGACACAAATCACGGCTTAATGGAGGCTTCTTCTTCCACAGCAATTCCCGAAGGCAGCATTGCTGGCCCCTTATTAAACCAAGAAGCAGCTGAAGCAATAACAGCCAGGAACACCGTTTCAGGAACAACTTCTGGTGCCCGAGGCCTGCCTAGGGACTACTTGAATGTGCATCTAACAGCATCGAACACTTGCAGCTCACATTCGCCTGCCGAGTGTCACTCAGGGAATAGAGACAGGTCTCCTGACCCCAGGAATGCGGGCTGCTCTGTCTGCAGGACAGCAGGACGGACTGCTGCCCCAGTGCAGCTTTATCAGGGAAGCTAAGGGACCTTCAGGCCTTGCAGCTCCTTTTCCATTAGCTCAGGTAAGGCAGGGCAATATTCACCCTGCTCACTTGCCTGTCTTTCGGTTCCTCTTATCTGCCTTCGAAAGTTACTAGTAATGCCAACAAGGAAAACAATACCTGAGCATTTTGGGATGCAGAGGAGAGACGATCTTGTACTGACCTTGTGCTGGAGAGAAGCTAGAATCTGATGATTCTGTAGTTGAGATGCAGGGCACACACAGACTCTACGTGGTGAGTCACAGATGGAAGGATACTGTTTGTGCACACCTTGTCACGGTATTTCAGATCTGCTTAAATCCTGGCCAGGAAGAGGAATTCAGTTAACAACCTGATGGCTTTTCTGGTAATGTACTCTTCACTTTCTGTGTCCGCCAGAGTTCATTTATTTGTTCTCTTTGCTTGCCTTCCCACAGAATAACCAGTCTCCCAGATGGGTAAGCTTTTCGGAAAGCGTATTGCAATCAGTATAGGCTAATTTGCTCACCAATTCCAGGATCAATAGCGCTTTTTGACAGCCACAGGCCAGGTGCAGGGTGAGAGGACGGAGAAGCAGAGCAGAAAAAGAATAAAGCAGGGAAAAGGGTTTTGGTTTTGTTAAGTGAACTGGACAGGCAGCCCAAGAGGTTACAGACAGGAGAAATGTTTGGAGATATCTCAGGTGCTACAAGATTACTTGACAGAATCTCCCGCTTCCCTTATTACACCGCAGCAGCCAGACGAGAACTCTGCCTGGGAGAATGAACCGCACTGATCATGAACCAACTGAGCGCCAGGGACACTTTAATAGAGGAACAGGAATATAATAAAGGTAGCAGCCTCCCTTGTGGATGGAAGATGAGTTCCTTACAACAACAGATATTCTCTGCGTTATTTGCAGACTTGCACAACAGCAGCATCCAGGCTCCCAACTGAAACGGAAGCTGCATTTTACAGACACATAGTAGAAGACTTCCCCAGTTCCTGAGAGTTTGCAGTCTAAAGCACCAAACCTTGTACCACCTAAGCATTGATTCAGTGGGATTTTTCCTGCTTAGGTCACTGTCGGATCAGGCCTGTGGTGAAGGGCAGAAACATTATTGTCACTGTCTTATTCTAACATTGGAAGCTCAAAAGTTTGAAGAGACACTGCTTTTCCCTAAGACCACATGTGAAGTTCTCATCAGAGCTGACAACAGATTTCAAATCAGCTCAGATGCATTCTCTAATCAGAAACACCAACTTCTTGATGATGAATGGTACAAAATCACCCACCAAAGAGCTCTCTAGCATGAATATCTCTATCATACAACATAGCTGTAATCTGACTGGTCTCTTCTGTAAACAGCTGAGTGAGGGGAGATTTTTCAGTGATCAGGAGAAGATGACTTCTTGTGGTACACAGCATTCCTCACATCACACAGCAGGCAAATATCCTGAACCTTCACTAACAGCTCAAGAGCACCATCCGGAAGACAGCCCAAAGCCACCGAGTTCAAAAGAACAACAGTTCTTCCCGGCACCCCTTCCACCATTCCCGCTTGATAACAATGCTGACACCATAAAGAAATAAAATTAGCTGCAACAAAAAGTTGTCAAGCCTAGAAAGACGTCCAAAGCAGCAAGGACCACCACTCACGAAGAATTTCTGAAGGCTTGCTTCAAGTTTTCAGCCAGGTTAATATTTATCCAGTCAGCACTGACCGCGGACACAACTTGGCAGCTAGCTCCCAGAGTTGTCTTGCTTGTTGATTCAATAAAGAGCACCCTATTACCGTATTTATCTGCTGATTAAATGTAAATTACATGTGAGGTGCACACTACAGAATATCTCTGTGCAATTAGCAGTTAAATCCCTCTCTTTTTTTAATAACATAAGTATTCTGATTGCGGCAGTGATACATTCTGCAGATTCAATGGTTAAGCCTGAAATGAATGCAAAATAAAAGGAAAATACGTGTGGATAATCTCCAAGCACCAATTTGCCTATTAAAACTGATTTACTAACTCACAAAAAATCCCCCTTTGCTAGTAACAGAGGAGGAAGGAATTAGTAAATGGAGATGGTTGGAACATTCTTGAGAAGATGTTTTTTCCTAAATATCCTGGTTTTATAGTTTAACTGTGAGTTTCAACAAAACTTAAGGGAGAAAATAAAAGAAAAGCCTGATCTCTGGGATGTTGGCCTGAAATGCAGGAGACCCAAAGTCAACTCCCATCTCTTGGGCAAAATCCTGCAAGCTCCAACATAACTAATCTGGCATGCAGCGTTGACCTTTACTGGCTTTTATTTAACAGGAACGAAAGTCTCCTAAGGGATGGAAGCTTGGGCTCACCACAGCAGGTGAGCTCTCTGTAAACACAGGCGAGTCTCTTCCTGAACTTTGCAGAGATTCTCAGTGGAGACAAACGCACGTTAGGGATCAGCAGCCTGGCCCTGTAACCCCTTCCTGTGTACCCTGAACACAAGCAGAGACTGCAGCTTTAACCCTGGTGTGCCTTTCAAATGCAGACTGACCATTGTGAGAAGACCTTCTTAGCAGCCCTAACTAGGAACAGCCAAACCCAGTGCTTGGACATGTTATCTGCCACTCTGGGAACACTTCCAAGAAGCAGCTTCCAACAACCCTGTCACTGTGAGGTTTGTATACAAAAAGAATCCATTGGCACCCAGCACCCTGTCACTCATTCTTCAAAGCACGAATGGAGATGCAAGGGTGAAAAGTTCTGTAGACTCTAGGAGAAAACACAGACTCTTTAGGCTTAACTGCTAGGTCTTTGATTTGCAATTAAAGTTAAAGCAAAAGATTCGCTTTCAGGTCCCCTGAGGTTATCAAGAAAAACTCTCAGATCTATGTTGCGGATGCTACTTCTGGAATAGTTCTTCTCCACTATCAGGTTTGGTTTGAGGAGGGAGCTACGTAGGCCTAGGTAAAAGGCGAAATAGGACCTAGAGTGCTAAAACCAAAGAGCTACTGTAGCACATGCCCAACTTGCCATTATTGCCTTCAGACTCCCTATAGCACGTATGACCTTTCCAACACAGCACACGCTGGTGTCAGACATAATTGCATCTCTGTTTGCAGAGGATGTTTTTTAAGCAGCAAAATGGTTCTTCCTGGCTATGGACGCGTGTCGCTTTTGCCTGAGAAGCTACTGGGTAACTGACACCAACGGGTCTAAGCTATTGTGGCAATTAAACCTGTATGATCAGCTACATAATGTCAACCATACCGCAAATGAAGACATTCTCACACAAAATGACTATTGGATGTATTTTTTCCTCATTGAAACAGGCATCATTTTTACAGCAGGAGGGCTTAAAAGACTTGCTGGTGGTTAATGTGGGCTGCATCCCGCAGGGAGAACGGAGAACTGTGACAGCTCTACTCCCGTATTCCCACAGGCCCACCAGTAGCCTGTGCTCTCTGCAGTGGCACCTTGAAAGGAAAAGCAGTGTTGGGAAGGGGGAAGAGCAACCTTTCAGTTCAATGTCCATGAAAAGAGGCTGACTGGTAAAACCACAACCCCCTTTTGTTCTCACAAAGCTTCAGAAAGAGGAGCCAAGCAAGGGGACGCATAGAACAAGGCCGGGAGCTATCTGGAACAGCCTCACAAGCAGAAACAAAATACAGCCTAAGCTGTATTTAAGACTGGGTTGTTCTTCCACCCACAAAGGTGCTTCAAATACAGACACACACACAAGCTTTTATCCCCTCAATAATGGCAGGTTACGTGGAAAGAAGGCACTTGAACTCAGCTCTCTGGGAGCATCTCCAGATGCCAAGTGCAGTTATTTTGCATTTCACAGGCTACATTAGCACAACAAAATGCTCCATGTAGGAGAGCTATACAAATTGTAAGGCAAAGGCAGTAACAATAGGAACCTGAACTTGGCACTTAATTTTCTGTGTGTGACAATTCAAAGGCATAATTTCCGTGACAGTTTTTTCCCCTAATTAGAAACATAATTAAAAAAATCACACTTGAAAAAAGTTGTTTTTTTTTTTTCTCTCTATTTTCCCTTATAAGGGAACAAAATTATTTGAAGATCAATTTAAAAGCAAGATTGCATGAAAAGAGCTACACTGGTAAGTCCTTTGGAAACACATATAGCTAAATTAATGCAATCTTGAAAAATCTAAGTCAATTCCTCTTTTAAAGCTAAGTTATATGTATCCATCTCCTAATCTCTTCAGAAAGGATTCCAGGAATTGTCTCAGTTGCTTGTAATTCTCTCTCTTCAAAAGGAATCCAAAAAGGCATGGCAAAATAATACAGAGCGGTAAGAAACAGTTAGTGATCTAGGAGAGAAGCATAAGATACTGTGTCACATTCAGATAATGAGTTTATTGAACGAGTGTACATGGACTGTCTTTGACAATGCTACTTAATTCAGACGTAAATGGAGATGGTGAAAATTACTTTTAGTTCTGTGAGAACTAATTCATTCTTATGTCACCCCTAGAAACATATCAAATAATACTTTGCCCACTCCTCCAGTTTCAGTAGCAAAAGATTGGCTAGACAACATTAACTCTATTTGTTTCAAGACCTTCTATTGCTTTCCTTTCCTTTGTTTTCTTCCTTTTTCCCGTTTCCAAGGAAAAGGTGTTCTGTATGTAACCAATCCATCCACAAAATGGAGTTTTACTGCACTCCCGCATCTCCCACGCCGCTCAGCCAACTTCAAACAAACGTGTGGTTCTATACATTCTACGAAAGCACAAAGCTGAGTAAAGAAGAGTACCCCAAACGATCACCCCAGTAGATAAAAGATACTTCAATTAATTCAATAGTAGTGCTTTTTTATCATCAAGAGAAAATCTCCCTGAAGGATTTTAACAAGAATTGCAGCTGAGATAGTGATAACCTAGGAAGTTTTTGATGACTGCTGCTTCATATGCAATGGTCTTACCACCAAACGTTTGAATTGAGAAAGGAAAACTCAGAGACTTCAGGCAAGGAAGAATACTTTCATGGGAACAACCCAATTTATGTGATGACAGGCAGAGAGATTCAGAACACTCAGCTAATTACAAGGTGGCAGTAATTATTGGTATAAAACCAATGTTAAAGGCAGATGAAAAGTGCTGGTGTCATTTTTTAGGCACAGAGTTACAAGGCTCAGAAATGTCAAGTCAAAATTTCATTTTGAAATACAATTACAAGCCTTTTATATGTATGTTTTTTAATCTAATGACAAGCTGGAATCCAGGACCCAGAAAAAGAGCTGTCTTTTATAAAATGTATCTTCTTTTTTCTCCGTAAGAGTAGAATCAGACTACCACTCTACCACAAGCTCTTGGGTTTAAGAGTGATATTTTGAATTCTTTGGATATAAAAGAAGATACCAAGAGACACAAGATAAAACAACAGCTCAGTCAAACTGTAAGGGATGCTGCCAGACTTCTAGGCTGAAGGTTAATTTATGAAGATGCTCAGACAATATCAGCTCTCTCTGGAAAAAACGCAGAGCTAATGCAGACAGAAGAGACTATCCCAGTAAGTACATGTGGTGCAAAGAAAACATGAGCAGGGAAGAAGGTTTAATTTTGGGTGTTCTGTTTCTCTCTTGCCCAGTACATCATCAGGTGGCTGGAGACTGTATTTACAAGTACCCACAATTTCAGATCTGATCGCTCTGAATCAGTAACAGTTCAATGCAGAGGGCATTTCCGCACCTAAGAGAACAGTGTTCTGGAACAGTACACGCTGTATTATTTCATCATTTCTTTATTATCTCCAGGGTCAGAAGTCCATTCTGCATCTTACCATAGCTTTCTGTGAGAACCTTTTCAAGCCATTGCTCTACGCCTGCAGCGGAGAAAGCCGCATCTTCACTGGGGGCTTGTGAAACTTGCTTTGATATAATCCCCTACATCTTTTCCCTGGTACTGCTTATGAAATAAAAGGAATAGTTTATTTCTTGCAATTTACAAGCCATCTTTCTGGTTTACTTACTTCAAGAAAGATGCAAATAACCTTTTCAAAGGGCAATGTATAGTTTATTAAAATAGAGGCTCAGTTAAGCTTTGTACAAACCATGAACTGCACCACATTTTCCACATTGCTCTTGATTGCTTCTGTTGCCTTGTGAGTGAGCCCACACAGCACACAGAAGTGACCTCTTCTACCCAAGTAACGTGCTATACAAACTTTTGCTATCTGGTGCTTGAAAGGAGCATTATACACCAAAAGCAACAGAACACCAAGGAAAATGCGTTGCAAGCATCTTGAGTTTGGTGCTCTATCTTCGTGCTCACCTCAGGCAGGAAAGCACAACTAAAGCAGTAGAGAGCATGTGTAGCCAACAACACTTTTCAAAGCTTTGCAGACAAGAACTTCTCTGGAATTTTGTCTCTTTTGCGTCTAGGCAAAACACCAGGCAGCTGCTCGCTCACTCATTCTCCCCAGTAGAAGAGAAATGAGTGTAAAAGTGAGGGGAAAAAAATGGGTAGAGATACACAGTTTAATAGGCAAAGCAAAAGCTGCACACATAAGCAAAGGAAAGCACCGAATTGATTCACTACTTGATAACTGCACGCAGGTGTTCAACCATCTCCAGGAAAGCAGGGCTTTATGATTGACAGTTATATGGGAAGAAAAAAACCATTACTTTGAATGCCCCCCACTTCCTCATTTTTCCCCCAAATTTTATTCCTGAGCCTGATCATTATATGGTATGGAATAACCCTTCAATTAGTTGGGGTGAGCTGTCCAATCTGTTCTCTCCAAACTTCTGGCTCACTGCGGTGGTTTACTCTCCTCCTTCCCCAGCTTCTGCTCCAACCATAACCATCAGTGGGACTGCACATCAGGGAATGGACCACAAACCAACCAAACGCTGTCGAGAAAAGGAACCTAAAGGTCTGGAGCAGGTCCAGAGAAGGGCAACGAAGCTGGTGAGGGGTCTGGAGAATAAGT
>JAOXJM010000010.1:6503033-6517832 GCA_026413425.1 Tringa solitaria | reverse complement strand
CTATCCCCTGTGCGTCCAGCGCTGCAATAAAGGATACCTGCTTAATAGTCATCCCAACTATTGAGTCCTGACTTCGCCTTTCACGGCATCAACACTCTCTCCAGTACACTAGATGTCGGCCAATTTTTTTTTCTTTTTCTTCTTAATCTGCCACAGTAACTTACAATGTGTCTGCCTTTACAAGGAAAATCCCTTTTAAACACAGAAATTTTATTATGCAAAGAAGGGCGAAAAGACCCCATATCATAGTTCCTTACGGACTCTTACCTAGCTTGTTTTTAAAACTTAGCAGAAGGATTATCTTTCAGTAGTTTATTCCCAGACTTCAGCTGTGCTTTTTGAACTCTTCGTGTGGCCCCATAGAAGTGTTTGAGCAGCTCAATCAAAGAAAAAATCTAACAGCTGAGATAGGGTTAGCAGCTGTGTGTCTTCAAGCTGGAGTTAATTGGTTTCTTTAAAGCCTGAAATAAATTAATGAAAATGCACTTCATTTGACAGAAATATTATGACAATGAGATATTATTTTTTTTCCTCTGTGTTTGTTTTGAGAGATACAAACAACTTGAAAAGTTTTACATGAGAAATTAGGTGAAAAATACTAAGTTTCAGTACAAAATAACATTGTAACTGGAAACAGGGCCATATGAAAGTGCCTGAGTAGTGCAGCCTCAGAAACTTCATGTTGCAGCGACCTAATATGTTTTGATGTCATTAAATTTCTTTTCCTGCAACTGATTATTATGTGTGACTTTGTGCTGGGGAAAGAGGAGGTCTAAAAGCTTTTTATAATGGAAGGAAGGAGTTTTGTCACCGGTGGTGTTTGGAACACCCACGCCAAGATCCCTTCTAAATGAAACACCTGCAGTGTGGTTTCTGTGACTGCAGGGCATTGCACAAACTGACCCATCATGAAAAATATCCACATACATGCTCTGCCCCTGAATTCAATTCTTTCTGCATTTTGTTCTACCAGCGTTTGACAAGGGCACGGTTCCAATTTTCCTTCTCAGCTCTCTGTGGTTGTGGGTGTGACTCCACAGCAGCCACATCCTTGGAGAGATCTTCAGCTTTGTCTCACCTCCACAAATCCTGTCCCTGACAGCCACAGAGGCGGGTCAGGACTGCCTCTGAGTCGGCCCTTAGCAGTCTAACAGTAATGCAGGAGGAGATCGCTATATTAATGTAAATTCCTTTTAATTAGTACAAGACAGTAAACTTTTGCTTTAGGTGAAGAGACGTTGAGATTGGATGCAATATGAGCAATAAAAACTAAGGATTGTACCACACATGGTAGGGCCATCTGCTGATTGTATGCCCTGCTCTAAAGACTTTGATGCCTTGATTATGTAAATAGAGGAGATTATTCTGTCCTTAAGACTCCAGCAAGATAATTACCAAACAATAAATCACCACAACTCAAGCAACTGCAAATGAATTTTGAGCTTTATCGCCATAATTGCAATTGTATTGCTGTTATTAACTGAGCGGGATAGAGGATATCAGGCCCCAGAGATACTTCCCTACTGGTTGTGATTTAAATTAGAATGGCTTGGCATCACTTAGCCTGCTGGGAGGCTGCAAAGAAAGGGGTTTAGTTTGCAGTAATTTGACTTGGCATCTCTACAACCATGATTTCCACTTGCCCGGTATTCTGGTTTGTGGCTGATTCAGACACTCAGGAGGCCTGATACAAAGCATATGGAAGTGAAGACCAGCCTTTCTGCCGATATCAGTAAACCCCAGAGGGAGTGCTAAGCCCCCCATTTGTTCAAACCACCATGTTCAGAGCTGAAAAACTCATTCAGTCCCTCTTGTGTAAGCCCAGGTTGGTTGTCACCTTTACCTGCCTATAGTTCTCTAAGGTCCTGAGTGTGGCTCAGCAGAGCATGCGAGCACATGCTTAATGTCTACAGAAACACCAACTCAGCTTTCTGTGGATCGTGCCCTTCATTATGTAAAGGCCAGGGAAGTATCACTTTTCATCAACGTGGCTTTTAAAAGGACCTCCTTATTATGTCCAGGCATATGAGGGAAGATAAACAGAAAGAACATCTTACATTGAAGCAGATACAGCCACTACAGGAGCACAGCAGAGCAGAGAGGAAAATCTCAGGGCATGTTTTATTTTAAAGGCCAAAGCACTGTCATTTTTCGCTGCTTCAGGCTGCATTTGCATTGGAACAGCCATGCTCCAAGTAACGAGGGAGCCAGGCGTGGAGCTCCCTAAAGCTGTGCTGCCTCAGGAATTCATCATTACATTGCGTCACAAGTGCCTGTAGTATTTGAACAAATTAGATGGTGTTTCTTCCGAGGTTAATTTCTATTCAAACATAATCAAATATAGGGATTTAGGAGAGACATATGCTGTGCGTTTAGGTGAAAAAGGATGAGATCTATTATAAATACATTTATAAAGGAGGAAAATGTCTGATGGCTTGGGAAATTTAGAGATATTGAAAGAAGTATTTGACATCTATATTAACTCAAAGCCCTAAATGGGCTGGGCTTGTTTACATTGCTGCAGTCTTATTACAGGGTGAATTTTACCAGCTGTCTTGCTGAGCAGTCATTTAGCCTTAAACTATAGTTAAAACTGTCATGGTTTTAAGCAAATTATATTGCGTAAAGTAATTATTTCCCTAACTGCAAAGAGGATCCAGGTAGCTTGTGAATCTCATTTCTGAAAAAGAGCTAGCAGAGGCGCCCTCTTTGTAAGATCTGGGAAAGCACAAGAGTTCATGCTTTGAAAACATCTTTGCAATCCAGAAAAGGACGAGTAAGCTTGATTAGTTGGCTTGGTACGTTTGGGTATGAAGCAGACAGGAAGGGAACAGATTTCTGCTGAACCAGTTTGTTAATTAAACAGATTGACCATTGATTCCAAAACATCACGGCAAAACTCGTTTCCTTCGCAAGGTGTTCCTGTACCATAAATGTTAATCCTCATGATTAATACAAACTTTATATTTACTGTGTCTGAGGGGAAATTGCTAAAGAGGCATTCTGGGGAAATAAACTACAGCAATTAGGGGATAGCCAGGGTGAGTAAGAGTGTTATTTATGTTTGATCTAGTAGCAATATGCAGAGCTCTCAAAGAAACCTAAAACTGGTCTTTGCAGCCAATATTCACTGTGTAGAACAGGAAGCATCCATTGAGATTTGCTGAATCTGCTTTGCTTTCAGAAAACTGTAATATATTCAAAGTTTTGATGGGCTTTGTCTCCCAGTCTGTTAGAGTGCGGCTCCCTGTGTGTATCTGTCCCTGGAGTTTTTACTGATACTGAACAACTGCAGCTTTTCTGCCTCATTGTGAATATGTGCCTCCTCAGCTCCATCATTCTTGAACTGCACCCCCGTCTTTCACTCCCAGCTAAGTGATTTTCTTCTTTTACATACTAGATGATGTGTGTGTGGCACCAAGGTGGGCCCATCTATTCTCCTTCTTTCTGCTCTTTTGTAATTTACTGTAAAATGAAGAATTTGAACCCAGAACCCCACACAGCACTGCCCAGATTACCCTGTATGTGTTACCAGCCAATTCCAGCAATGCTTTAATTACAGTAACAATCACATTACTTAGGGATGCAAGAAGCAATAGCTCCCCAGGACAAATCCATACTTCTTTTTGAGCCCAGGCTTGAGCACAGATTTGGCTTCTGTCTAAGCTTCTGGGACACAAACTGTAGGTGAACCCAGTGGTATGGAGAAGAAGACTTGAGCCTGAGCCTCCCTTCTGAGCTTTGTTGAACTTGCAGTACTCAGCATGCCAGAGCTTTCGCTTATGCTGCTTGCAGTGCCTTTGCTGCCAGACAGAGCCATGGGCGGGCCTGCCTGGCCAATTCTTTCACCCTGTGTAGCTACTTTTCTACAGGTGGCCAACCACAGCTGATGCCTGGCAGAGAAGCTTGCTAAGCTCCACGGTACATGGATACACACCTCTCAGCTACTCAATACTTGTACCGTGTATTTACTGGTATTTACTATTTTACGTGTATTTACTATTCCATTTGGTTCATTGCTGTGTCCTTTATTGATCACTTTTCCTTGCAAATCACTCTTCTAACCAATGACTTTCCTTTGCATAGTCAGATTTACCAACTCCTTCATTGCTAGTGGCTGTGGCTCTGTTCTTGATTAGGAAGGAAAAGCTCACTGCACACGAGTATTTCTTCAGGACAGTCCCCTTGTGAGGCTGAATTTTGCACTATATGTAACCTGTCTAGTGGCAATTTAACATTGCCATCAAACATTCATTCTAGTGTCAGAATGGAATTTGCATTATATTTGTGTGCCTCATTTAAAGCGTGTGCTGCCCAAGAATCCAGCAATTAAGTCACTCACCCACCAGAGCTGATGCACTTGCTATCAGCAGGGCACAGCACCGTTGAAGCACTGCCTCTCTTTACATTGACTGTATTGCAGTCCACTGAGTAGCCACTACACCAGCCCGTAATGATGCTAAATTAGATATTTTGAGGGCTATTTAGAAATGCTTCCTATTTTTTTTGAAGAAAAGTTATGCTTTCTTTATACAAAGAAAAGATACTTCTGAAATCATGATGTGTTAAAGAGGCACAATGGAGCAAAATTCCCAATGTGGTCTGGATTGGAAAAAGGGCAGAAATGAGCTTTGGATTTGGTATGTAACTGTGGGATGTAACTGGATTGTCTTTGATCATATATCAAAGTGTTGTCAGTCTTCTCCTCTGCCTTGGGGAACAAAACTTGCAGCTGAAGTATTGATTATTACCAGAGGTTCCACCATAGATCTGTTACAGACAGCTACGAAAAGCAGGCATTAAAAACTTTGAGAAAACTGAACTCCCCTGGCTCCTAGTAGCATACTATGGCTTGGCTTACACGGCGGTTATTTTCCTCAGTGCCAGTCCAGCACCTTAGCCTTCCACCTTTGTCAGGTGCTGGCCACACAAATGGAGACTCCTGGGGGACAGACAGAGCAGACAGAGAAGCAGGAGACACTCTCCTGTGCTCAAAGGCAAAGAGTGGCAGTGGCTGGACACTAGAGGAGGCTGGCATGGGGCTGTGTGACTGGGAGAGAAGAGTGGTTCTGTAGACTGGTCACTCAGGAGCGTTCCCACTCCTGCTGGCAGCCCTGTGTGAGCCACAGACACCCTGAAGCCATGTCGGGGGAGGGGGGGACACGTTGCATCACCAAGCAATCACAATTACCTTTAATTACATGTCTCCACTGGCTGCTAACCTTTGGAAAAATAACAAGGAGGTGAAAAAAAAAAAAAAGGCAGAAAAGAGGCTCTTGCAATCCAGGTGAATTTTTCCAAGCTGATTGCCAACACTCAAAGTTCCCAAGGGCCTTTGTTAGCAGAGAAAAAGCACCAAAGAGATGGAGGGAACAGGAAAACTCTTCTGCTTCTCTCTTTTAAAATAACCTAGTTAACATCCAAAATTTGGGACTTTTATGTATGTGCTCTGCAAGTTTCTCCAACTGAATGGGGGCCATCTCAGTTTAACAATTCTCTTCTTCCCTGATGTGAAGGGTGTGTGAGAGAGCTCTGACAGCACCTGACCAACTCCGCTGACACTGGAATATTGAGGTACTGAATTTTCTTAAGGTTAATAAGAATTCATAAACTGCACCTAGTCAGGTGCTTCTAAATCATCATAGTCTTGTCCTTATCTGTCGTGAAAATATTGCATTCAGTGAGATGAGTATCCAACACAAAAGGCACCAACTGGTGAAGAACAATGGCAATGCCATGAAATCTTGGCCCCTTTCAGGAGCACATCTTTTATAGTTATCCTCAAGAAGGAAATTAACTGAGTATTTAGTTTCCAAAAAGCTACCCTGAGAATTAAGTGTGTGCTCTGCAACCCCCAAGGCATCAATATGCATATTTCAATTCTTTATTCACTTACAAATGCTTATTGACACTCTGCTTCAACCCTGGATTTGCTCTCTGGGGAGCTAAGTCAATATTTTTTAACATAGATACAGCAAATTTTATTTTATTTGAATGTGCACTGATAGCATTTCCCCAGTTCAATCCTGTAGGAATTGAATAGATCACTTTAGAGGGTAAAAGAAACTGTAATAAATACTAAATGATTAAAAGAGAAAAAACAAAAGCTGTATAGCGCTCTCCTAGATTCAGGGCTATGTTAATAAACAAAATGGAGTTAGGAAAGTCTTCAGGCTACCCTGTGCATTAAAGTAAATTTGTTTGTTTCATTATTCTCATGCCACAGAAAGCAAATCCATGGCAGAGGAATGAATGGCAGTGTGTTCTCCATGCTTGCACTTACACAGAGTTTCAAACTTTTCAGAGGCCTCAGTTTGAGATTGTGTCAGGCTACTCAATAATAGCATGTAAGACAGTTTGAGTCATGTTGTCCAGATCAACTATTTAAGAGTAAATTTAGCTGTAAGAAGATAGACCTTATTCACCAAAACAGCTAGAGAACACAGATATGGCTGAATCTTGGTGGAGTGCGTGAGATGCTGATGAATATGTAAACTCCAAGCCTGCGGTAATCCGGAAACTTTGTCCTAACTTTAGACTAAGACATAGAAAATGCAAAAACTTGCCCAGTTTCCTATAGTACATCAGTGGCAGAGACAGGTCAGAGCTCCCTTTTTCCAATTCTCCCTCTAATATTAGAACTTTCTGGTGTATTGCTTTTGGAAAAAAGTATTTTGAAATCCTTATTGACTCCTTATTCACAGGAGAAACTAGCATTCTCCTAGACCATCTTTGGAAAAGATATAAGAAGATGAGAATTCATTTCCTTTCCAGAGAGCTATCAATATCTATCTTGGCTTCTAAAGAAATTTCAGGCAAAAGACTATTGATTTCCTAAACTTGAACCAATTCAGTCATTTCCAGTGTTGCGTGACTAGATTGGATCTGGGCTCAAATGCACTGAGAATGGAACAGGTATGTAGCAACCACAGCACTTGGGGGATCACAGGAATTGGATGAAACATGACATACTACACAGCTGCCTGACACTGGGGGCCCGTCTTCCTATCGACTTTCAGGGACCCAAAGGTGGCAGTTCTGTCATCTGGAGTGACATGATTCATTGGAATTTGCAGCAATAAAAGAAAGAGCTGTGCCTGTCAGTGAGCTGCATTTAATGGGCTGTTAGTGTGCTGCATTGAGTAAGCACCAAAGTATTTCCATTAGTTTGCATCACAGGAAAAACTGTCTTCCAAATTACAGCTCCTTCATATTCCTGTGTGTTCTGTTAGATTACAATAAAAAAGAAACACAGAAAGTACTTCAGAAACCATCAGGCCAAACCCCCAGATCATGTCAGACGAGATACTTCTGAGGCAGCCCATCTTTTTTACATTGTATTACTAGCTCATTCTGTCAGAAGTACAGCATTTTTGATAGGACACTTCCTGTCACATTATGACTCGGTGCCTGGTTAAAACAGTATCTACAGCTAAGTCAAGAGCTTGAATTTCCTAAGGATTGATTTAATATTATGCAATGAAAGGCGAGTCTGTAACAGGTAGTGGGTACTTTCTCTGAGAGAACTAAGTAGCTTTCATGAACCAGGGCAAGGCACAGAACTAACCATCTCCCAGAAGCTAATTCTGACCCTAATAATTCTATGTGATGGAAGCGAGGACTCCCTCTGCACTAGAAGCAAGTACAAGTCTAGTAATGTTACTTGTTTTGGCAGAACGGAAGAAAAAAATGCAGAGCATTCAAGTTCATAAGGCTCATTATGACTAAGCTGCCTTCCTGAGCTTCGAGTCTTATTCAGAAGTCAGATATAGGTCTAACCTAAGAGAAGGCATCTCCTGCAAAAAAATGCTAATGTGCTATGCTATATATTTATAGTAATGGTGGCACAACATCCAGCCGAATGACTTTGCAGCAGTCCTCTGTGAAGGAGGGCTGTGTAGATGATGAGAGAGAAGTCCTGCCAACTTCCATTCAGATTTGTACATGGATCCATCTTGACCTTTCTGCAAATAGTCTAGCCACTGACTGATGCTGGGGAGGAGATGAAGAAAGAATGGCAGTCTGGACTCTAATTAGGCAGTGCCAGAGGAAGTGGGACTGGCATTTTGGCCCCTGACTGGGGTTTCCCTTGCTAAATATGGGATATAATATTGGCTGCAGGGGGCTGTAAGCACCATAGAGAAAGGAGTTGCTGGGTTTTAATAGCCTGGGCTCCTTACTGGATTTCTCCGACTTTCCTCCCGACCTGCGTAGCATTGACCATTGGAAAAATCGCCTTTTTTAGGAGCCTGCAGAACCAGCGTTTTGAGTGAGATGCTTAGCAACTCCACTCCTGCACTGTAGCCAGGAGAGATCCGTACTATTCTGAGTTAGATTTTTGTGTGACATGCTTTATATGAGATCTGAGCACTATTTAGAAGTGTATGTGAAGTACTTGTGTCACCTGATTCCTGTTAAGGGGTTTGGGGTTATTTTATGCTTGAGGAAGAACTGTACACACTGAAGTAGCTTGCTCTGAAAATCTTCTTTATTTTTATATTTATTTAATGTTGATGCCAGAAAGTCAAAGCCAAAGACATCATCGTGACACAGAAAGCAACAGAGTTTTGATAAAGTTGCAGGGAAACTCATCCTACAGTTCTGGACTGGACCCTGAAAAACCTCTGTCTTGTCCCCAGAGGAGTCAGGAACATTTCTGTGTCTGCACTTCTGGCTGACTGTTCCTTGCATCAGAGAAATAAAGTTGTTGGTCAAGACCCTGTCTTTTTCTTCAAAGTTTTCCACACCAGCAGCATGTGACAGGACAGTAAAATGATAAGCTATCTCCTGAGGATCTTGATGGCTGCTATTTCGGGGCCATTTTTCTTTTTCAGGGGCATGGTGCAGTGCAGGAGGCGTCTTATCTTCCAGTGCCGTTCAGATGACTGAGTTTTCTGTTAAAGAAGCAAAAAGAGAGAACACATGTTGAGGAAATACTGCAGAACACTCATGCTATTTGCCCCAGGAACTGAACTCCACTTGTTACATCCCTAAAATCAAAGCGGAGATATGTCCTAGGAGTGATGAATTTACTCCATGTTAACCATGTTAATGACTCTTCACAATTGTCTGCTTGCAGAGAGCTGCTGTTGAACGACCTCTAACCAGGGAGCTAGTCACAGGGCTTCCTCAGCGAGCAATCACATAAAAAAAAAAAATATTGCTTCTTTTAAGAAGGTTGTACTTTAGAAGTTTCATTTTATTTTGGCTCCAGGTTCAGGGTTGGTGGTTTTTTATACGTCAGTTTTTCTTGTTATTTTGCTTTATTCTCTCCCATGATTCATCTAACTCTAGGCCATTTATTGAAATTCTTGATATAAAATTCAAGGGAAATGAATCTCACTTTAAACTTATAAGGACAGCTACACAGCCTGATTAAAGTATCTTCACTGGCTGAGGCTGTAGTTCTTCACACTGCAAACTAACAGACCAGGTGCATTTCTAGCCCAGGCGAGAGAGGTGGTATGTAACAGTGTCTTACATCAGAGAAGCTATTGCTTTTATTCATAATTTTCTGGTGGATGGAATAAAAGCTATTTTCTTTAGGAGGACTGAAAAAATGTGGTGGCAGCAACATGGAGATACAACTCTTACAAGCAGTTAAATACATCTTCACTGTAAATCAAAAAGCCTATGCATATGGTAAAGACTCATGAGACTCAGATGTCACCCTTAAATAGCTTACCTGGTTCTTAACTACTAAATTACTGTTTTCCTGACTTGGGCTGTTGTTGATTTTCTCCCAGATGACTGGATGAAAAGCATAGTCATGGCATGACTAGAAGCCCAAGGAGGGTAGGAGAGGACAAGATTCTTCTGGGCCTCAAAGAAAGCATAAACACATGAAAGAAGTATTGTCCATTCATTAAATAAATATATTTATTGTGAGGCAAGGAAAATGTAAGATGTACTAAAACTTTCCTGTTCTGCTATCAAGGAGAAATCGGTGTTTGAGATACACCAAAATAATAATATCTGATACCTCCTACACTGACACTGAGTAACAGTTTAGTGCTTCAGAGGAATACTTCTGGGGTACTGCAGCATCACAACAATTCCTGTGATGGTTTCTGAGTTTTGTGCTAAAGGCAGCAGCTCTAGTATTCATTTGGCTGGCTTGGCACTGCAGAACTCGGAGTGGAACATTACTTGAATAAAAAGGGAACTATTTCAATAACACTTGGAAAGTTCAAGAGAATTTGGTTTGACTTTATCACTAAAGATGACTCAGAAAGACGTGTATGTACATTTCCCAGCAATTCATGAATGCAATATCCTAAAGGGCTCAGTAGCTCTGCTGTAAAATGGTTAGGGTTCCACAGTCAAAAAAGGTTGCAGGCAGTATTCTAGATCCCTTCTTTGCAGGCAATCCTCCAGAAATTGAATCTTTTAAAAAGCTAACTGTAGAGATGGTTTTTGTTCCATTTGATCTTTGTCTAGTGTTATTTGGTAATAGGAAAAACGTGTTCAGAAAAGAGAATCGAGCCATTTCCGGGAAAAAAAGAAAAAAAAAAAAAAAGCAGCTCCCTTAGGAAACACCCTTCAAATCACGGACTCCTGATGCTTTGAAAGTTAAGTAGTATTAAGGATATTAAACTAGCAGAGAATAGTGAAATACTGCAATAGCAGCTGCATTTCCATCATCCTTTCAGGCAAGGGTTTCTCGTGGTATTTGAATTGCAAAGAGAGCTATTTACCATTACAGAGAGTGTTTAAACCAGGAGCTCTGTTGAGAATTTCAGCCTGGGGGGTTAGCAAATACACAGGATCGTGCTGGGACTTTTTCTGCTGGGGAAGAACGTGAGCGAGTGGTGTCCCTCTTTGGCATTGACCCGTTTCTTTACAAAGAAAGTATACAAGCTGTTTACAGTAGAAATAACAACTACAGTCAGCTTCCTTACTCAGAAATTCCTGCCTGCCTTCCCTCTCCTGTCCGTTCTGGAGGGTCATTTCACGTTTTCCCTGTGAAGACCGACAGCTGTGCGCAACCCGGGGCACAGGCAGAGGCAAGGTGTAAGCCTGTGAGCCCGGAGGCTGCCCAGCATCCCCAGACCCTGCGGGGCAGCCGCCGCCACTCGCCCGGGCGAGCGGGGGTCGAGCCTGCGGGCCGCCTGCCCCCCTTCCACCGGGGGCTGCCCGCCATCCGCAGGGCAGCCGGCCGGGGAGAGGCTCATTTCTACCCGTTTTATTTTTTTTTTCCCTCGGGGTGGGGGCCGCTGCTAGTCCCCGGGGCTCTCCGGGAGCCGCCGCCTCCGTGCCGGCACCCCCGGGGCCCGCAACCGCGCTCCGCCCCGCCGCCGCCCGGCTCCTCGCGCCCCGCTCCGGCGCTGTCCGCTCCCGGTGCTAACGCCGCCCCCGCCGCAGGACCCCTCGCCCCGCAGCCCCGGAGAGCGATTTCTGCCCGGTGGGATTCGGGGGAGGAAACTTTGCCCCCCCCCCAACCCCCGCAGGCGCGGCAGAAAGGGAAGCGCTGCGGGAAATCGCGGGCAGCGACGGGAGCTGTAGTGGAAACAGGTTGTTGGGATCTCGCCGTGGGAGGAAGGGGCGGCTCTGATTTGCCAGCTAGCCAAATCTGGGCTCTGGGAAACGGAGCCGGAGCCGCTGCTTTCCCACCCCGCCATGTGCTGAAAGAAACGGACAGCGAATTACCACGGGAGAGCTTTGCTCCGAGGTCGCCTCTTCCCAGGAAGCTGATACGCTCCCTGAGCTCTTGAAGTTCTTGCAGTTGCTCGCTCAGCTTGGGGTTAACCACAGCAAGTTCCACCTGCATGAGTCCCAGTTTTCAGGGGTCAGGCAGGAGATCTTTTTTTTTTCCTTTGGCTCCTCTACTTGGGCGTGAATACCGAATACCAAAAAGTCTGCTCAAAAGCCTGGCAGAGCTTGAGAAAAGCCACGGTGGAGAGTTGTGATGTTTTGGATATATTCGACACAAAGTACTGGCACCTCTGCTCGAGACAGTCGTATGGCTTGAAGGTAAGAGATACGCGTTAATGCTTTTCTTCAAGAAATACAAATGTTGTGAATATCCCGGTGAGGGAATAGAGACAACAGTAGCTGTTGTAATCACTGCTGCCTGGCAATGTAAATAAAGACAGCAGAAAAAGAAAATATTTGTCAGTCTAGCAAATGATCCATTAAGCTGTTCTCTTCTGGAATAGAGTAGGTGAAAGCGAGTTTTCAGATTCAAAAATGCAGACTGTTGTATTTTTTTCTTCTAAAACACTAACTGCAAACCAATAAACAATTTTTATTAAATGATAAAGAGGCATTTAGAGTTGGTGTGAAGCTAGAATCGTTTTTATAAGTTTGATGCTTAACATTGCTCTCACATAGACACAATAGAAATAGAATGACAGGGAAAACTGTAGGAGGAGGATGTGTAGATAGAATATAATGTAGGAACATTCCATTTCCCCAAAGACTGAGATTGTTCAGTCAAATTGTTTGAGGGAAAACACTGTTTTTTTCTCTTATGACATTCAGGTTTTTTACATATGGCAAAACTTGTGTCCCTTAAAATTTCCTTCTCAGCGCCAGTCTTGATGTTGAACAATCTTTCCCAGTGATGGACGGGAGATCTGTCACCCTTTCCTGAAGAAGCCTTGGAAGAAAATCTTTCAGAAATACTCCTCTGAACATTGCAAGTAGATTTTGTGCAAGGTTTACAGTAACCTTTGTGGCATGAAGGAAGTCTGAATTGTTCCTGTTTGTACCTTAATATTTTTTCCATTGCCCTTCACTTATAAGTTTCATCTGGCCTTTTGAAACCAGTGGAAACTGGGGGTTTAGGGCAGGGAAGCAGACTCTAGGATTGCATTGGGTCTTATTCAGTGCTCAAGTATTTCTGTTCAAAGCTGTTGACTGTAGGTGGTTTCTACACAGATAACGTATCCTCACATGTTAATTCTCAAGTCTCTCTCAGCCTGACTTTTTTACATGGAAAACATGGAGCCATAGAGCTAACAGCATGTGGAGCAATGAATCGCTGCTCTTCAAGTAGATTTCAAAGTCAAAAAGAAAAATAACTTGGTTGTTTCACAAATAACCAGGCACAAGATTATAATATAATGGTCAAATAGATTACACATGCAGTTCACTGCAAAATAGCATGAGTTATATTTCTTACATATTCAGTGTTTCATGTGATTGTTCTTCTTTAATCACACAACGGGCTTAAAAAATCATAATCCTGTGCTTATGGTTTTATTTTTCTTTTGAAGTAAAAGTCCATGAATTGCTTGTAGCAATCTAGAAGAAACAGTCTACTGATGATATTGCTAACTCCATCAAAGAAGTGTAAAGAGCACTGTCTCTCTAGTTTTGTTTTGTTGTTTTTTCCATTTAACTTCTTTTTCATACTACAGAAGCTCTGTTACATTAGAACCTTTATTCTTTACTTCCCATACTTCTGAACATTGTTTTTGTAAAAGTACTTTCCAGTGATTTATGTACTGTGTGATTATCTTTTGCTTACATAGACAGTGTATGGCACGACAGGCAAATATGAGGGAGAGAGAAAGAGAAGGGCAGACTTCAAGTCTCCTGACCATTTGAAATGGTGACATCAGGAAGAATAACTATATGTCAGATATAAGTTTTGGCCGTGCCTTTTCACTTGGTACTCCTAAAGATAGCTATAAAGCGGTTATCTGACATGCATTAACTGAATTGCCTTGTATGATGTGGCACATATCACAAAACACCACCCCAATGCATAAATCCATTGTGTAAAACCTGCCATGCTATTGCATTTGCATATAAATTCCATGGCCACACATGCATGGAGATTGCATGTGTGTAATAAAGAGCTTCAACTTGGTACACTGTAGCATTTATAAAGCAAAAGTGCATGTTTTGTACTTCAGAGAGAAGCCTCAAAGCCAGGTGAGGCTGGGTTAATAGTTAGTATAGGTTATATTGTAGCTAAAATGGATCATACTTAGAACCAAAGAGCTTCCTTTTTCCTGTACATCTTGCTTCTGTGTCACTTTCACACTCCGCATGAAAGCCTAGGTCAAGATTCAGATTAGATAAATAGTCACATAGCGTCCATCATGCCCATCTTGAAACTGCTCCCACAACCCAATCCCAAATCATCACAAAGCCTGCTGAAGGGAGTAGGTTACCTCCACATAAATCTGCAAAGCCAAGGTGATTTATATATATGCACTCCTCTCACGAGGGAATCCCAGCTTGACATCCACTCACTCTGCACGCAGTGCTTGTATGCAAGGCAGCAAGCACAAAGATTGCACTTTAATCTTTTCCAGCTTTGCTGGAGTATAAGACACCTGCCTGGGAAAAATACTCAGCTTTTCCTTTAATGGCACTTCAATGTTGGTTCAATGTATTCTTCGTACTCCCTCAGGCTGGCAGATTCAGGCTATTACTACCATTATCAAAGGCTCAAGGCACTGGTCAGTTAATAGCACAGGTTACAAACAGGCTGGTAAATGCACCTGGAACACAACAGCAGTGTCGTGCAGCTGGGCTGAAAGGTCTGAACAATGGCACAGACCATTGGTGAGGGCCCGTGACTAAGATGTGCCCCCTCAATGAAACAGGAAGGCCTAGCACGTGAAGTAAGATCTCTTGTGTGGTGTTCTTCTAAAATTTCCACCCTCCCATCCTTTTCTTACTTAAACTTTGGAATTCAAATACAATACTTACATTTTGATGCATCTCAAAATGCCACAGAGAACTGCTCTTTCCACAGTAGAACTTACTCTCACAAAGTTGAATTTGAGCCCTGGAACAGGCTGCCCAGGCAGGTTGTGGAGTCCCCTTCTTTGGAGATTT
>JAOXJM010000010.1:6461165-6486794 GCA_026413425.1 Tringa solitaria | reverse complement strand
TGAATGAGAAAAGCACACAAAAGCTCAGTGAAACATAGAGAAACCATTGTTCCCAGGTGAATTTGATATTTGCAAATGTTTTGCTATTTTGATCACTTACATGGTTTAATAAATTGAATTAGCTTTGTCTTTTATTAAGAAAATTAAATGGCCTGGTTTAGGATGTCTGAGAACATGGCCAGATTTTCAAATCACGGTGGTCTTTACGGAGATACAACTTGAGAAACACTGAATACTTGATTTTATGAAGTGCTGAGCAGTGAATGAGGTCCTTTGAAGATCTCTCAAACCAGAAACCCCAAAGCCAAAGTAGCCAAAATATCCAGTTGCTTTTAAACAGCCCTTGCCTTTATTCTTTCATGATGGTCTCATACACGTCACCATTTCTTGATGTAGACTACTTCAGGCCCAGGTACAGATCAGCGTGGATTACGCTATTGCAGAGACCCTCTGCAGCTGTGGGTGGCAGTTTGGGTATGACAGCTCTGGTTTTGCTGGCCTCACTACACTAAATCACCAGTTGACAAAGAAGCTGTGTTTCAACAAATGGGATAGAGCTGCATTTCGCCTTGCTCAGTGGCACAGCTGTGACTTGAAGTTAGCATTTGTCTGCCTCTGCTGTACATCCGAGCCATGGTGTTATGATCAGACTGCTCCACTTGCTTCTCCTTGGAACATCTGGCATTCACGGTTCTGGTGAGCTCAGGGAACCTATTAGCTCATACAGGGAAAATCAGCTTGGTGCTCCCCTCCCTGTGGCCTTTGTGGCTCTCTGAAAGGCAGAGAGCCTTTCAGAGGCTCAGGTGCATGCCAGTCAGATCTGAGCACATCCAGTTCTGCCTGTACTACCAAATCAGTTATGCAAAGGACAGGGATGACTCCCAGACTGAGGCAATACTCACATTTTAACCCCCTACTGCTTCAGCAAACACACATCATAGAATCATAGAATGGTTAGAGTTGGAAGGGACCTTAAAGATCATCTAGTTCCAACCCCCCTGCCATGGCGGGGGCAATCCTTTCTTTTTCTAAGTGTGCAGAAACACCAGCAGGACCCAGACCATCACGAGCACCCACTACACAAATCCCGCCCTGGGAGCTCTTCACTGAGCCCACCTAAATGAGAGCCAAAAGAGCCTCACAACACAGCCAGGAAAAAGTCTTTCCAACATGCCAGAGCCTATAGACAAATAAATTACAGTGTCATTGCAAATGTAAGATTTGCTTTTCATATGCTGGCACCAGACAAAGACCCCAATACAGACATCTGCTGAGAAGGCCTGCATGATGTAGCTTAAGTTTTAGTCAATTTCTTACAGTGTGGACATATATGCAGTTGGATCCCAGCAATCTAGCGGTATGCAGAGTGCTGATATCACTGCTTTGCATCACCTGCTGGCATAAAATCCATAGAACCTCATGGACATTCATGCACCTTCACTGGCCTACACCATACAGAAATATCACCTAAGAGATATCAGTTCTACTGAAGTCTTATCATCAGAGCTGAACCATGACCTTCCCTTCATGTACCACATCCCACACTTTAGCTTTGTTTATACATCTATCTCGGCAGAGAGTAGCTTTTTGCTGCCTGCATTTGCAGCTGATAACTCACAATCCTCTACATCCAGACAGCAACAGTTCTTTAGAATATTGTTTCTTCATCTTTGGTCAGTTCACTTTCATTCTCCTTCCTCCTCATCCATAAAAAATGCCTATAAGCCTGGGACCTGATCCATAGCCAGTGGAAACCAAGGATTTCCAAGGAGACCTGTCTTCCCAGTGCCAGGAACTTCAGAGGCTGGACTGTGGGATGGCACCCAGTCATGCCCTCACTGTTTTCCCCTTTGCACTGCAACCTCACTGAGGGAATGGCAGAAGGCAGGCACCATCCAGTCCTGACATCAGAACTGCTACTGTCAAGTTTCATTATCATCACATTCAGTTCACAGTTTTTTGTTGGTTTTTTTTATGTATTTCCCTGCTTGAGGAAAAAAAAAAAAAAGGAAAAGCAAAGGGAAAAAAAAAGAACACTGCCCAAAGCCCCATAAAGCACATGGAAAATAAACAAAGTGGGTCATGGTACAACTGCCCTGAACTGTGTACCCCTAACACGGAGCAGTTAGTGGTTAGGGATTGTCAGGCGACCGGACACAAAAGTCCCATGCACTCTGCCTGAATCTGCTGTGACACAGAGTAGCTAGTATCTCCAGCTACAGAAATCTGGGGGATGAACTGGAAATGGAAATTAACTTCTTGAATCCCTGCCTAGGTATCTGACCATCATCTCAGCCTCCCATCTAGGTCTTCATCGCATTTCCAGTCAGTCAACCATTTGCACACAGGAGCTCAGGGTAGGGGGAACAGGCTCCAGAGAATCCCGAGAGTGATGTAGCACATGTGTAACTGGTTTATTTTTATTTTACATGTTGGCCTTTGACTGTCTTTTCAACATCTTTGTGTCAGGGGGGAGCTGGAACCTGGCACTTTTACCTCCATGGATCCCCTAAACCTCTCTTGGTACAACGGTGACATCAGTGACAGGAACTGGAGCAAGCCACTCAACGAGTCTGATGCAGAGCAGAAGCCTCAGTATAACTACTATGCCATGCTGCTCACCCTCCTCATCTTTGTCATCGTTTTTGGCAATGTGTTGGTGTGTATGGCTGTGTCCAGGGAAAAGGCCCTTCAGACTACCACTAATTACCTGATCGTGAGTTTGGCAGTGGCAGATCTCTTGGTAGCAACCTTGGTCATGCCTTGGGTGGTCTATCTGGAGGTAAGTGACCCAGTTTTCTTTTTCCGTACTGAAAGTTTCTGGTGAACGGGGAGTGAGAGAAAAGGTTTAGCAGCCTGGACATCAGCTATTTCAAGGCCTCCTGAATTTCCCAAAACAAAAGTGTTTTTAATTCCCTAACAGTTGGTCAGATTTGTCTGGGAAATAGACATGAAAGAAGATGGAAGGCTGACTGGAAAATGCATTGTTGTTCAGAGGACTAAACTACAATCTAATCACAGTGAAAATCTGGCTTTTAAACAGAGGGATCAAGAGCAAAAGGACCCCAATTTTGTTTTCAAAACTACATAGATGAACTGTTCATTGCCAAGCATAAGAACGTGTCTGCAACATCATGGGTGTCACACTAATAAACTGCATCAAAGAGTAATCAAATTCCTATTTCTGAAGGACGACAGTAGTAAGAAGAGCAGGCAATTGTAGAAGTAGGATGTAAATCCAGACCTTTTGTGTCACAATGTGTGAGAGAAACAGAATAGCAGGTGAGCTACTTTTCACATTGCTGCTGTTAGCGTGTCGCTTTGGTACAAAAGAGCTGCATACTTCTGCACACAGAGCCATATTTGAGTGGCACTGTAGCTTGTGAGAGCCAAATACTCCCAAGACTGCCACCTGTTTACTTGATGGCAAACGACTCTTGCAACAGTAAATAGCCTGAAAGAATGAAGTGCATCTCTAGAGGACGGAATAAGAGAAGATACACAGCTCCTCTCCCTTGGGCCCCTTTGCTGGAGTGCCTGTGTTCTTCACTCAACTGAGAGCTGACACACTGGTGGCAATTACAACCATGAGAGAATGAATGGTGGTGAGATAGCATAAGACTGAAACTATATCAAGTGTACAATTAATTTGCAGGCACTTGTTTACAAGATAAAATGATAAAACAAAGAGGAGAACAGGGGAAGAAGCCATAATCAATTATACTATTAAGTATTAATGCAAAGCAAAACAAACCCACTGACATGACATAGACTGTCAAGAAACCACAATACTAATTATCACTCTAGTTAATTATTATTTTCATGGCACTTTAAAAACGTAAGGCATTGTACATCTGCTAAAGCTTATTAACGTGACCACAGGCTGGTTGTGATGGTAGTCAATGCCTCTGGGACCAGTTATGCTCTTCTATTATATTCCCATTTTGCCATTAACCCATTTTATGCAGAGGCTTTTGCTGTGAGAAGCTCTTGCTCCCTTAGGCCCAGGTATAAGAGTCCCTCAGACGCTTCTTATTTTAACGTGAAAGACTAAAGCACAAACTATGTAAGATACTTTCCCCTCTCTGGGCTCCTGTGTATATGGAGTTGGTCAGGAAACTCAGCTTCCTTCATCTGCCAAATAGGACAATTAGGCCTCTACGTCTCAGCAACACTTTTTTTTTTTTCCTAATTTATTTTTGCCCTTTCTGCTCTTATCCACACTCTGCTAAACACACTGCTAGCTTGAAGCAACAAAAAAGCATGACAAACACTTGCTGAAAGAGAAGGAGCCATTGTACTGATGTGGGCTAGGCACACTCACAGTGATCCCTGTCTGCGTCTGCAATCTGAACTCAAAACTGCCCTGCAAAGAACCCTTTGCTCTCTAAGTACCTTAATTTTTTTTTTTTTTTCAGGATTTGTGTCACAAGCTCAGACAAAATGGAATGTCAAAAGGAAACCCTTTTAAAAATCAGCCTCTTTGCAAACAAATCTTCTACCTCCAAGCTTCTGAGGTTTCTCCTACATAAATGAAAACACTAAGAGAAAGAACTGCTGCAGTTTACAGCATCTTCCATAAATTTGAAACTATCAGTTCAGGAAACTGATTTTGCAGAGGCTTATATCTGGCTGGAAACCTTTGCCTTGGGGCAAATTCTCAAAGTTACTGATGTAACTGTCTCTTAAGTGCTTTTTTAATCACTGAGTATTCATCTGTCACTCAGGCTTCAATGCAGTCATTCTTTCTTCTTTATGCTGCCTATGGTTATGTATATCAGCGCAGAAATAACTGAAGAATAGATATCTTATTCATTCTATTTTCAAATGCAGTAGGACTCTATTTTTATTAGAGGGAAATATATTTTTTTTCATCACATGTCAAATACAGCAGTCCTAATAATTGCTATTAAACTTAATTGGCAAAGTTCAGTTTCAATAGCAAGATAAGTGAGGAGGAAAAGGCTACTGGTAACTGGAAGTGTTATCATTAGTTCTTTGTCTTTATCACAACATGTAGCGTATCAAAGAATTTTCACTCTAGATTAAATAAATTTCGTTTGCCAAAAAAACCCCAAACAAACAAAAAAAAAAGAGTCAGAAAATTCTACCCTGATTTTTTTAAACTAAGAAATGAAAGGAAATCCTGCTTCTCTACTGCTGGTCTTTGCTAGGTATAATTGCAAAAAAGTTGCAATATAGTTGAACATAGTTCACTCTGAGGAGCCTTGCACTCCCTTATTTCGCTGGAATACGAGCTCAGGTTTGTGCTTGCTGTTTGGGCTGCCTAGCTCAATACAGAGTGACCAGATGGGATAGGAAGGACAAAATCACACCAGTCCTCAGGGGAATGCTCTAAGGAATGGTTTGAATGGAGCAGAGTACTTCCTTTGTGGCTGTGCCATCATCTGAGACCTTTAGACTAGACAGGACAAAGTCCTTGAAGGCACTCAATGGCAAACAATCCTGCTTGACACAGCGTGTGACTGATTACATGTGACCCCATTCCAGCTGGAGCCTCTGTAGACAAAATTTTGATCCCTCTTGAACCAGCAGAACTCCAGCTACCAGGAAGCGTCTGTGGTTTTGTGTAAAATTCTCCCTTTAGACCCTCTCAATAGTGGTGAATTCTCAGTGAATTCTTTTACTGACCTTATTTTCTCTCTTTGCAGGTGGTTGGTGAGTGGAGATTTAGTCGGATCCACTGTGATATCTTTGTAACCCTTGATGTTATGATGTGTACAGCCAGTATCCTCAACCTGTGTGCCATCAGCATTGACAGGTGAGGGCTCTGTGGCAGCAAGTTGTATCAAATCCACAGTAGCATGTCACGGTCATCTTTATATGGTCTAATTTTACCTGTGACTCAGAGACTGGAAAATGCTGAGAGCCAGTGGTGTTGCCATCTTTTGAAGAGCAATTTAGAGGACCTAAACAAGGTCTGAGCAGGGATTCCATCAGAAGCAGACATAGAAACACTAGTCTTGAGAATGTAGATTGAACTGTCTGTATGTGTTCCCGTTAGTTCGGTTCCTTCTGTTTCTACACTCGCATAGTGAAGCAGACTTCAATGGGAAGGCAGCAGCTCAGAGAGTGTGGAAGAAAATCGCTATGCTAAGCTGACCTCAATCTCATGCCTTCCAAAACCAGGAATGCAATCATCCTGGAGGTTCGTGAAACCTGACTTGCCCTATATTCTCCTTTTGGACCAGGCTTTCAGACACAGCAACTAGGTGTCATTTCCCCCAAAGTTTGTCAGCACTGGCAGAACAACAGTAACCTGGGTTTGTATCTTCACACTGCAGGTACACAGCAGTAGCAATGCCAATGCTGTACAATACCCGCTACAGCTCGAAGCGCAGGGTCACCGTCATGATCGCTGTGGTCTGGGTGCTTTCATTTGCCATCTCCTGCCCGATCCTCTTTGGCCTCAACAACACAGGTGAGTGGTGATGCCACCTGCAGCCGGCTATTGGCATTGTCCTGGTTTTACTGAGTCCCTGGAAGGTCTTCTGTTACAAGTCAGGAATAAGCGGGGATCAGGTATTAGGTATATTAGGATGTATCCATCCCTGTTTCAGGTGTCCTCTCCCGTTGTCATGCCAGACTATTTCTGTCAGCTTCTTCTGAATCCATTTCATCTCTTGCTATTCCAGACCAGTGTTTTAGACACATCAGAACTGAGGCTGTGTAGTTTACACACTACTCAATGTTACATTAACATTTGTCCACTACAAAATCAAAATCCCTCTTGTATTAAAAAACATCAAAAAGAAAGTCATGGGACAAATAGCTTCACTGAAGCAGGCGAGAAAAGAACAGGGTGTTCAACCGTCAGTTCCATAGGACGACTGGATTGTATACAGCATGGGACTAGCAGGCTTCTATTTGTAAGGCAAGCAATAGACAGGGCTTTAGGTCATCTGTGACTCTCTGTGACCCAAGGGGAGTTTGCTGTTCTGGGACCACTTCCAGTTGACATGGTGGTACCCCCTAGAACCCAAAGCCCTCACTTGTCTCTGTGCCTTCTGAAAGAGGGAGAGAAGAGGGAGAAGCTGGTCCTTGCTCCTAGCAGCAGCGACAAGAAGCCCGAAACTTTTTGTCTTCCAGATGAGAACGAGTGCATCATTGCCAATCCTGCCTTTGTCGTGTATTCCTCCATCGTCTCCTTCTATGTTCCCTTCATTGTCACCCTGCTGGTGTATGTGCAGATTTACATAGTGCTGCAGAAGCGCAGGAAGCGTGTCAACACCAAGCGCAGCAGCCACGGCCTGGACTCGGACACACAAGCCCCACTGAAGGTAACCATACCTCTGCCTTGCTCTCAGCAGTCTCCGTCCTTTCCCCTTCCAGCTCCACTTCGTTCCCCAAAGCACATCCTCCATTCCCCAAATGGCACTGGCTGGACCAGGTGAAATACCGGATCACAAAAGTGAATGGTGTGCTATTTGGAGTCCCAGTTGCACACTGGATTATCAGGTCACTGGCTGGTGCTTTGCAGGCCTCCCTGGGTTTCAGGGGATGTTTCATCAGCAGATCTGCATTAGGAGCTCTTTCATTAACCAGAACTGTGTTTCCTTTGATTCTAAGTTTGGGTTGGTAGCCTGACTACAGGCTATACTGTTTTCTGAGTCAGTCCTGCTGTTGTGATGAAGAAGTTCAATGGAAATTGTTTGCGTGGCTGGGGTGCAAACTAGATCACTGGTAATGATGCCTCTGCAGTGAAAACAGCCTCTCAAAGCATGAGATATGTAAGTGGAGTCCAGCTGAGTGTGTGAAATGTGAGACTGCTTGTCAAAACGCTACTCTCGCAGCATATGCAAAACAAGCAGTAGGAGTGTATAGTCCCAGAGGCACTGCCTCCAAACTGCGTTGCCTCAGAGGCCAGTGCCATGTTGAGCAAGGAGGCAACAAGACAGGGACAGGCAGAAACATTAGCAGATCTTTGCGGTTTCCTTCCTTTGGTGAAAAGCATAAGGAATACTTGCCTCTCTCACTGCTTCTTCAGAGTAGTTTTCCATCATTCTTAGTGCCATAGTCACACTGATTAATTTCTGCCTCATGCCCTGTGTTTGTATTTCCACGTGCCTCCCTTACCAGCTTCCCTTCCCAAGTAATATCTGCTTGTGTAACCTCTGAGCTGGTGCTTGCCCCTTAGGACAAATGCACTCATCCAGAAGACGTCAAGCTCTGCACAGTTATTGTGAAGTCCAATGGGAGTTTCCAAGTTAATAAGCGCAAAGTGGTGAGTGTTACAGAGAAGTGGTAGCTTTTCAGAGCATTTAGCTGTCCCCTTTTCTCCTCTCAGGGCACAAAATAGATGTATTTAGGGTGGGAGAAAAATAAACTAAGAACAAAGGTTACCATTCAATCTCAGAATTTAAATATTCTTTCCATTCCTTAGAGTGAAGCAGTGGGTTTAAGATCATAGAGCTCAAAAAGCCAGACTAAGCTCACCTAAAGATCAGCTATAAAAGCTGTGACATTTTACCATTTTGTGTCTTTGATTTTCTTCTCCTCTCTGTTATTTATTTTAAGTCTTGGACTGCATTGGCTTTGTTGGGTTTTGCTTGTTGATTTTGTTTTTATTTATTTATCTTCTGAAAACTGAATAAAACCTACAGGGAGTGGAGACAGTGTCTCTCCTATTTCTTAGCCTCTTTGTGCAATAAAGAGTCATTCACTGCAGTTCTGTCAATCCCATCTACCCAAAAGTATTCTTATCTGTAAACACTTTACAGGCCATTCTCCAAGCATCTACCAAAAATGTAGGGAGGGAGAAGGGATTGGTTGTTCTTCAACATCATCCAGCTTCACTCTGTAAGGAATGTTCATTGCTCCTCTGTGTATATTTATCTCTCTTTGTTGTGGACATTTGATTCTCGTCCAGGAGGCGGAGAGTCACATAGAAGATATGGAAATGGAGATGGTGTCCAGTACCAGTCCCCCTGAGAAAATGACCATCAAACCAGCGGCACCAAGTAGCCATCAGTTGGTTGTGCCAGTTGCTTCTAATCAGGGCACCAACACAACTCTGCAGGCTTTCAACAGCCCTGGGAAAGTAGAGAAGAATGGACATGCCAAAGAAACACCCTACACAGCCAAGGTCTTTGAGATCCAGTCTATGCCCAATGGCAAGACAAGGGCCCTTCTCAAGACTGTGATCAGGAGGAAACTGGCACAACAGAAGGAAAAGAAAGCCACTCAGATGCTAGCCATTGTACTTGGTGAGAGCGCGCGTTGGCTTCCTCTTGTGTTTCTGCAGAAAACCAATAGCTACCCAGGATGAGGGTAGCCAGTCTGAATGTCCAGTGTAGACTATTTTTGCAGGCCTCCACAGAAATACTTTCACTGGATACCTTAGAGGATAAGTAGGCAAGACGCTGCCAATAGGAAGGCTACCTCCTTCCCAGCTAGAACAGTTCACAGTGCTGTACAAAGGGCTCAGAAAGCTGTCCATCTGTCGGGTGTCTGGACTGACAAAAGACAGCTAGGTGCAGGGGCAAGAGAGCTCATGGGCTTTCTAGATCACAAAAGGCAGCATAACTCATCAAGAAACTGGCGTCTCTGAAAGTCAGATTTTTTTGATGCAACTGGCCTGATTACATCAGCAAAGAAGTTCTTTAGTACCTGGATACTCAGAATATAGCCTATGAGACCTAACAGAAGGCTTATTTCTCAGGGAAGCATTTTTCTTTTATACCAAAACATCCTTACTGTTCTTATAGTCTCAAAATTTGTCCAACTTTCAGCAATCAAAATCTGTCTTCTCCTTTCCCCCCAGGTGTTTTCATCATCTGCTGGCTCCCATTCTTCATCACTCACATCCTGAACATGCACTGCGATTGCAACATCCCCCCAGCATTGTACAGCGCCTTTACGTGGCTTGGATATGTCAACAGTGCTGTCAACCCAATTATTTACACCACCTTCAACATTGAATTTCGCAAGGCTTTCATGAAGATCCTCCACTGCTAAAAGCAGCCGCCACATTTTTAAGAATGAGAAACAAGAAACCAATGCCATTCACGCACACAAAGGGGCAGCCATGGGGAGGTCTCGAGCTCTTGTATTGGGCATGAGGCCTATAGTGTTACACCAGTGCCATGCCCACAAGCCTCTTGGTGGGGATGCAAAGAGGACCTTCACATGGGAAGTTCTCTCATCCCTTGAGGTGACCTTTGGACTCTGGGACACCAATCCCAAAGGCACTTTTCAGAGCTACCCTCACACTGTGTTTAAAGCGGAAGCAAAATCAAGACATGCTGGCTTGATTCTTGCCTGTGGCCATCTAACCTTGAGTGCATTAAACACAGACAGTCACAGAGCCACGCAAAGGTAGCAGTAGGTCACTGCTTGCGTGTTACATCATTGATACAATTCTCACCAAAGACAAGACCATCTTTTCCGCTTTGCAATAGGAGCCAGACAGAGCTTGCGGAAACTCCGTGCAATAGCTTTGCCTTCACCTCGAGCTGACTTACCCAGTATTAAACTGCTGAATCCTTGAGAAAAAACTTTAAGAGGTCCCCAAGTGGGCTAAGAAGGTTCTGCCACCTACAGATCCAATCCCTGCAGCAACATGGGCCTACAAGGAACAGGTGGAAGGAAGAAGGGGAGCATAAGCCTCATGTGGGACCAGTACATCAGTGTAAATACGAATAAACAGGATGAATTGAACAGAAGCCCAAGCCAAAAAACAGAAGGAGAGAAACTAAAGAAGTTATACCTTGTATTGCATGGTATACATTCAGATCAAACAGGACACCAACTATCATCTATCATCAGCCAACCCAGCAGCAATTTCTGCCCACCAGCATTTCATCTCCAGTCTCCTACAAGAAGTTACAAAACTAAGTGAGGAGTGTTAATGTGGCAAATGTAGAAACATGAAGACAGCGTGCCAGGTGAGGCATCTACAGCCACGTTCATCTCAGATATGAACTTGAACAAGTCAGCTAAGTTAGGTCCAGTTGTTCTCACCTAACTTCAGGGTACCATGAAGCCAAGGACCACTTCAGATATGATTTGCCTATGTCTCTCAATATAGAGAGTGCAGAATAACTTCGTGCCTAGTTTAAATTAACAGTAAATGAGATAAAACTGTGTTTTAGAAAAAGCCAGAGTCCCTAGCTGGACCTGCTCCTGTGTCCAAGTTGGACTCTAGAAAAGTTTGGAAGTTTCCAGCATCCCTTACCCTCTGATATCTCTTTCATAGATTAAAACAATTGAAAGCCCATAAGAGCATAATTTCAGCAAGGTGGCTCTGGCATTGCCAGATCCACACTATACACAATTGAGTTGTCCTCAATTCAAAATATATTTTGTAATACCTCTTTAAAGAAAATATAGTAAGATGAATAAAATGACATGGAAGTAGGATTGGCTAGAAATTAATGTAGGATCTGGAGGACTAGATGATTACAATAGCCATAAGCAGAGGCAGGCTCTGAAGTTCTAGTTACCTGCTGTTTTCTAAAGCTGTTAAAATGCAATCCGGAAAGCAATATAATCCCTTTTCTCTCTATGCAGCACGTGGAATGTTCGCATAGTTTCTGCTTCAGAATAGATAAACACCTCTGCCGAGGGGGCTTTCTTTTATTCTCTGGTTTTCCCATATTGCTAACAAAGCATTTTCCTGTGGGATGGACTGTGTTTGTAGAATGTGTTCCAGCTGTGTATCAAGAAGAGATTATGCCAAGCAGCTATAACACATTCTCTCAGCTGTTGTCTGAAACAGGAGTCCCATCGTGATCCAAAGGTTTCCATTCTAAACTTTGTATTACTCGAAGAGGCCACTAGACAGTGTTATTAGTATTTAACCCATGGACTTGTGAACATGACTCTTCAAGGTCTGTTCGTAGCTGTAAATTTAAATTAAGAGTGATCCTACAGGTGCCTAAATATGTCCCATCTTGGGGAAGAATTTTAGCATATACCCTCAGCAGAAATAGGTCCTATATACTAAGTGCATAGGAGAGTACATGCTTACCAGGGCGACATTTTATTGACATACATGAAGCGGGTGTTACGTGACGCCGACAGGGCAAGACGTTATGAACATGTAAGATGGGGCCAGTCACTCTTCTGTCTTAGCACTGTAATGCATAGCTAGGAAACCTTTGTACTTTGTGTGATAATAGGATTATAGCAAGGGAAAAAAAGCCTACTTCTTACAGAAGCACAGGAAACTTTCCAAACCTTTTTAATAAGAAAATTGGAAACACTAACTCAAGAGATCTCAGGCACACATTATCTGTTCTTTTTTTCCCCCAGTTTTAACCGAGCAAGTTCACTCAGTAATGGGCCAGTCAGACTGGTATTACTTAGAAGATTCAAAGAATAATGTAAACTCAGTAGGGTTTTTTGGGTGGAAAAAATAGTAACAAGCTACCGCTCAATTCTCTAACATTTTTACAATCACAAAGCAGAAAGGTGCCATTTGACTTAGTGAATTAATAGATGGGGAGCTGAATTAAAACAGTAAATAATATGCATATAGACAAAACAGCTTTAAAGCATTTGGAAGTTGCCATAGGCGATATTTACCCTGTACTAAAACCTGGTGTGAGCCCTTAAAATAAGTGGAATGCAAATAACGTCTTAACTTTGTGCCATGATTTTATTTTGTGTTCAGTGTTAACCCAGGACAAAGTCATCACCTTCAATACTGTGTACCTTGTTCAAAAATTTTGTTTCTGAATCTAGATGCAGAACCTTATAGCTCAACTCATCTGAACAACTAGATAAATGACTCTTCCAAAACGTCGTGGAGGAAAAGAGCTGCTGAAAAAGGGCTTGTGCCCTTCATATGTTTGCTAACTTGGACCAAAACTCGGTGTTGTTTCCTAAAAGTTAAGAATTTGTTGGGAGAAATTAACTGCAGCCCATCATTCATCCCAATAAAATTTTAAGCCACTCATTCCTAATTCTCCAGACTCAAACGTATCTTGCGGGAATATCTATATCCCTACTGCCCTTGGAAAGGTAGTAATATCATGTCTGTTCATCTCCTCTGCAGCAGGTTTTCCTTTCCCATAAAACATCTACTCTTACAGACAACAAAGTAAAGCACTTTCCACCCATGAATCAAGCCTTCATAACTCTCTTTGAGAGGACCAAAATATATGATCACCTCTGGCTTTACAAAGAACAAACTAATGGCAAGAGCAAGGACAGTCTTTGCAATCTGTTCATACAGCACCTGGCACAATGACATCCAGCCCACAGTTGTGATGGAAGGTGTTTGTGGAAACTTCTGAAATTATGAGAAGTCAGTTGCATCGTATGGGACTCTGAGGCCTCTTGCCCACAGATCCGAGTCTAGCAAATACAGTCCTCACTGTTACTTCCACTCCGGAAAAAATACTTTCCCAAGGACTTCAGATGGCGGGACATGCTGCTGATGGTAAGGGTACTGATATGTTTTTTAAAACACATTACTGAGAAGATTTTGTTTCTTCATTCCTGAAGAAGAACTTCAGACCCTTCCTATAGTCCTTATTTTGTGATTCATTATTTGTAATTGAAGCTTTAGTTCTGCTTATTGAGTCTTCCTGTTCCTGCTTTTCTTCCCTGTGATTCACAGCTCGCTGAAGCCCGTGTGGCACTCTGCACCCCCTGAACAGGTTTTAATTAAGAAGCTAGTGAATTCTGCCTGCACTGTATTTGGCGCTTGCCTGCTTGCTCCCACTACAGTCATGATACTGTTTATCTTCCTGATTGAAGAGTAAACTAATTACAGTAGGTCTAACCAGCTTATTAAATCCTGCTGAAACAAAAAAAAAAAAAGGAAAACAGAAAAAAAAAAAGCCACTACCTCTGTGGTGAAAAACTCCAGTGAAAACATGACTCCCTCAAGAGTCAAGAATGTATAATAGCCATCGCAAGTACATGTGACACCAACAAATGTCTTCATGCAGCACTGTAATTAAATAGAGACTTGCACAAGCTAACCTGATGTTATATGCTTATTTAATTCTTTTTCCCAGAAGCAGTGATACTGGTGTTTAGCTGTAAGGGGTCAGATTCTAGGGATCTACGGTTATGCTATACATCGTGCAAACACCTAACAGGAAAAGATGGCCTTCAGATGAGATCTTGTATTTTTTCCTGACTTGCTTTTCAGATTAGTTGCCATTTTTTTTTCCTCTCCCTTATCCCAGTCTACCCTTAAGAATTCTAGCTTTTGTCTGGACTGAAGCTAGGAGAATCAGACATGGGAAACAAGGAGTGCAGAAAGGCACAACAGAAAAGAAACTGTTCTTAAATTTCTCCGTCTCTCTTCTCTTCTAGACAGAAGCAGACTAGGGAGGATTTGGAGGAGGAAGGGATGAAAAACAGATAAGTACCTAGCAAAGAACAGTCATGCTGGTACTTCTGGCATCACAACAGCTGCCTGTATTTACTTTTTGGCAGTATTCATTCACATCTGGTCCATGGCAGTGCAGGCTCAAGACAAGGATTGAAAGCCACTGCTCTCACTGGGACACCGTTTGCCTAGCTGAGCTGTAACACTTGAGAGAAACAAATATATACGAGTCAAACATAAGCACCAACCTGTACGGTTGGCAACAACAGTTTTCTGGAATCTACAAACTCGCACTCTCTCTGCATGGAGAAAATAAATATAAGCTGTTCAGACCATTATGGCACTGCAGACAATTTCTATGATAAGTACAATATTTTAATGCTGTATTTGATGCAGAAGTTAATATGCTACAGAAAAGCAGTTACGGATTTCACTTGGCTAAACACACCTAATGTAAAAATGCACATCAGTGGGAGTATTTCAGCTGTCCACCTCTATCACTTGGACTTGCATAAAAGGTGTTGGGGGCTGCATGGGGCTGGCAGTGCCGACAGAACACTGCAACTGAGCCCTGTGTAGTAGCTATGCCAAGGTTAAGTAACTAGCACATGGAGGTTTTTTCCTTTCTGCATTTCACTTGGCTTTTATGCTGGAGAACATAATTATTTCATTTAGGAATATTTATATTTATGTTGCATACACTGTTGCATTATTTCCTCAAGCTACCTGCTGAAATGTTTGGTATTTATGCAAGAATCAATCCAACAGATGTGTGTGTGTGAACCTCAGCCAGGCTTAGTCAGCACAACAGTAAAACCTCAGCTTAGACTGCCACATGACTGGGGTTTGTGGGTAGTTCTCTCCAAGATTATTTTCTTTATGCAAAAAAGAAAGAGAAAAAAGGAAAAAATATTAAAAAATCCTTCCTACTGCTAGGATAGAAAACTGTATCTCCAAGAATTAACTGACATTTCAGTTTAATGGCATTTTTGATCCTTGCCACAAACCAAAGGTCTTGGTTTACTAAGTTTCGAACCAACAGAAAACAAAAAGGTAATTCCTGTCCTGAATTCTTCAGCTTAGACAGTAACCAGAATATCCAAAACTACAAAGTTCAACTGATGCTTAATTCTCCTTGCTGTATGATCCAACTCAATGCCACCATGACTGACAGAAAATTAGGTGCTCAAACAACGCTGCACCCTAACAAAACAGAATAAATGATATCCCAAGATGAAACAACAGGACACACACCAGTTTGTTTTTAGTGTGTCTAGCCCCAGCCTGTCAGGATAAAAGGCCAGCTAGTATGAGGTTTTCCCTCACAGCAAAATTTTATTTCAGAGCCTATGGCTCAGAATGACTGACTACAAAACAAACCCAGCAACCACTGCCAGCAAGCACTGTTCACACCATTCAAAAGAAATCAAGCAGAACTGATATGTCCATCTCCTAGGGCGTTTGAGCTAGTCCTATAGTTTCAGGTCGGGCCTGACAGATTAATGGATATGCTTTCTTCTGCATGTCTAGCAAAAAAAAAAAAAAGAAAAAAAAACAGTTGCACTTGTTAAATTAACTCACTCTCTTTAATCAAAGCTTCTTTTAATAATTAAAACTGCTCCCCCAGATCCTGTCTTTCTGACGGTACCAGACTGTCTGCTTCATAGACAGCTTTTGACTCATAAATAACAACTTTCTTCACCAAAGAAAGAGTGACGATGGTGGACTAAATATAATTAAGGTATAATGAATAATTGAGAGACCTAGAAATGCATTTAAAGGGACTTAAGAAGCAAAGCAAAACCCAGGCCCTTTAAATGAGGAAAAACATTCTGCATTCCCAAGCTGACATGCTGGGCCCATGAAAAAAAGTGGGATAATGAAAACAAGTGAGCGCATTTAACCAAGTTTAGCATTGCTTCCCTGCTGCATGCAATCAACTGTATCCATAGCTTTGATGAGACTGTAAAGATTACATCACTTAAATCTCAGCTGCAGGATTTTATGCCAGAGTTACTGAAGGGAAGCGAGCAAATGGCACAGAGGTTTAGTGCTTACTCTACATTAGAAGCCATCACTCCTGTTTTTAACCAAGCCACTACAGAGATATTAACACACTATTGGGGTAGATTTGTAACATTAGCAGGGATATGACATCTTGTACACTAGCAGCAAGTTTTATAAAAGTTAAGCAAAATGGAAGTCACAAATACACAGAAAGCTGATTAAAATAGGCTCTACAGGGTGATTGTGGAATTCAGCTGCTATCACTTCACTGGAGAGTCTCCTCAACAGAGGATACATGCAGTAGATCAGCCTCTCAGGCCCACTGCCCTGTCTCAAATGCAAGAAATTCATCAGATCTAACTGTGAGAAGGCCAGGTGGGCAGGGGTCTGCATGTCTCTTGCCTAACCCAGAAGTCAGTGGCAAGAAGTAGCTGTGAAACCATGACTCTTCAGCAACGTGCTGGTTTCCTGCCCCAGCTGGCCCTGTGCCCGCACCACAAGCCATCTGCCATCTGCCCTCCATCACTTCATGTACGCCCATTTCAAAAGAATCTTCCTTGCTTTGGCTTCTCATTCTTCACGCGGAGCCTGTTCTTCAGAGAGAGGTGGGACGGGGAATATCTTAGGGTACAACAGATTCCTGATCACAGCGAGTCACGCCGCATTTCAAAATGAACAGGCCCTGGCTCCGAGTGAGCAAAGTACAGGGAACCGTATAAACCTGCACCTCAGTATAGCCAAAGGATGCAGGCACTGCCCACATCCTTCATCCTGTGGGCCCTACTGCATGTAACACGGACAGCAGCAGCAGAGTTAATCGAGGCACGGTCAGGGCCTGATTCCTCAGCAGCAGACATCATCTCTATCAACCTGGCACACACAGATGTCCTGTTCAATGTGAAATGCTGCACTGTTTCTTTCTGCTCATAAACAGAGCAGATTTCAGCATCACTAGAACAAACCCAGAGGCTGATATTGTGGGCTTTTAATAGCGACTACTGCGTGTGGGGAAAAAAAATAACCACCAGAACACAAGTGTCCTCATGGAGATCTTAGCTTCCTATCTGTATTCATCTGTGGTTTAATGACTACACAAACCCCTTTCAGTTGCATGCAGACCAGATGTAAAGGGCTACAAACCTCACTTGGGAGAAGATAGCGTCATAACTTCAGGCTTTGTAATTGCATTAAACATTTCATAATAACCGTTGTTAATATTTATTTAATAATACAACCATGAAGCAGATTTTCTTTTAAGACCATTGGGAAAAGCAAGAAAACCCAAATTTAACATTAGCAAGAAATCTAATATTGTCTCCAAGTATTAACAGCAACACAGGAGCAAACAGCAACAAAGAAAATCTCTGTGAAGGTCTTGTGAGCATGAGCTCAAAGAGCTCTGTGAAACCATAAGCTGGAAAATGTAGAAGGCTACAGAGAAAAACCCAGGAGCTGGAAAATATGATGGAATGAGACAGGTTATGAGTTGAGAGCTTGTATGTGTGAAGAAATGGGCAGTCAGCGCTAGGCTAAACAAAGATGCCTGTACATCTCTTTCGGAATACCACCTCCCTTTGGGACAGCTTTAGTCAGACATAATTCTTCTGGCTTGCTGGGAAAAAACAGCAAGATTGCAAAGCAGCTGCTTTAAAAAGACTTGCAATGTAATGGCATGAGAATGGCTTTGCTCAGGGGACTCCCAATGCCTGGTCTGAAGCTGACATAAGTATGGTGTCATGTGCTCTGGCAAGTAGGTTAAAAACACACTTATATGCCCATATCTGGCCTGGATTACATCCATTGCATGAGATGATTCAATGACAGGTGGAGTTGATATTAAAGTTGAACCACTGTTTCTACCTCCCTATGGGCCATGAGCTGGGTTCACTAGCAGGGAATAGTACAGATAATGATACAGAATGAAAGGGTTTGACCCAAAACAAAACTGGTGATTTTGGAAATGGGCTACAGAATCTAAATATAATGAGTAAACTGGCTAAAAGCAGAGACACCAGGAAAAATGTTTATTCCTTTGTAGCACTGTACACCCACTTCGCACTCTGTTTTGCTATAAATGACAGTACAAGCACAGAAAAACAGAGAATCAGCCTCTGCAATACATATGAAGTCTGGAGTCTAGATGCAAAAGTCACACCAAATTAACCGAGGGATGTAGATTTATGACTGAATTATTCTGGCTTGGCAATTTACTCTGCTATGGTAATTGAGTTTGTGCATGCTCTCAGCTGGTGGCAGATGTGCAGTAAAAGGCTCTAGGTTACATTCCTTCATTATGTTTGCATTAATATGCCTACCTTGCACTTGCTAGGAGTTAAGATTATGCAAAGAGTGATTTACTGTGGCTCAGTTAATGCATGGTAACCTGTTTAGCCACAGAGATATGCCTGTGTGTCTGAGCCCACCTATCGAAGGAAGTACTCAGGTCTATGTGGCAGTTCTCAGGGCGTCTTGTAAGAAACATGTCTGATTGCCTTTTTGATAAACAAGCTCAGTAAATTATTTCAAAGATGAAACCAGAATCACTCAAGAAGATTACAGAGAGTGAAATATTAGGAACTGGAATGTGATTCAGAGATACCAGTGAAAGGAAAAATGCTAGTAAATTCTACCTTCTTAATTAAAAGCAGCAAAGGGAAGTTTTCCATGAAGTAGACTAATTTTGAGATGCTCTTCTTTGCCCAGCTGGTCTGACAGAAAGGCTGCCTGAATAAAGCAAGGTGCTTGGAAACAGATATTTAGAGCCAAAAGCCTTGGAGTAAAGCTGTCAACCTGCAGTAACAATCACCGCACTTCCACCAAAGCAGCGCCAGCAGTGGGGTAGGGCACCTCCATTCACAGGGGGTTCATCCCGGCACATCCTTGTGCTAAAGGTGAGAGCAGAGGCCCAGGAAGTGTATTTACTGCCCACAAGAGGAGCTGACTGTATGCACGTGTGTATGTGCACAAGCATGCTGGACAGGTTAGTTCATAAGCAGAAAAGATATTTTTGCAATGAGACCCATCCTCCATCTGTCTTTTCACCCTAACAACATGTTGCCCAAGAGTCTGAAATCCATGCTCATATTTTAGGCATAATAAAGTGGATTTGACATTTTCACTTGTCTAAAAACCACAGTTAGGCCAAGCCGTCGCCCAGAAGGGAGACAGCCCTGCGTTTATACAGCACCCAGGGTAATGGAGTCAGTGCCACAGCATGGTGAGCAGTGCTACAAAGGCTTTTACTTGTTTCTTTCAAGATCTGCACAAAACATATTTTATGTTTTCTCCTCTTTCTGTTTGGCTTTTAGAAGACTAATAGTGGAAGAAACTGACAGCCCTGATATGAACAAAACCAAACAAAACCCAGTCCCTCTGGTTATTTAGATGTTTCAGGGAAATTCTTCCTCTTTTGATTAACTCCTCAAAGCAGAAAATCTTCAAGTAAACTCTGACAGGAAAGTTTTCACCTTCCAAGGAGCTGCCATTCCATCTGCATGGAAAAGCAATGTTGCAGTGACAGAGCCCAGAGCCCTGGTCTGTCTGCACTCCAGACCTCTTTCTGCTGACAGAAACTTCGGCTCTCTGGCTGGCAGATGCAGTAAGCAAAGAGAAAAAAATCACTGAGGAAAAGAAAGGGAGCTGTGAGTCCTAAATGAAGAGATGGAGAACTTCCCCCCTACCAGTGGAGAAGGCACAGTCCCACCCTGGGACCTCAGCCCAGAGGATCCCATCAGGAGCACAGCCTGAACACTTATGGGAAGGGCTGGCACACACCGAGAAAAGAAAGGCAGAATGAATGCATGACTGAGCCTCACCTAGGGGACAGCTGGCCAGCACAGGGATAAATTTTAGACGTGACTGATAATTAGTGAACACAAAGCACACATGACTTCTGCTCTCTGAAATGGGAGAATGCATTCTCTTCACAACATGCAGAAAAGTGCAGACACAGCCTCCTAGGCAAATAGACTGAAATTGCCTGTAACCTCATCTAATCCACTTGCCTGAACCCCTGCATGCTCCGTGCTTTCTGCATGTCACCCAATGCGTTCCAGATACCCCCATTCTCTTCCTCATTCTATTCCATCTTCCTCATCCCATTCCTTCTTCCCTCAAGTAATGGCATTCTCTGGATGAAACCTCACTTCAAATTGGTGCTTAGATTCATGTTTCACATTTCCATTGCTGTTGAACAGCAAGTCTGTGGTCTTTCTGTAGAAGGGATGCTTGGTTGATCCCGCTGAACCACAGAAGATGTCACATATTTTCCACTTGAATGCCACCGTATGTCTGGATACCGGGCAGAAGCGAAGAGCTCTGCTAACGTACTGTGTCCCTTCCTTCTGCACTGTCCTGGCTGGGCCCTAACATGTGACCGAGGAGATGAAGTAGTAAGCACCATAGAGTTGTTCTCAAGACAAATGCGGTGTGTACCACACTGAACAGCCACCGTATGCAGCAGAATCTCAAGGGCAGCAAGAGGTCACATGCAACCTTCATTTGGCAAACTGATCATGCTAGATAAAAAGGCCAAAGAGAGCTATATTAAGCTGGGGAGGGAATGTCAACTTCTGTTAGCATGCACAGCCATTCACTTCTAAATTAATAAAAGCTCTGCTGCTCAGATGCAAAGGCTAAAGTGGGTTTCCTCTGTTGCTGTTGTATGGATATGTTTATCCAATTAGGCTTGTGAAATGCCCTTTTAACCCAGTCCTTCAGCAATGTGAAGGGTCCTGAACATCTTGTTAACATTAAAAAAACCTTAAAGCACCTCTTTTACAAGAACCTCACCAGATTTTGGATGAGTTCCACCTTTTCTCTTGTTTTGACTGTTTGTTTATTTGATGGTGGTTGTTGTTTTTCTCCCTGTTACTTTTGAAAAATGTCTCAGTGGGTTCATGTCCTATGGCATTTTCCTGCATTCACTGGAGTCTCTAGGGACAGGCCATAAACAGAACACAACTGTGTTCAGTCAAAAGGAGCAATGTACCGGCCAGCAAATAGACCTACTCAGCTCTCCTGGGAGAAATCATGCTGGGTGTTAGACAACAAATTATTTCTTCAAAATAAAGACAGGTCAGTCTCAGCTAATCCTTTTGACATACTGGAGTCTTTTCCAAAAAGACAAATAAACTCCCTGAAGTCCTTATAAGGATTTTTTTTCCTGCTTGGAGAAACCTTTGTCCAAAGAATAACAATAAAATCTTCGTGCTCATAAGAACACTCATCTGCCTTACTAAGAAATAAGATTGCACTGATGAGCAGGAAAAGTGCCACAGAATGAGTCCAGATATGCCCCAAACTTAACATTCTGTCAAATCTGGATTCTATCAGTATCCATAATGTTTCTCTTCTTCTAAAGTAATGACACTGTACCACAGGATTAACAGTGGTGAAACAAGGCTCATTTTCTCCTTTATTGCAGCTAATTACTCTACCTCTTTATTGTTGACCCTGGCCCAATCTTCCTCTCTATAACAGCTCCAGATGGAGATGGAATCTTTAATGTGATATTTTCTAACTACTAAGACTGTTTGGGGGTTTTGTGTGGTTTTATTTTGTTGGTGGTTGTTTTGGTGTTGTTTTTTGGTTTTTGTTTTGTTTTGTTTTTTAAATTCAGAAGCAGTTACCATGTATCTCTAGAATGGAGAGTTAAGCCACTTTCTGCAGGGGTTAGCTCTCTGTCCACTGGATGATTTTTGTCTTTTATCTCATTGATTTTCTGTTTTTCAAATCAGATTTTTTTTTTAAACAGAAAGGAAGCACTTACTCATTAAATAAATAGTACTTCATTATAGCTGCATTTTAGTTATGTGATTCACAAATTGCCTGTTAACTGAATTATACTCATGCAACGCAGTATATCATACAGAGGTATTGTATTTTAGAGAGCAAAGAAGCTTGACAATATTTATTCCAGCAGTTCACACTTGTCCCCCTTAATAAGTGGCACTAGACAGAAGGGAGCTGTAATTAAATCAGATTTCAGCTCGTCACACTGATCCCTTGCAGAAATTGATTAACTTAAGCTAAGCATAAAAGCAGGTTAATTCATTAAATGGTTGTGCATTTGCGGGTTCCGGGCCCAAAACCCCAGTCTGGATACCCATGTCCATAAATTCCAACTCCACTGGGTAAATCTGAGGCTCACTTAAAGAAAAGCTACTGCATCATGTCCTCACGAAAGCAGAGCAATTTGATAAACGCAGCAATACTTAGTGACTCACAAAAACATCAGCAGTCTTTCCTGCTAAACAAACAGAACACAGCTTTTCAACATGGATACAATGAGCAACTGACTCTTTACATCATTATGTGATTAATTCTAGTGTCATCGGATTTTATTCTCTTTGTAAATCACCAATGCAAGAGAGTTTGGCCCATGATTCAGGGCTTGGTAACATAAATATGAGAATGTTTTGTATACTTCTAGTTGGGACTGACTTATTTTTAGGCTTAATTGTTTACATCCTTAAGTAAACTACAGCAAGGAAGGTGTAGGAACTTTACAGATATATGAAATTTAGGTCACTTTTTTTTTTTTAAGCTGTTAGAATTGTGCAGTGAAATGAATTGCCCTTGGAAGCAATCTCTATAACTGATAGTTTTTAAGCTCAAGTTAGAGAAATATGTTTGGGGGATGGTTTTATGTGGAAGGCAGGATACCATCCTCAGGGTTCCTTCCAGCTAGTATTAAAAACACTGCTCTTGTTACCACCAATCCTTGTCAAGAAGAGAGCTATTCACTTTTAATAAAGACATCATCCTTGATTTCTTCCAGGTTTGAGTCAGTTAACCTGGTGGGCTAGCAGTATTTTAAAGAGGAGAGAATTATTATGGATTGAGTCCATAGGAGAATCTTTGTATGGGATGGCTAAGTCTGCTTCTTCCATTAGTTCATACTGCTTACCCTGAAGGCAGAACAAAACACATGTCCAAGCTGAGGGACATGAAACTTCTTTCTCCAAAAATCTATTATGAATTCAGATGTGTTGTGATATTTTGGTTTATTTCTTTAGGGTTCTGTTGGTTCCCCCCCTACCTTTTCTTTTCTTCTGCTTCAGCAAGTGTGTTTTAGGCCAGAACTTGGCATAACAAACAACTAGTATTTGATGCAACGCAGACAGGAGAGAAAGCGTTTGCAAGCTTTTGCTGAATGAAGAGGAAGATCTGCAGTACTCCGCATGGAAGCACTGCTGCAATTGCATCAGCCTTTTGGATTCAGGTCAAGAGGAGCAATCTCTTTCTCTCAGTTAAATACTCCCCGCTACTCCAGTTCTCTCATCAGTCTTCTCTGCTCTCATCCTCACCCTCATTTTTACCAAACCAGGTGGCAGCTGCATCCTCTTACTATGCATCCTACCGAGAGTTAACAGTAACCAGGTTAGGTGATCACCTCTCACTGCTTGCTGGTTAGGTTTATTGACAAATGCAGTGGTCTTACTGTAGAAAGAGCACAGATGCTGCTCTGGCTTCATTCACATGAAGCAACTCTTGTACTAGGCAGGCTTTCCCATGGTATCTCTAAGGGAAGCATTCCTCTGACACTTCAGCATTTCTGAGATTTTTAGCCCAGCTCTGGTCAGAGGTGCAAAAGCAGCTGTTTTCTTTTCATGAGGGAAGCTAGCCCCAGGGGCTTCTCTCGCACATGGTTCTTGCCCTGCCTACGGCAACTGTCCCAAACACAGCTCCATCAGCTGCTGACCACCCCAAACACAAGGCAGCTTCTGCTGGGAAGCAGCTTTATGGTTCTGATCCCCTGAGCTAGTCTATATTGCTCATTATAGTAGAGATATAAATCTCTCTTCCTGGGCCTTGTCTTGGTCCAAAAGGCTTTTCTCAAGACCAGAGAGGGTGTGAGGAGCAGAAGACTGAATTGCCAAAGTGAGAGTCTGAACTATGGTCTCTTCTCGCCAGACTGCCTCCACGCCATTGAGCTCAGGCTGCTCTGGGGCAATAACAACACAAAATATCATTAAGTTTTAAAAACAATAATTCTTGGGTTGTAGTTTCATTGTTTGGGTTTGTTTGTTTTGTTTTTTTCCAAAAATAAGAGAAAGAGGGGTTATAACTAGGCCAGTAGCAAATTGCAGAAGAGAAGGGTTTCATGCTGTGCTTTAAGCCAGAATAAAGGAAAGTAGCAGCTGATGAAAGGATCAAAAGATGTTAAACTTGCTGGGGATGAAACGCCTGGTAGGAGAAAACAGCAAGTGCTCCTTGATACCTAGTCAGGCACTTTTTTCCATTACTCTAATGGAAGTTAACTCACACCTGATGATGGAACTGGGTGGAGAGCTGTGTTTTGAAATGATACATGATTTTATTTCAAAGGAAGAGGATGAAAATACTCCCTAAAGCTGGGGAGTAGCACAGGTAAGTGCTGGATAGTCCGGAAAGAGAGCAGGCAGAGCAGGATTAATTATGTCAGGCTGTGAAAACCTTGTGAGGGGAGTAAGGCACATCTTACACTGACGTCTGATACAGTACAGTTCCTACAACCACCTCCTTGTAATAAAAGAAACATAGAGAATTCACTATTTCTTCTTACATTAAAATCACCCCCTCCTACATTCACATCATTGCTGTCAGAAACATCTTGGTTCTCCACACCTAAGCAGCCATGGGAAAAAACAAGCATTTCTGCTAAAAATGGACTTTTTTCACAAGCCTCTTTTATTCAGGTCTCTTTTCCTCCAAAATGTAGGATTATTTTCATTATAATTTAATCACATATCTAAATAATCCTGGTACTGCCACACAAACAAATTGTAGTCATGGGGAAGCAGGAGCTTTCCCTCCTCAGACTTCCCACTGCTGAAAGAGGGCTGCTTAGAGAAGCAAACACTGGAAACACACCCAGAAGAAAGTAGTGACTTCAAAACATTTCTGTTCTGAAAATCCACTGCTTTTTGAAAACTTTAAGCGAAACAGTAGAACTGCTGATAGTGTTGAACACTGCTTAATCTGAAGCTGGTAGAAGCACAAAACAGCATCGCACACACACAGAGCCCTTGAAGACCCATTTATGCGATAAAGTATGTCAAGCAATTTGGAGACAGCAGGGAATGAAAAGGTCAAGGTTCAGGCAAATTTGGATTAGCTGAAAGATCTAGTCTTACACCGGGGTGGAGACAGGATAAAAATTAGGGAGTTTTAATTAATGTAATTTTAAAAAAAAAGAAGAGAGCAACAGACACAATAGGGAGGAAAAGTAGCATGCATTTACGAGCAGACATATGGGATCCCAAGCAGGGGGTGCAGTTTCACTGAATTTCACTGAATTTTTGGAGTTGGAAGGGACCATAGAGATC
>JAOXJM010000010.1:6439262-6457971 GCA_026413425.1 Tringa solitaria | reverse complement strand
GTCAGGCACTGGAACAGCCTGCCCAGGGAGGTAGTGGAGTCACCATCCCTGGAGGTATTTAACAGATGTGTAGACATGGCTCTTCAGGGCATGCTGTAGTGCCCAAGATTATTGGCTTGTGGGCAGGTGTGATGTGGTGGGGTGTTATGTGTGTTGGTTTTGGTGTGGGGTTTGATTGGTGGGTGCTTTTTTGTGGTTGCTTTTTTTTTTTTTATGTGGTTGGACTTGATAATCTCAGAGGTCCCTTCCAACCATGGAGATTCTGTGATTCTGTGACAGATGTGTGCTTGTGAGAACCCGAGAGTCTTAATTGCACCCTTGGAATCATTATAAACCCCTCCTGGACCCACAAATGGACCAGGACCTAGCTAGCGGTGCTGCACAGCACTGTTCACCAATGGTGCTTTTCAGATCAAGAAGAAAAACCTCTTCTGACCCAAGACCATAGGTCCAAAGAGAGCCAGGGTAAGTATGGCTTACATAGGGCCGATGCAAAATAAAACCTGGCCCTTCCTTTCTGCTGTCCACCTATGGATCTCAGTGCTTTTTAGAAATATTAGTAGACCAGTGACCTTCCCAACCATATCACAGAAATCACCTTTTTTCCAGATAACAGGAAAGCCTCATCTCTTTAGAAGACATAATAGTAAGAAAATTAGACATGCAACAAGGAGATTAATATGGAACATTTTAATATTACTCTAAGGTAAACTTAGAATGCTGAGAATCTACTGCTGAAGGTGCCGTACAAATGCCCCAAACAGGGGCAAACAAGGACACTCAATGTGCACGGCTGCCTTTCATCCTGAGTTTGGGCACCATGGGCAATGCCAAGAGCTATCCCTGCAGTTCAAGGCTACAGGCAGTCCTTTCAGTCCATGCAAGGCTCAGCAGAGAGATGTTGCTAAGACTAATGAGAGAAGAAACATCTTGTGCTGGAGAAGCACTTACACATGCCTTCCTGACCAAGGTTAGTGGCAAAGTGAGAAACACTACTCTGTTCACCCAAGTAACTTCAGATACCTGAAAAACACGATTTTCACAAGGCCCGAGGGTCAACAGTTTTGGTCTTTTGAGGAGTCTAAACAGTGCACTCAAGAAACGAGCCATTTAGATTTATGTCCTGTTACTGCTCCCTTCAAAAGACACTGCTGACATGTGCTGCCTCGGCTATCAGCGTTGGCAGTTCTTGGTTAAGAACATGATATAATCATCAGTGTATTTATCAGCAGGGACAAAAGACTAAAATGCATTTGAACAAGAGAAAAAGGGGGGGATGGAGACCTATGATTAATTTTAGAAATAACAAGCTGCAAGTTGCACAGTCACAAAGCAGAGGCTGGAATGCAGTTTTCCAGAGTTTGTAAAGACTCATTTAATTTCTATAGAAACTGAGCAGCAAACAGGTAATTTTCTCTGCAAATTGCTTCTATCACTTCTGTAATGCTCTGCAAGAGGAATGTATTTCCCCTGTGTCTTCTTAATCCCCTATTATTTTCATTATAAATTTAATTAAGCTCTTCTAGAGAACATTCTATGACATACAAGCTGAGTTTTGTTTTTCCGTCAGAGTGATGACAGAAATGAGCTGCTGAATTATGTGGCAATTTGATTTCTTTTTTCGGTGTAAATATTTCAAATGATGTTAAACAGTGGAGACATTCACTTTCCCCAGCTGAATCAGTACAGCTAAAATTAAGAGAAAGAGCCATACAGAAAAGGTCTGTGTTTGAGGTGTGCCTTCCAGCCAGTCCTCTCCTCCTGTGGACAATGCCCGCAGCCACCATTTTGTGGAACATCTCAAGAGCAGATTATCTCAGTGCAAATCAGGTAAATGTAAGCAGACCTCGGACCAAAACTTCAAATGCAGCAATCTGCAGAGCAGAAATGGATCCAGAAGAGTCTCCTACTCTTTGTTGTGAAACTGGCATTTAAGGCTCTCCCCTGGATTAGAGCACAGCTGAACACCGCTTCCTTGTGATAGCTTTTTCTTTCTGTGCTGGTCCTCACCCTCACTGCAAGATATTATTATTCCAGGGAGGACTCTTCTGAGTGTCCTCTTTGTTTTACTTGGGACTGGTTACCAAGCAACACATGCTATGTTATCGATGTTCCATTAGAACATAACTTGAATGGGACACTTTTTGTCTTGGTTTTCTCTTTGCAAATTTTAAGGAGAAGGTTTATTGTAGGCTAATTCCCTGTTTCTAACATCCTGTTCGTTTCATACAGTTAGTTGACACTATTGGATTAAATTTATCAAATGACGAGATTACCAGTCTTCCGAGTAACACAAATTATGTCTGAAGATGGATATTATTATAATCACTGTTTATGTTACCATGCAGAGGTCCTCAAGGGTCAGGCTGTCTTGTGTGAAAAACAAATCCTCACTCCCCTCCCTCCCAGTTTTCCATTTTAACAAAGTGACAGTTGAGAACATCCACCTTTGTTCCTTTCTGATGAACAGCTGGTGGAGTCACTGATACAGTAAAGACAGCAGTTTTGCAAAAGCTTAGCATTCATAACTGAGTCCAGGTTTCTGAAGACCCATACAACCTGTTTCCTATATTTCAGCTACAGGATTTTCAGAGCTGGACCTAAACATCAAAAAGAAAACCCAAACCTTCCTTACTGAATAATTAAACCCTTAATGTCTGGTGCTGCTCAACATTTATGAGGGATTCTGGTATCACAAACCTTTCAACTTTGGTTCCCAAGAGGGGAAAGCAAGACAAGGCCATGTGACACTAGCTGACGTCATGGTCAAATATGTAAAAAGCACACTGATACTTCAAAAAAAATAAGTCCTTCAGTTTCTATATCACGTTAGAACATTCCCCAACTGCTTTTCAATTATTCCCCTCATCTTTCACAAATGCCACCATATGTAGGCATACAGAGAGATCCGCAAAGAAGGGCATACATATGGATAAGGCACATGGAAGTGAACCATGCTGCTTTTAATTCTCATGTCTCTACAACTCGGCAAAAGCCACAGTTGTGATCAATGCAAACCCGCCAGGAAACATGCACTGTGCACAGCAGGCAGAAGTCAGTCCTTCAAGCCTCACTTCCTCCTGCCCACCCCCCCCGCATCCGCTGCCTGGAGGTTAAAGGCAGTAAACTGAACACCAGAGGTTTCAGTCACAAATTTGAGCCCTTGAGAGCACACAGTTAGAAAAAGAAAAGAGCAAACAAACAAAAATAAACCCCAAACCCACAAAACCCTTCCCCAGACTGACTTCAATTACCGCTGAGGTTTTGGGTTCTTTTCTGGCCTGCTGGATTTTATTTTATTTTTTTAAGACGTTACTAGTACAGGGAGACCAGTATGCCTGCTGCCAGTCACATCCATCATCTTGCAGAATTTCAAGCATCACTGCTATGAAAAGCATCTTCAAAGTGATACTGGAGTAAAAATACCACACCAAGGGAGAGCTATCTGTCTATGCCTCTTACTTCTTTAATGTTATGCCTTTGACAGCTTAACAACAGCTAAACAGCTTAGGTCTCAGCAAGAGATTTCCAGGCTGTTTGAGTATGAGAAGTATGACATTTTAATTAGAGGCGAAGCTTCCGATTTGCTACAAACACCCCTCTGTTTGAGGCTAAGCATGAGGAATGCCGTTTCTGCAGCGCAGCATGTGGCAGCATGGGTTTGAGTTCAGCTCTTCCCACTGGAGCCTCAGGCACTGCTGTGGTCAGTGCTACTGGTGCTAATGGGGCCTTTCCACAGAGAAACTGCCCATCCTCTCCACCTCACACAGCAACCACTGCCAGCGGCACGTTGAGTTTAGGATCATCTCAATATTTAACACAAAGGCAAAGAAAAACAGTCCTCACCTGTTAACTTTTTCAGCACTTTCTCCCTTCTCTCTCTGCCCCTGGAACCCAGATCTGTGGTTTCTCCTGTCTGCCATGTCCTGTGGGCATCCCAACAGATGCCCAATAGCTATGAGGCTGCCTGGGCCACCAGTCTCCCAGGCTCCCTGTTGTTCTGAACTTAAGAGAAAGGATGCTCACTGTGCAACCCTGAGAACTCTCTGGAGAACTTTGGACACAGCTCACTGCTGCCCAATTGCAGCTAAGCAAACTAAAAACGTACTCGCTTCAAAATACTCTTGTTAAATAATGAAGCTAGGGCACCTCATGAGAATGTCCAAATTTGAGGTGTGGAATGACATCCTTACAGGAGCAAAGTTTAACAATTTCCATTGCAAGTGTTACTATGAAAGAATCCCCAGGATATGTGTGTGTGGGGGGTGTTAACCAGATGTCTATTTCCAATTCTGCCATTGTTAACGACATGTAATGAAATTTGCCTTTGGAATACCACAGACTCCCAGAAGGTAATTATAACATCAGCAAGATGTGTGTAAAAGTATTGTCTTTTTCACTCTCCTGTGACACAAAACCATCAGAAATAGATGATATTAGCCACAGATCTGCTATCTGAATAAGTAATAAAACCATCTTGACTGTAAAGCTTGTATCAAGGCATTGAGAAAGCACAGAGAACAGGCAGAACAAGAACTGTATCATTTCAGAGCTCAGCATTTGTGACTAATTTAGTGCATTAAATTGCAGGCTTTCCCTGATTAAATGAGAAATGGCTATCCCCACCCAGGCATCTCTCTGTGTGAAAGGGCCATTGGAAGAGGGTGGCATTCTGAGAGGCACTTGGGGCCTTAGCATTTAGTCTTCAATTAGCTGTCTTCTCTCGATTCCTTGGGCACTAACTTAATGCAAAAAATGTCATTATCCTCCCTCTCTTCCACTTCAGCCGATAAGTAAGAAAAAGCACTAGCAGCAGAATAGCCTCTTTCAAAATACTGCCTGTCTCCATACCCTGGACTGAAGACAGGGAACATTTAGCAGCCAACATTGGGAAACAGCTCTGGATTTCAGAGCTAGGCTTCAAAAATGAACAGATGGCTTTAGCTCTTTGGCACGGAAATACTGTAATGGCTAAAAAAAGATCAGGGAGCGTATTGAGCAAGTGACACTCCCCCATCATCTGAAGGGCAATTCTGCAGATGCTCTCACTGTACAAAGTGCCCAATTCTTACAGAAGTGAACACCATCCAGGAACAAGAAGTAAACTGGGAGCCATCTGAAGTAATCCAGTTTACATGTATGCAGTCTTTATATTTGCAATAATCTCTCCCCCAAGGTGTCTCCAGGGATATACAACTGGGAAAAGAAAGGAAGAGAACTAAGGAGATATTAGCACAGATGATTGAAAGGTCACTCCATATTGTATGGTGGGTACAAACTACACAATTCCTTTATCTCAATTATAGCAGCCTTTAATCCCACTCTGTACGTCCCCCTTTGCTCCCCCATCCCTTTGAAAACTTGCATCATAAGCTGACGCTGGAAGGTAGGCAAACAGTATTTCCATTCTTGAGTAATTTCTGAATACCTCAAGCTTGTTTTTGTTGCAGAAAAAAGGTACATTTTTAAGCTCCCTTCAAAATAAAACCTCACTAGAATTTCAATTCATAAACTGCACAGCAGAAGCTGGTAAATGCTAAAAATGAACCATTTTAATATAACCCATTTTTAAATAATATCTAAAAGTTTTGCTTTGGTGTCAAAGCATCATGAAAAACAGAGGCCAAAGATACTATGCGTTAATATTTTAAGTTAATGTAAAAATGAAAGTGAAATTAGTAGAGGTTGGGCTTTTTAATCTTCTGAAGATTTGGATGTTATCTTGACTTTAATTAATGTATTGACTTAATGAATCATGTCAACTTTTTCCGTAAGTAGCATTATCCGTTTCCCCTCAGAAGAGGGTTCAATTGAAAACAACCTCAACTGTATCCCTTCATAACGTAATAAAGTTCATCTCTTGCACACAGCCAGAAGAAACCTTTTTGGCATACAAAATATTTGGAAGGTTTCCTTCAAGATCTGCAGACAGATATTTGCCAGGCCATATTGCATGGATGGTAACTGTATTCCCATTGTGCAAGGCAGGGTACTGGTTGGCCCGTTCAATCAGGAGGCAAGCCTGGAACCCAAAGACCCCTATGCCCTGGAATAGGAGGGGAAAGTAAACTGGGAAACTTCCTGCCTTTTTGGTTCATGAAAAGACTTTGCTCCCACATCTGCCATTGTCCAGAGTTGCAGGTGATCCAGCATCTCCCAGAGCAAAGCTGGGAGCCCACAGCCTGCCCTTGGGGATGCAGGCAGCCCCCCTTCTCTACCCAGTTTATAATAGTGTACTCATGACATGTTCCACTGGTCAAATGTCAAAAGGAAAATAAATGCATGAGAAGTGACTAAGAGATTTTTAATAGCAGGCATTGTCATTACAATCATCCTTCCTGATCTTTTATTTAGTATAGTCCAGAGAACTTCAGTGGGTTAAAGCTAATCTAAGGAAAAACATGTTGTATTATACAACGAAATATATTTATGACTCACACATCACAAAATAGCTTAGCTCTCATAAGGCATTTTAAACCTGATGTTCTGCTCTGTGCTGATCAAAAAACTGCCAGCTTTTTCCAGGCAATAAGCATTTCTCAGACACACCAAGTCTAGAGGAAGCCACTGAACAGAACCTCCCTGCACTAGAGCAATTGTAGTTGTTAGCCAGAGCTCCCTTTCATGTGCCATTCACTCTTGTTTGCACAAGGTAAAGAACCAGTACAATGTTTCTGAATGGCTGAAACACTAAAGATGACACTGAAATACCAGCAGAACGAACAAGAACAATTACTGATATTCATCTAGACGAGACAGTCTCCAGCACAGTCATGTTTCTTTTCAGCCCAAGCACAGCCACTAGAACTTTACCAGCTCTCTGTTCAGACCCAGTAAGCCTATTTGTCTGGAGCCCACCATTCCCTCACTCTAGGAAGCAAATTATGTGTTTGCATTATTGCTTTGGCTTGCTTTCTGGGACCTGAAGTGCACTGCATGCACAAACAGGCTTTTCTATTTCTCCACCTATAAAGGATAAAAAGCAACACTTGCTAAAATAATGACTCCCAGCTAATAATGTCCAGCAGAAAAGACACATCTTCTCCCCTGCAGAGCTGTGGACTATTTGTTTACATTGCAGCACCTTTCCAGCTAAGATGATGAAAGAAAGTCATCATCCCAAGCACATTTTGGAAGCACTTAGTAAATTGCGGTAGGATTGTCACAAGCTGCACAAAAGTACTACTTACTGGGACAAAAGAATCAAATCCATGAATACTGTATGTTCTCCAGAAAAGTAATCAGGCTCTAGAACGTCTTCCTGATAGAGATCAAGAATTATTTCCCAGCAGAGACATAACTTAAGCCTTGACCTGAAGACAGCCAGTTCTCTTGTGTCTCAACTGCTAAGCAACAACAACTTCCTTGGGGCTAGAAAGTCTCCTTTGCTCTCAAGCCAGCATACCGAGTGATCTGTGCTGCTACCTAACTTATTGTTGAGCTATTTCCCTGATTCTTCACCTCTAAAAACAATCCCCACAAATAGGACCATACATAAAAATAGGATGCATTTGTCATAAAGCCTGTTCTACTCATCCACAGCAGCATATTTTCAGCAGAAAAAGTTGACTCTAGAGAACTAAATTCCATACCTCAATCACAGCTCTCCAGAAGACCCTATCTCCTCAAAGACTACATGAAGGCTCTTAAAGAGGAGCCTTTTAAGATAATACATCCAGCTGACTGTGATAAGCCCCACCTGTCTGTTTCCACAGAGTAAATACCTGCTAACTTTCCCAGCTGCTCAGTGCTCTTGGAAAAAAAAAAAAAAAAAAAAGGCTATGAGAATTTGGGGTCACCCAAATTAGATACTGCTTTTCTAAGTAGGAAAACTCTTTCAATCAGTCCATGAAACTCTCACAGCAACATTTTGCAGCTAAGACTGGAGATTATTGGTAGCCCTCATGGCAGGGAATAGGATTCAGAATGGCACACGCTTTTTGGCTTATCCTTAGGAATAAGGATCATCTTTCTAATGACAGCCTCAGTGTTTAAAGACTGAGGTGTGGAGGCAGTAAATAAGTAATTTGAATACTTAGGAAAAATGTTCTTGGCTCCTTTTTTCCTGAAGGGATGGAAAGGAATTATTCTGGAATTTCTTTTATCTGTGTTGCATCCATTTACATACTTTCTACTACTGTTTTTTTCTTCCTTCCTTGTTTTATTTTATTTTTGTGACAAAAATGAGATGCGAGAGAATCCGACACATTGCTGTACCATATGCTTAGTGTCTATTTCCAGCAGCAGGTGAGAATCTCATGATTCAATTCCCACCTGTGGCAAGGCCATTTTACACCAATCTGCTCTATAGGAAAACATGGAATAAAACCAAGAAACTCTGTGGAGGACATGTATGGACGGATTGCTGTGCACAGATTCAGCATTGCAGATATGAAATGGGAGTACATACATCTATCCATTTCCATCCTTGCACAGTAAATATTAAAACAGGAAAGCATTGCCTATAGCCAGCATCACCAAGCCAAAATGTTCCACAAGCTTGGTCAGACTGGAAATATCTTGTCAGCTTCCTTCTGCAACTCCATTTTCTTTTACTCTTTTACTGTTCGTGCTTAGAAACTTCTGTTTAAAAAAAAATAAAATTATTTTCCTGTAATCACCAGGTGACAGGATATGCTGGTTTAAGGCATAGCACCTGATATTGGAAAAGTCAAATCATAAATGCCAGGCTTGATGAATCTACAAATCTGTCCTTCCCGGAACAAATCTGGGTCTTGAAATCTTAGCATCGTTCACCAGAGTCCTATTCCCTGATTTATTCATCAATGAGTCCTTGCCTTGAAGCAGCGTAATGATGTTTTCTCTCTGATGTCTAATTGCCAACTGGAGGGCTGTACAGCCAGTGATATCTTCCACGTCAAGCAGAGCACCAGCCTTAATCAAGGTCTTTATAATGGCCATATTGCCCTTGAGGACAGCAAGGTGCAAGGGGGTCCAACCCATTTTGTTCTTAGCATTGACATCTGCCTTGCACTCTAGAAGATTGATGACAGTCAAAAAGGAGCCCCGCTGGACTGCAAAATGGAGGGGGGCCCACTCTGACTTCTCAGCGATGTTGGGATCTGCCCCACACCTCAGTAGCTCACAGACTACTGGCTCATCACTGTAGCGAGTAGCCAAGTGAAGCGGCGTCCAGTCCATGCTTCCTTTGGCATTCAGTTTGGCATGGCTGTCTTTGAGCAGGTGGATGATTTCAATGTGTCCTTTGAAAGAAGCCAGGTGCAGGGGAGTCCAACCTTTGTCTGTCCTTAGCTCCACATTAGCTCCATATTTGATGAGTTTCTCACAGATGAGATACTTCCCCCTCACCACAGCCAGGTGCAGGGCACTGTAATGATTTTGATCCAGGGTGTTGACGGAGGTCCCGTTCTTCAGCAAATAATGGACTACCCTGAACTTCCCCCTTTCCACAGCAACATGGAGCGGGGTTCTATGGTTCTTCTGTTTTTTCTCCAGGTCTGCTCCTTGACTGGCAAGGAGTTTCACCAAGCTGACATGTCCAAAGCAAGCAGCCACATGGAGGGCAGTTTTCCCATCAACCTCCTGGGTGTTGGAGTCAGCCTGGCGAGATAGCAGCACTCGGGCCACATTCTCAAAGTTGTTTTGTGATGCCAAGTGCAGAGGGGTCCACCCGTCATGCTCTTGAGCATTTACCTGTGCCTGGTGGTCCAGCAAGAGGCGTACGATTCTGTCATCCCCATTCTGAGCAGCAAAGTGAAGAGGTGTCCAACCATCATCATCAGGCATATTGATGTCTGCATCATGCTCTATAAGAACTGAGCAGATCTCTGGTGACCTCTTCTGAACAGCCATAATGAGTGGGGTGTAGCCACAGACTACCTTGCTGTTCACATCAGCTTTACAGCTCAGGAGAAACTTCACTTTTTCCACATTTCCCTGGATCACCATGAGGTGAAGCAATGTGAGGCCATTTTCATGGACTCTACAGACTTCCTCAGACAGGATATCATCTGGACTGTAAGAAGGTGGAATACGAACCTCCTGATTATCACTTTCTAAAGGCAGGGGAAACAAGACAGGAGAAAGAGAGTAAGACCAAGTGAAATAGCTTGGTGTGCACAAGATGGGAGGGAAAACATGTGAATCTTCATAGTACGAAATGAAATAAAAGCCATTTTTGAGATAGGGAATATGAAATGGGGTAAGACGGCTACATACGATCTCTTAGAAAGCAGTAGGATATTTGGCCTCTCTCTCATATGAACTGTAGCTGCTATTTTCTGTATTGTTAATTTTCCTTAATTTAAAAAGAAAAGTTACCCAACATGGAAAAATTTCTTGAGCCACATCCTTATCACTGGAGAGCAAGGAAATAAGCTGGTTTTTTGTAGGCTTCCCCTTCTTTATTTTTGAATGATAAAGAAAGTTGCCTACTTACCACCACTTCTGGTGTCTCGGGGGAAGGTGAACTCTTCTTTGTCACTCTCATTTTCAGGAAGGGGAAAAGAAAAAGGCATAAGGCAAAGCTCCTTATTTAAATTCTTTAACATTTCACAGAGTTCTTCATTGTTATTGCTCTAGAATTTTTTATTATCACCTGAATATTTTTTAATCCAATCCTGTCACTGCATCCAAAACTCAGCAGAGCAAATGATGACACTAACAAGAATGTGGGAGCCTAAAGATTATCTCAGGCTATCAATGAGATGTTTCCTCCTCTTACTCATCTATTCCTGAACATACATATATTCTACTTCCTTATTACAGCACGTGCCCATGGCAGCATCCCAGCTGGTAGTTTTCTTTGTTGTATAGGGAACCTAAACAACCCCACCTCCTCAATCCTCTATACTCTGCAACTCTATGACTTTGCAACGAGGCAAAACCTCAAAATAGCAACAGTTCTCAACTGCTACTTCTCCCTGTATGAAGCTGACTTCTAGGCACAATTGCACTCCAGTTGCTGGGCTAGAATTGTGACTATCCTGAAACCTAATTTATTCCTTAGTCAGAGAAACACAGGAATTTAAAACTTTTTTTTTTCTTCTAGAAGTGTTGTTTAAACTCAAACACCCTCAGTTCCGTGGAGCTGGAAAATTGTCATCTGAGCACAAATGCCATTGCCATGAGCAGAACCCCCGTGACTCTGTGTCTGCTTGAGCTTCTTTTAATGACTGAGGTCTACATTATAAACCCATTTCATCTGAGCAGTTAGAAAGAAAGGACTTCCTCTCAGAGCATCACTTAGAACGCTGGCCAGCTTGCTATATTTATTTGCAAGTTTCCTATCCCCCTGAATGAATTATAGATGTACAACCTCTGCAAACACACTGCACAAAGGTTGCTGTGGCATCCTTATTGTCTGATAATAAACAGCAATGAGAGAGGAAACACATTCTCAAGACCTGTTAAGAACAGGGAAAGGACTCAGTGGGATTTCCTGAGTGGTCCTGTGAAGCCTTACTCACCTGCTGGTTCCCGGAGATAGCAGGCTTGTGGGACATCTTCCTAACAAGGCGCTCGTTCTCTGGATCTACTACAAGGCTTTGTATCAGTGACAGCAGCATGTCTGTTTCTACAGGGATATCTACCAGAGCAAAAAGACTGTTAGCTGTACGGACTACCCAGATGTTCAGAACCCAGTCAGCATCCAAGGTTGTGGAAGTCTTCCATGTATCCTCCAAATGGGGAGGAAGGAAAGAGGATGTGCTGACAGCAAATGGGCACCAAACATTTCCAAGGCAATAGGAAATTTAACTGGCAAGGAGTTGTACACAAGCTTATCCCCCACTCATTAATCTATGCAGCAAACCCTCGGCTAATCCATATCATAATCAGCTTGGCACCTGTAAAGCTTGGCCTTTGCTTAGGGTCTTGATCCCAACACCTCTTCATTAAGTCAACCATCTGCTGGCATTCCCCTGGCCAGTCATCGCTGATGGGTTCTAGGCAGGGCCTCTTTCCTGCAGCAACCTTGACTATAATGGCCATCATGTTGGCTCCTGAAAAAAAAGCAATATGTGTTCAGCTTTTTCTCTGTGAAAATGGCTGTAATAAACATTTATTAAGTGCAGAGCATATAAGAAGCATTCATATTTACCTGCATAAGGTTTCTTCTGCATAAGTACCTCCCAAATGACAATTCCAAAGCTGCAGGCAATGAGAGATCATGAGCAATCATTTCCATATGTACATGAATATAAAATTCACTTATTGCTTTCATCTCCTTGAGAAATGGGAAAATTAGGAAAGAAATTCTTCAGGATGGAAGGCTTTCATCCCCCACACCAAAAGGACAAGATCTTATGAATCATCACGTACATCTCTGATGCCTCAGCAAAAGGGTTGGTGTAGTGAATGAGGGATTTAGAGCATTTCTTGTGAAAGCCGGACTCTCATTGCCTTTTTTTCCACTGTATTCACATTGGGTTTTAGAGCCCTTGACTACTGCAAGTTCACGCAGCCATGCAAATCCTCATTTGCTTCTTGTCTTGGGTTACTGTGCAGTGTAGTGGCTAAGGAGCTGAATAACTTCCAGAACACATATACGTAGCTGGTGTAAGTGAGCTGCAAAACACTTTGGCCAAATGGAAAAAAGTAAAGTTAAAATCTTTTCTCCACCTGCTACTGACCAAAATGAAGCTGAGTACTGAAGTAGACAAGCAATACTACAGTTGTTTGAAAATCAAAAGAAATGTAAGCAGCAACTGCTGTGAAAGAGCAGACGCTCTGTTCTGTACTCTAATCTTTCTATAATGACTTCCAGGAAGCTACCAGAGTAGAACCTAAGGCAATACAGTCTGCAGCTCACATGGGATTGGTGCTGCACAGAGGTGCATCTGGTAGGAGAGATGATTTTCCACAGATAATCCCACTCCCCACTGCTGAGGTTGGAGTGGCACATATCACTCCCAGTGAGTTCCCCACTAATGACATTATGCAAGGCAGAGTGCCAGAATATAAACAAAATAAGGCAGTATGCCAGTCCCTCTTGCTCTGCGTAAGAGGTAGGTGGCAACCTTGTGTGACCGCGGAACAGAAAGGCAGCCCTTACCTGTACACATCATATTTGATTCCCGGGGGCTTGCTGTTCTGGAGAAACATTTCAGGGGGGATGTAGCTCAAAGTGCCTCTCAAAGCAGAACTTTCAATATATTGCATTCGGCTAGATTGCTCCATCCATTTTGATAGCCCGAAGTCTGAGATCTATAAGCATGAAAAAAAAATAAATCAGAGATCCCTCATAATGCTCACAATCTCACCCCTCCGTATTTTAGCTGGTAGATACCTCCATCTTTCACGATCAGGGATATGAGGAGGTGCCTAGCATTTGAAACTTCATAAAACCCTAGTAAAATTGTAGTCAGTGCTTTTCGCTTAGTCCAGGAGATCAGTATTTCCTCCTAAATTGAAGCCTTAAGTTCCCAGTTCTGGCACAGATTACTTCCATACTCTTGAGAATACCATGTAATTTGTTTACCAGCTGCTTCTTATAAGCCACACTGGTCAATCTTTCATTGAGTGCTCCTGAAGAACCTAATTTATTAGGAAGAATTCTGGACTTAGTTGGCAAAAATAACCTTTCTCTTATTTGTGAAATAAGCTGTCTTTACAAACATGGCATTAAGGTCATACCTTGACATGCATATTCCCATCTAGGAGAATGTTCCCTGGTTTTAGATCTAAGTGCAGCAAAGGAGGTGTCATGCTATGCAGAAAATTCATAGCCAAGCCCATTTCATGGATAACCCGGAATTTGAGCTGCCATGACATTTTGTGAGTGGGAAGAATTTTCTCCAAGGACCCTCTCGCCATATATTCCATCACTATCCCCAAAGGACTTTTGCAGATGCCATAGATAGTGACAATGTGCTGGAATTTGATTTTCTCCATCTTGGTTGCCTCTTCCATTAGACAGTTCATACTGGTCCTGGAAAAATAAAAAAGAAAAAAGAGAATTGACTGATACCATTTCTTGGTTCTACAAGCTAAGTTATTGTACAGTAGCTTAGTGATATCCAGCCTTTCCAAGCAGCCCTGCCTACCCCAAAAAGATTAATTCCAGTTTTCCCCTTGAACTGCTGATATTGCAATCACATCATGATCTTTTGCAGACTAAAATCTAACATACAAGGTGTCATGACTTTTCAAAATGAGCTGAGGATTGCTTGGGCAAATTCAACCACTAGGCTCCTATAGAAAGAGACCAAAGCTTCCATCTTAGTCCAGCTCTTAGAAAACCTTCAGTGATCACAGAAAGCCTGGTCCGTGTGCTTGTTTTCACACTGTGGTGAAATTCCCAAGTGATGCTTCCCTGAAAGCATGATGTCAGGAACAGGCACAGCATGGTGAACCATGCCTTTTCCATGCACCGTATGTCCGCATGGTAGCCTCAGCTGTAGCCTGCACGCTGCTCACAGACAGCTAGGGTCCAACAACACACTAACCTGCTGAGCTTGAGTAGATGGAGTCTTGTAGGGCCAGAGGGCATGCCTTGGCCACACCTATACCTGAAGCTTTCTCTCAGTGAGCATGGTGAATCTGTTCCCAAGGGGAGTCTAGACATGTCTGTCCATTGTTGCCAGTTTTGGCAGACCTGTTTCACTAAACCTTTACAACATTTCTCAACCTGCTGAACGAGTTGGGGTGCCCAGAGCGTGTTGACAGCAGTCAAGCAGTAAAGTGCCAAAACTGCATTTAAAAAGCACACCCTGGGAATGAATCTGAGCTTGCAAGAACATTATCCCAGGCCACTAATAGCTCTAAACATTGTTCAGATAAGCAAATCTTTCTAAAACAAGTAGAAAACAGCCATTGAACGATAACCCAGATGCACAGAACTACAGGACTGATGCTGGCCCTTCTGACAACCCCTAGGGAAAGGAAGGATTTTTGGCACAGCCATAGTGCAGTATAGTACGGTCTTGCTTTGTAATCCAGAATTCACAGGGCTTACTGAAAATTATAATTGAAGTCAGAGCAGCCTCAAAGCTGTTTGGACATAGGTAAAGGATGGGAAAGTTTTATAACACCACACTGAAGTAAAAAGTTGTTTAAATGACAAAACAATACAACATCAGTCCCTGAGAGACCAGTACAGTGACTGTTAAAGGCACACGTACTGTTAGATATTTTACGCAACCTCCAATTTTCAGATTTAGTTTTTCAAATCCTGGTGATTGCAAAAATATTCAAAAAAAAAAGTAAAATAAAAAACCCAAACAAACCACTGAACATTTCTGTTCACGTTCAACCATTCTCCCAGAGTACACACTAGGAGTTCAGATAATCCATGAAAGCCTTACAATTATATTTTCTAGGATTGACATATGCAGAAGTAGCTTGATTAACTTGACTAATTTTTTTTCCCAAAAGAGAACGAAATGCAAACATAACATCTCAAGAGTATAAGCTGTACAAACTAAAGAGGACAGTCACTGCTCAAATTGAACCATCTCAATTGTTGTCAGAAACATGACAAGAAAAGTCATACAAGCACATGATTTTTAACCGGGTGGGATCCTTCCAACTTGAACAAAATACAAGTTTAGAATACATCGCTTCATTGACTCATTTTTTTTTCATCAGGACTGCCTATATTGTATGTGGTATTGGCAGTGGCTGCGATTACCTGGCTCTGTTTTATCTCCAGACCCAAGGTAGTGAGCAGAAGACTCTGCAGGTGAGAGACAGAGCAAAAAGTAAACTGAAGGCGCAGGTTCACCATCAAGAGAAAAGAGCATATCTGGAGGGTAAGACAAGTGAGGGAGCAGAGATCTCTGTGAGCTCAGCAACAACAGCTGGAAATTTTCTGTCCCACAGCATTCAACCTGGTGATTTTAATGACTAGTTTAGTTTAACAGATACTCATTAGTCCAAATGTCCAGTGAAAGCTGCAAATAAGTAATCAGGCTGTTTTTACACACATGCCCATGTTTAGTTTAACATAACTACTTCAGCCTCCAGATTTCAACAGTAATTGTTCTGAATAATTGTTCCTTTCCCTCTTGCACATGCACATCACACAAGATGGAAAGACAGAAAGACACTCTAGGTCACTTTTTTTCCCCCACTACCTTTGGGTACTAAAAACTTCACTTCCCAGGGAGAAGAAGCCATGTGAACGTTTCCTTCAGGGCTTTAGCACCAAATCACCACAGACAGCTCTAACTGACAGTTTGAACTGTTTAGCCAGAAGAGGCTGCACACTTACCTCTCCACACTGGAGTCCTGTAGCAGGTATGGAGAGCATTTCACCGCATAAACTGTTCTCCACCTCTTATGCTTGACTTGGTACACATGCCCAAAGCCTCCACTGGCCACTTTAATCCAGTCTTCTTCAAAATCCTCCTTATTGAAGATGGTTAAGCTCCCCAGTTGTCGGTCTTTCTCCGAAGTCATGACCAAAAAGGCAGCCTGGCTGTCTGCCTCCTGCTCAGATGGTATCAGAGAAGAATAAAGGAGTTCTTCCTACTTCTGACTTAAAAAGCGAGGGAGGGAGTTACCTGAGATGAGCCATGTTGCTTACTGCCAAGAGGTGGATCCCAAGTGTCACTCTCATTTGGTATGCAGATGAGCTGCCTTACTTAATTACAGGCACTCGTGCCAGGCTGGGTACATGTCTAGACTTCCATAAGGCTGCCCTTCTCTCTCGTATGAAGCACTGGGTGGGCAAATACTGGAAGAATGCAAGATGAAAAATGGTGCAAAGCATCAATCCTTTAGCAATTGCACTGTGCTGAAGAGGGGATTCCTCACCTTAGGGTGAAAGTGAGCCAGGCTGATACTTAAAGGGAAGGAAGGCCTTACACAGAGAGAAATCCACAAGGCTCCTGTGCAGCACTGCATGTGAGCCAGATGAAGAAGAAAAGTAGAAAATACTCCAAAAAGATGAAGAACAGAGAGGACCCTGGAACTAGTATTTGGCGAACATGAGAACACGAACCTGAGAAAATACAGGAAAAGGGAAGAATGCAACAAAGATGGTGAGCCGGAGTGGTTACCTGAGGGATAAAGTATGCCACTGAATGGCTGCAAGGGGCATTCAAAGAAACAAGAGAATACTGAAGAGCTGGTCTGAGCGGTTAAACCATTGCCATGTGAGCACTAGTAACAGCATGCATGCTTTTAGTTGCTTTATGTAAAACATAAAACTGCAAAAATGGTTTAATGATCTTCATCTGGGTCTTGTACATTACGTCCTTAATGACTTTGCACAGTGTCCTTCATGACTCTATAGAAAGCCAAATACACTGTGATCCTGGTTTCCTCAGCACTACTGCAATACAAATAAAAATCAATATTTTTGAAGAGTAATTGTCATTGAGTCTTGACCTGGAATTTTTAGCAAGATATCAGATCTAAAGAAATTCCTGGAGGAAGACTCATCTGGGTGGAAGTGCAAGCTACTTCTCTTTCGCATTTGACACAAGGTGGCCTGGCAATGACTCTTTACTCACAACTGCGAGGCTTTAGGGAAAGAAGGAAAAGAAAAAGGAAAAAAGCCAGCCAGGCTCTGCAGCCTTTTAGGGGGGAAAAAAGCACCAGAGTCTGACACTTGATTATAACTGATTCCCTGCCCACTCCTTAATTACTGCCCACCAAGTGTGACGCTTCTGCCCCAGGTACTGCCCCTAGCCACCCCCACTCCCACATGCCAGCACTCACCTGGCAACACAACTTCAGAGCTGAGGACAAGTGCAATGAGGCTCCATTTCCCCGTGGTGAGGCACAGGAAGGACAAAAGCTTCCCGAAATTCTCAAGTTTTATTGTAGAATGTTTAGGAGAAGGTGAGGAACTGGAGGAAAACACTCTGTGGTTGCAGAATGGCAGCAGCTTCAATTCCTCCACAGAGCTTACAGCTGTGCTGCATTTCTTGGCAACTAGCTCAGGCACATTCTAGGGTCTGTCTCAACTTTAGTGGCGTTGAAATCAAAGGTTCAGAAATGAGGCAGTCATGCCGATCATTTACACCTATGTTGACAACAGCTTACATTTCTTTGAACGAACCTTTCCTGCTTTTGCCCCAAACTGAGGAGCAATTTTACCCCAGTCCACTCTGAAAAACACCTTAATTGTGGAACTGGTGCACAAACTCACTAGTTGGCAATTGTGATGCTTTCTTTTGAATTTCCTAAGGCACAAACTTGCGGTGCTGCTCTGAAGCAAATGGGAATACTGTAGTTATTGAGAGTAGCCTCCTCAGGCTTGAGGCCTTGAGGCAGAAGGATGAGGCTGTGATGGTCAGGCGTGAGGCCTTGCCTGATCTCAAAAAGCCAACCCCAATTCACTCTGCACCCCAGTCCCATTGCACAACAATGTGCAACCGCAGCTCTGCCCCTAACAACTCACACGTCACGTCCATGCCCTGGCCCTGCCAGCTACAGCCCAGACCAAATATGAACTGACAGAAATCACTCCTACAGCAACATTGCCCTACCACCACCTGATCTCCCTGAGAGTCCCCTTCCAACCATCCAGGACCAACACACAGAGCAAAAATTCCAATGGCTGCTGAAGGCTAAAGGCGCGTGTGTGGTGCAATTTTGCTGGCATCAGTTAAACCACAGTTGGGCAGGAAAGTAGGTAACACACTAACATATCGTTGGAGAAAGCATTTTATTGTGTGCCGTCAGCACTGAATAGCTGGGAAAAGGGCGGGGACAGAAGCGGCTTCGGGACAGAGAGGAGGAACATCTTCTTCCAGAGGCTGAGGTCCAGCGGCTT
>JAOXJM010000010.1:6417262-6432896 GCA_026413425.1 Tringa solitaria | reverse complement strand
AGGTCAGCCTGTAGCAGAGACTTTTCCGTGCTGTCTCTGACTGCTGGAAACTGTCAATTAACTGGATGGATACAACCATTTCACCTGACACCTGCCTAGCAATGGTGTGAAAGGCAGCTTCATCACATTGCTCCCATTGGGAACCCAAAAGCTGACATCGTGCACATAGGAAGGTGGACAAAGAGAAAACACTTGAAAAGCCACCTGTAACCTGTACATTGACACCCCTGGACAGGCTTGGCATTGAGGACACTCAAGACAAACCTGGCTCTTGGTGCTACAGCTAAGCATGTGCCAGCAGTTGTGCTGCTCTCTCCTCAGCTGATGAGATGTTCCCCCTCTGCGGAACTAGAAGGCAGGCCAGCCAGTAAAGAAAATTCTGCTTGGACTCTCAAATCTTTACAGTGCCAACATAACATCTGCAAAGCGGTAGAAAGGTGTATCACAGCAGTCGGCATAGCACTCTACCTGGTTTATTTAGCAAAAAAAGAGGGCAAAATGCTGTTGCTGACCAACCTCAGGGTGGTTGCTGACCACCTCCTCCCCGTTGACTCTGAACCCCCTCACCCTGAGATGCTTCTGTCACTCCTCACAGTAAGATGTATGCTGAACACCTCTTCCCTGAGACGCTTGACTACTGTATTCAAAAAGGCTGTTGCCAATCCCCTTGAAGACAGTTCCTGAACTGCCTGCAATTGCCAAGGCAATTGCTGACACCTCACTGCAAGGCAGCTGCTGATCTCTGCTCTCCCCACGGTCAGCCATTGTGTCCAGGATGCAGTACCCCGCTCTGCCTGCAACTGTACCTGGGCACCACATCAGACTCCTTCAGAACCACAAAGTGGTACTATTTGTATTAGAAGAAGCTGCTGTACTTCAAATATGACTGCATTTCAGGTACATTTTAGTGCAAAAAGGTAGTACGGCTTTTTATATTGCTATTACTTTCGTTGCTATTTTGTACAGAACCTACTGTGTCAGTTTCAGAGACACTGTTTACAAACTTAATTCAGGAAAGAGAACAGTCTTTTGGTTAAAGAGCAGGGTCAGAGCACAAGAGAGATTAATTCCTTCCTGGCTCTATCAGGGTATTGGTTTATGTGTGCTTTTAGTTGCTTTATCCCCAGCTGTAGAAAGGATTTAATGACACTTGTCTGGGTCTTATGTATATATGTGTTTAACGACAGCACAACACCTATCACTGTACGTAAGTCAATATCAAATACAATGTGGTGCTGGTTTCCTCAGGGCTACTGCAGTACAAATAATAATTAGTATTTCTGAAAAGTAATTGTCATCGAGTCTTGGTGTGGAATTTTTAGCTAGATATCAGATCTGAAGAAAATCTTCAGAGGAGGAAGACTGATCCACGTGGGAGTGCAAGCTCCTTCTCTGTTGCGTTTGACACAAGGTCCTCTTGCTGTTGCCCCTCTCCTGCCTGCATTCTGGCAAAAACAGTAAAGAGACTGGACATAGTAGTCAAATGTGGTGAGTTCTTTTCACGTGCTCTCAAATTCAGCCTTACAGACAAGGTTTTTGCATTCTTAACTTTCTCCCACTGTGTGGGTTTTACAAACAGGCAGTTAATGGAAACTAACTTTCAGCAAACATGAGAAAACAGTGACTTGAGTAAAGCAAAACGATAAAGGGACTTGGCTTCTTAGATGTGAGAGAAGCTGGGTCTCTGGAACTTGAGTCCCATCCTGATTCCCAGTCAGTAAATTTGGTTTTGTCATTTTTCCTAACAATCTGTTCTCCCTGATGACCTGGCTCTAGTCTACAGTGCTTTATTTTATGTGGCTCTTCTGCACCCTGATTTCCTGTCTGCTTTCCTGTTTCTGAGAACAGACTGCACGCTGGTACTTGCACATACTGCATTAAGCTCTGCTCTCCCTCATAGATGGACCACTACCACAGTTCTTTCTCTACTCTGAAGTTTGTGGACTTGCTCATGCAGAAGGAAATAAAGGAGGAAAGGCATGCTCGAAGCAGAGATTGAGTATCTTGCTCCCTGGGTCAGCAGAAGCCCTACAAAAGCAATACAATGTGCAAAGCAAAATCAATTGCTTTTCTGATCATTGTAGCAGTCAGGTGGGATCTGCAGGACCACTCAGCTGCTCCTAGTTCACAGGCCATGGATTTCTCCAAGTTGTGGATAGCATGTGTTTTTGGTTTTCTGTCTATGATGCAGCCAGAGGCTTGTGAACGCAGTGCCCAAGACAGCAAAGCCAGTAAGGGATCCCAGCAGAATGGGTACCAGCATGGCAGAATCTGGACCTGGAAATAAAGAAATAAGTAATCACGCTGTGAACAGCGTTAAGAGAGGGAGGGAGAAGAAAGAGAAGGTTAAACTCCCATTTGTCTTTATAGCATGGCAAGCAGGTATGGGTAGGTTTTTTCTATTGCATAGTCTGAATGAGTAGTGTCTTTTCAAACACACTACCTTTGCCCTAAGATCCCAGCAGTAAATATTCTTTGCATAAAAAAGTAAAGACACAAGAAGTTGGGTGACTCTCAGGGATGGTGCCAGTGGATTTAAGAAGCCTCTCATGTTCATGATGTATAAGGTTCAACATCACTCCTTTCTAATAGCGGGACATCTAATTAACGTTAACCAGCTGCTGTATTTTACCTCTGAACAGAAATAAAAAAGAAAGCACTCATGACCAACCTCATTCTGCACCTAATGTTCTTAAGTGAGATTTTTGTCCAGTTACCTGTGGATATTGTTTCCTCGCTGTACCAGATAACTACCTCTAAATATGGAGACTCTCACCTAAGCTTAGTACAAAAATTATTGCTTTACTCTTTCATTCTAAAAGCTGCAAAGCTAACAAAAAAAGTATTTAAGAGGAGATCCCTATACCTTGACTTCTCCCATCTCATTGCATTTAAAACCCAGCCACTTGAAGGAACAAGTTAGTGAATATCTTTCAAAGTCATTTTAATGACATTCCTAATCCTCCGTCAACATGTTTCACCAAAATATTGCAACATGCAGAAAAAGTCTTTTCAGCTAGAGGACACACTGCCGTATTTTTCTCCCCTCTCCTCCTCCTAAAGCTTCAGTTCCCACAGAGGATGCATTTGTTTGTCTCTCTTAGCTGAAAGTCTGTTGGATCTGATAGTGATTAACCATCATGTTTGAGATTTAGGAAGGCCAAAATAAATGTGGGGAGTTGTTGGGATATAATCTAGTCATATCAGCTGGCTGTAAAGAACGTTTTTAGAAGTGTACTGTTTTTCTTACAGCAGGAAAAGTGAAACAGAAACTTCTGTAAAAGAGGGACACAGAGAGAGAATTAAAAACAGGAGACCCACTTTCCACAGGTTTATATAGAAACTTGTTCTTCATTCTGAAAACTGGACCAAATGAGATCAGGTTGTGCAGGTTTCTATAACTGTTCCTGTCACTTGGCTGGAGAAGTGGCTCCACACTTTCAAAGCAGTCCTAGGAAAGATGTATGAAAAATGTTAGAAAGTGTAGTGGTGGTGCCTGAACGGAATCTCCTGCACCAGGGACTGTGCGCAGTTGGTAGCATCACACACAGTGCTGATCGGAGCAGGTCTCCTCAGATTCAGTCTTTGTCCAGCTCTGCTCTCATTCCAAAAAATGAGATGCCTAACACTTGGACCAGCTCATATGTTCCTATTCCCTAATAGGAACAGTCCCTCTTCCCTCATTCCTCTTCCCTAGGGATTAGCAACTACTGCTACCATTTCATATCATTAATTCATCTTCCAGAGTTTTAATGAAGAGATTGACCAGATATGGGATGATTCTGATATGGTAACTGTTACAGGATGTGGCTGAGTTCTTTCCCAGAGAGTCCAGTTCTCTTTTTAGACCCATTGGTTGTGTCTGCAGGCCAGGAATTACTGTTAGAGCAAACAGGGCATAAGCAAGATGCAGGCTTTCATCTTTCACATACCCATACAATGTTTTTCTAATTCCTGCCAAAGCTTCCTAAAAGCATCTTAGGCTTTTAGGAAGCCTAACTGGCTGAATTCAGCCTGACTGGCTGAATTTTCAGAGCTTTTCTAGCTTTACCATGCAGCTCAACCATTCAAACTTCCATGAATCTCTCTTTTACATCCCTCTCAAACACCTATTTACACTACTTCGGTAGTGCTGTGCCTTTTAAATCCACAGCATGGCCTATGGTTAAGTGTGAGACACTGTGCCAAGTGTTTCACAGTAGCCTTATCCCTGAGCCCTCCAAGCTTGTGGAAGCCTGAAAACTTCCATATCCCAGACCCAGGACAATCCAGAGACAGATTTGACCCCTTTAATATAATTATGGATGCAAAATTATGTAACTCTGCTAAGCTTTTTCCTTGAGATTTTCCTATATGGTTGCTACTTGCTTATTTGTTGATATGCTTCTTATACTGATTACATGTAAAGTGAAAATAAAGTACCATGAGCGCAGTTAGCTAAATTGAGAGTAGAAATTCAGCTGGGACTTTAGGAGATGCAGAGTATGCAGGAGATTAAGAAAGAACCGTATAAGCTAGAAGAAGGTGGAACTCGATAATTTACCATCAAAATTCCTTACTGAATCTACTGTACTTGCTAGAAGCACCAGATCTTTTCAAAAGTTCCTTAGAACAGTGAGAATAAACCTGTCCTACATACCTGTTCACATCCTGTTTTGCCACCTAGGCAGACATTCAGCTCACAGTGCAAATAGGCCACTGAGTGATTCAGCATCTGGAACAGCTGGATGGTGAAGCTAGCAGCTCTGGACTTACTGCTCTGCAGTAACTGGATGTGTCTGCATTCAAATGGCAACCTGGCAAGGACACATAGCAGTTTCAAATTCCAGCTCTCCCCAACTGAAGGCAGGGAAGAGGGGGAATCTCCTCACACTGGTCTGTGCAAGTTCTAAGACAGGTACCTGCATCTACAGAGTCAGAGTTAAACAAAAATCCACAATATGTCAACATCTCAGGCTGTACCTACCCCTGCTCTGCAGATCGCAGTCCTAGAGCAACAGAATTGTTTCTTGGAGGTTGATTTTGCTAGAACTGTCAAAATGGCTGCCATAGTGTTATAATCGTTCCCTGACCTAGACAAATTCAGAAATGCTGCAGAGGTGATGTCCCGCTATTGCCAATATGGGCAAATCAGAAAGCTCTTTTACTGATAACAATAATGTATAGCACTTCTAACGCACAATGAAATGTGCCCCAGTGGTTTTACAAACATCAACTAATGAGTCCCCCAATTTCCCTGTGTTCAACCCAGACAGGTTAAGCAAGGATAGCTGCGAAATACTGATGGTGGAGTGGAGGCCCATGGAGAAGCCTGGCTCCCACCCTTTGATCGCTCTGCTCTGCTCCCACACTGTGCCGTCCCCTCGCAGAAAGTGCAGGAGGGTGCTGTAAACCTGGCACCTTTGACAGCACAGCGTGGAGATGCGGGATGGATTCTTTACATAAATCAAAGGGTGAAAGGAGATTTTTATTCCCTGAGGGTCATGTGTCTTATCATGCCTTTGGTATTAATTGCAAGACAGCTGCAAGAGCAGAACACTCTTGGACTTGTTCTCACTGCTTTGAGCTTACTCCGAACTCCAAAGGGACGCAGGATACAAGAGAGAGGCTCCTCTAAGGACCAACCCATTCCCAGCCCAGGCCCCTCAAGCAGTGTGATGCTGTGCCCACCACTGCGGCCCCGTGTCTAACCTGCGAAACAGGCAGCACATGGCGCCTGGTCCCCCTGGGCTGGCGGAGGGTGTCACACAGCACGACCGGACCTGCAGCTCAGGCTGGCTGCTGTTGCTCTGCACAGCGATTAAAGCCAGGAATGCTTCCTGGGAAGGCGTCGACCCTTCAGCCACAGGGCCTGCTTCTGCAGCAGGATGCAGGCTCATCTGCACGGTGTAGTTACCGGAGCCGCAGACATCATCACTCACAACCGCAAGGCTTTAGGGAAAGAAGGAAAAAAAGCTGAGGCCCAGACAGGCTCCACAGCCTGTTAGGAACAAAACAGCATCAAGGGTGAGTTTCCTCAGTAAGTTGAAACAAATGAGCAACACATAGACCCTGATGTGATAGAGCTTCCCACCTCCTGCCTCTCTGCAGAGTCAAATCATTTGAACTGAGGGGAACTTGGAAGTGTTTTACTGTGGGAATATCTACGTTCTTTTCTAGAGCGTTTGAGCACTTGAGCTATATCAAATGTTCCCACTTGCAAAATTGTATGTAGATTGGTTTTGCAATGAGAGGCAGAGCATCATAGGCTACTGCAAAAAAGAAAACTAGGTCTAAGGGACAATATCATTATCCAAAATGTGAAAAGACCCTTTTTATTTTAGTGCGATATCATTGCTCCATGAACTAAATGTTTTTAAAACCACAATACAGCATACCCATGTTACTGAGCCCATGGAACAGTTTGGATATTACCTTCCCCCTCCTTAAATTACACAGTATAAATACACAACAGCAACTACACTGAGATAATTACCCATTCAGAATGGTTGCATCTGACTGCAAAACCCTCCTCTGATGTGATTCACTCAGTGGTGCGCTGGGCTCTGCATCCAGCAGTGTTAGAACAGTTACTAAGCCTTCGGCTGCTTCTTCTGTTACTTTGTCTGTTCTAACCATCTCTTCTGCCTCTGTGTTCAAGAACAGCCTCTCTGATTGTCCAGTGCTGGCAACACCCAGCAAGGAATTCCCATGTGGCGTAAGTGCTATCAGACTCTGAGAGGAATACGAGGGGCTCTCTGGGCTTGGAAGGGACTGGATTAGATCTCTGGCTAGAAGCATCTCAGCATCATTAACTGCTATTTTATTCAAAACAGCAGACTGATTAGTGACCTTATTTACAAGCCTATTAGCAGAAACAAAAAATGCCTCTGATGTAGATGGCCCAGCAGCATGCATAACAGTGCCAGGGCTTGAACGGCCAGTCTCATGTTCAGTGTTATCTTCCAGCGATACCTTCTCCAAAGGGTGTTGTGCTGATGGCTGGTATGATGAATACATGGGTGCCTGAGTGGGCAGCTGGCTAGCGGTAGCTGTATCTCCTTTCACTAACATGTCCTCACTCTTCTCTGTTGATGCAGAGCCCACAGCTGATTTGTTCACTCTGGCAATTGTAGGCAGCACTGTGCTTGGGTCAGATCGGATAGTTGATGTTGGCAGGAGAAATGTTTTTTTGCTTGCAAGTGAAGTAGTGATATAATCATTCTTAGCTGCAGAGTGAGAAGTCATTGCTAATGAAGACTGTGATATGGTCTGTATCAATTTAGGCTGTCTCTCAAGAGAAACAGTAGTTTCTGCAGACACAGATGGTTGTACTGGAGTTAAAACAACCTTATTTCCAAGGGGTTGCTGTGTCCTTGTGTTAAACACAGCTGACAGAGACATGCTTGTTCCCAACATTTTAGCAGTTCCTATTTTTCTTGAACTTGTGCTGATTTCAGTTGGCTTTGTATTTTCTCCCATGTTGGCCAGTGGGAACAATTTAGTAGGGGTTCGATGGATTTGGTCACGTTTCATGGCTGATAGCGGGCGATTTTGTGTAGACACAGGTGAAGTTGGGCTTGCAGGAGAGCTGGTATACACCCTGGGATGGGTAATTGCAGCCAGAAGTTCCTCAGGAACTGCTGTTTTCGTTTGAACCTTCGTTGAAAACAGAGTATGTGCTGGTGCTATTGTTGGTCTCTCTGTCATTGTAAAGGGTTTAGGAACAATGGGTGTAAATTCCAAATGTTTAGTAAGATCAGGTCTTACAGAAGTGGTGAGGGTTTGTGATGCTTTAGCACACACTGTAACTCCTCCTGAACAGGTTGTGCTCCCCGCTGCTGAATCTTTGCCGTCATTTCCAGCTGGAAGCGTGGAGAAAGCTGATGATGTGCTGGGTACAAACTGAACTCGTGGTGGCAGCCTTCGAAGTGACTCAGTACTTAGGAGGCTTTGTGATGTGAACTGCAAAGGCATGATGCTTGTGAACAACTTTAATGGGTATTTTATGGTTCCAGCTGAGTGCAAAGTTGAACACTCTGTGCATTGTGCGTGGACAGAGGAAGGTATGGAAGCTAAGCCCTGGTGATGGCCAGTAGTTTGCAGCATTAGTTCCTTACTGTGCTGAACCTGATCTACAGGCCCTGTGACAGTAAATGGAGGTTGGGCAGGCATTTGAAAATCCAGGAGTCCCTTTGCTGACGGTAAAGGAATTACAGAAGACTGTGGCTTGTCAGCAGTGAAAAGTACTTTGGGGGAAATACGGGGGTTATGCTGTGCAGACACTACTAATGGCACAGGGGAGGTGAAAGACATTAACGTGCTGTTAAGTAAAAGCAAATCAGACCCGTTAGCCTCTCGGGAATTGGGAGCAGGTACTTGCATCTCTTCAGGCAGCATGTGCAGATGCATGGTCTGCACGGTAGTGCTAATCCTCACCCCTGGGTCCAGCAAATGATTTGATGCTGAGGTAACAGCTTGAAACAAACTAGCCATGGCTGTATAATTAGGATTAGTTGACACTGGCTGAGAAGTTACTTTTGTTATCTCTGCTTGTTGGTTAGATGCCGTGGAGAGAGTAGTTTCAGGCCTCAACGACTTACTAGTAGGATAAGCGAAGATAGTTTTCATTGGGATATCGTGGCTGCTTTCAGGAGTACCTAAATTCAGATCGTGCTTGTTCGTGAAGAAGAGGGCAGCTTTGTGATCATCTTCGCCCTCAGGAGAGGGCACCATCTGTAAATCTGGTCTGTCAGCGGGCAAAAGGATAAATACAGGCTTAACCAGAATTAAGCTAGAAGGACTCGGATTTTTTAAGTTTGCAAGGTCCAGCACTGAAGAATTTGATGCTGCCAGGATTTGCTGAATGGAAATCAGACCACCAACACTAGCATTTGGGAATTTTGTAGGTAGAGGAGAATCTTGCATGGGTTGCAGGCACATCATACCATTAGCATTTTTAAGCAGAAAGTACAAGTATGGAGATGACGTACGTTGACCAGCTCTAAAAGCACTGAGGTTTTTGGTAGCTACAGCATGTGAGATACCGAACTGCTGCACTAGTACTTGTGCCAGATATGCTGGGATCTCGTCAGAAACACCGGGTACCACCAGTTCAGGATGTGCTGTTGTTGAGCTGGATTGAATTCCCTGTGCACGGAGTGAGGGCAGTTCTGAAGCAAAAGCTACCTGGCTGCCAGCTTGCCGGATCTGGGAGGCTGAAGGGGCAAAGCTGTGAAAAGGAACTTTCTGGGTCCCATTGTCATGCAGTTCAGAGGGGCTGGGAACTGGGGTGGCTTGTGGAGTCAGTGGGGGAGAAACAGTTTTATCTATCTGTTCTGGGAGACTTTTCTTTCTCTGGGAGTCTTCCACTGTGCTCGCCTGCAGCATCACAGGGAAGACCTCCTGAGATACAAGAGGGGAAGAAATGCCTTCAACCTGAGACCCAGAACCAGTAGATGTAGATAAAGTTGGTGTGTGAAGTCCTTTCTCAGCAGAAGTGGGGATGCCCGTTGGCTGCAATCCAACGTAAGTAGGAAAAGATCTACCTGGTGGCTGAAGCCCTGCATGAACAGAATCAAAACTGCTTACAGGTTGAAGAGCTGCTTTCTCAAAGGTAGATGTACTTGGATAGAGTGCAGATGTTACTCCTTTTAGCTCTTTAGTAGTTTGGGAAAGTTTTAATATAGAAATCCAGGACTGGCTTAATGACGATGAATTAGCAGAAGTCTGCGGGCTCCCAGGGAGTCTGGGTTTTTCAGGTTTACTTGTCATTGTCTGAGGATTGGTATCTCTTTGCAAAACTAGAACTGTGATGTCTTGAGAGCTCCTGTTGGTTTCTTGGGAAACATGTTGTTTAGTACAATTGAGAGTCTGGGACAAAGAGAGGGGCTGTTTTCTATCAGTAGTGCTAATGGGCCCTTGAAATGGAGATGGAAATAAGTCACCATGACCCAGAGCTTCCAGATGCATCACTAATGAAGAGGAACGTACGTTGCCTTGTGGGCGTGTCTGAAGAGCAGGGAACTGTGTTTGATGTCCAGAACCATTTACAACAGCTGTTGGCGAGTTTCTGGGTTTACTGCCTGTTGTTTCTTGCTTCAAAGATAAAACAGGGGAAAACTGAATAGCAGTTGTCTGCATCATTCTGGAATAGACTACATCAAGGTCCCCTGAAGCTGGCTTTTGTAGAAATGCAGAAGTTGTAACTTCAGCATCCATATTCTGTGTCTTCTTCAGGTATACGGGTGTCACACCAGCTTTCCTGTCAGCCTGGACTCGTGGATTTGTGTCTTTTGGCCTTTTGCTAGTAGGGGGAGTTCCTCTTGGTAACCAATCCACCCTTGCACTTTCAAAAGCAATATTAATTCTGGTGGGAAATGGGGATGCTGCTATTTCTTTTCCTGGAGGATGAAAATTTACCATTGAAGTCAGAAGAGACGTTTTAGGACTTGGCACCTCCATCTGCTTGCTGGCAGGAATGGAAAAGACAGGCGAGTCTTGCTGTGTCCCTCCACTGAGAACGGGCTGGTGTAGTCCAGAGCTAGAGCTAGTAGGACTGAAACCAGCCTCAGTAGTATTTTTTGATTTTTCTTGCAGTGACCTGTCTGGCTGTTCTGGATGTGTGGTGGTCTGTGATCCTTCTGTGGAGACAGGGCTGCTTATGGTACTCAAGAGCTTGCTAGGAGATGTGTGTCCCTCCTGGAGCTTTAAAGCTGGTGCTTCTGTGTGCAGTTGCTCAGGCACCTCCAAGTCTCTAACCAACTCTTTAGGTAGCACAGCTGTTCTTTTTGCAGCTGTCTCTGTATGGACAGAAACAAAGTCAGCTGTTATTTCATTGGTAGAATCAACTCCTGGACTCCGGAAATTAAAGGTCACCTCATCTGAGTTATCTTCTGTAATGGAAAATACTTCACTGGGCACTGGGCTGCTCTCAGCTCTTGGTTGGACTTCTCCAGGAAGACTCAGGCCTAATACTTCACTGACATGATGTTCATTCCTGGAGGCACCTAATGAACAGAAAAGAAGCCTATTCAGTTGCACATGAACTTTTAAGAGCTTGCAGCAGTGCTTTCCAACAGGCTGAGTGGGAAGCGTAAAAGTTAAGTGGCCACAGGCTCCATTCAGAAGGATACAAGAGGGAGGATGGGCATCTCTGGGACTGCCATTCTTACAGCCAGCTGCTATACATCAGATCCTCTGCTGTTTATATTCAGTGTCACATGAAGGATGACACTTCGTACTCCTGCCATAATGATGCAAAGTGTTAACCAGCCAGAGAGGAACCCTTTATCTTAATTGTACAAGAATATAAATGACAGCCAAAGATGCAATGAAACTAAAACCCTCAGGTTGCCCGAGGATAGGCTGGTAGCTCTTTAATAGCAAAGCAAGACTGATATATACACGAATGAGCTCACTCACCTGGCCCTTGTTAACCCCTCTTCCTCCCCCAATATCCCAGTCCTATGACAAGTTTCTTGATTCGTACTGGGTGACCAGGCAGGACAAAGCTGGTTTGTTTTGTGGCAGTAACACAGAGCAGACAGAACACAATAACTTCTCTATTTTTACCTTTTTACCTTTTACACATTCTACTTTTTTCTGCCTTTGCATTCAGAGGTTAATATTCCCAATTATACTTTCCAAACCATGAAGTAAAATATCAATGTACTTTCCTCTCCAAAAACTTTAAGCATTTTCTGTTAGGTACCTGCCAGCAAATACATCTATCTAAAAGCTAAAGAGTGATTATGCGTTTAAGTGTTATGCATTTAAGTTGTGGTTTTTAAAAAAAACAAAGCAGAGGTTTAGCAGTTTTGCTTCAGATGAAATCCCTGGGGTTGGCATCCAAGTGTCGTGCCTTAAAAGGAGATTTTAACTTCTCTAGGGTCACTTGGAGAACCAGTGCTACTTTCAGTCAACAGTGAGCAGGGTAAGCTAGTATAAGGGAACCCAAAAAGCTGATATATTGCTAAAAAAGTAATGGAAGTTAATGGATGATGAAGGCTAGTATGTTAAACCTGTAAAATATTTTTAATTGTGATTTTGTATAAACAAATGGAACTCCCATAGTTCAGCCCCAACTTGGCAAAGCAACACAAGCACTCTGTCTACAAAGACATGCACTTACTGAATCAAGGTGGTCTAAATACCTACAAATACAAATGTTCCTTGCAATGGAACAATGTAATTAAAATGTAATTTAAAAAGACATAAACAAAATGCACAAAAAGAATAGAATTACTAATTAGGTGGAAAATTCTTTGACACACTACCCCCTTTATCTTTACTGAAGAGAAGAGAATATTCTGCCTGAAAACACAAGACTGCTTTCATTAGCCAAGTTAATTTTATGTACACTTGGAGGGTATGCTCACAGGAACACAATAAGAGATAGAAGGGAAAGGCTGACTGGTTCCTTGCAATGAGTGACAGCAGCCCTAGGAACTTGTTTGAGACACAACAGCATTACAGACTCATCATTGATTTCATGCTGTCAGAAATACTTGGCAGGACAGCTGTTCCCAAAGAAAACGTAGAACAATGCGTTACTGCATGGTGAAGAGGGGAGCCCATGCTTAATGTGATAAACAGTGGTGCCCAGAAAAGCATATTCTGAACAAGGCTTCAACAGACACGAGTTTGATCCTCAGTTCTGCTATGGACCTACTCTGTGAAAAGTGACTATTTTTCCTTTGCTTTCCCCCACTTGAAGGAGACAATATATTCTTTAGCTTGAGTGTCACAGCTGATTTGGGGCCATAGAAACCATCTTGAGCCTTACAGCACCTGCACAGAGAGAAGTTGCTCCTTCACCTCATTGTTGCCACACACCTAAGACTGATGGCACAATATTTAGCATAGTTTTGCTGCTCACTCATTATAGAGGAAAAGAAGGCAGAAAGACAGCAACTGAAATTAGAACAAAACATATCACTCACCAGATAGATCCAATAGTCCAGCTGCAATCAGAATAAAGCTGGGGAATTTTTCCTGCATCTTGTGAAGCAGCTTCTGAGTCACACCAATAACAATGCAGACAGGAAGCAGCTTGCTAAGGAGTCACTACTGCCTCTTAGCAATGGGCATTTGCTGTCTTTGTTCTGGAAGGGCAGAGTATTGGGTTACTTTATAAGAGCTTAGGCCAGACAGCAGCCAATAATCTCTTCCAAGAAAAAAAAAAAGTCTGCACCAATTGGAATCAATTGATTTTTAACACTTAAGGGAGTGTATTCACCTGTGTAGCAAAAACTTGATTGTCAGCATGACAGGTTGCTTAAGCAAGGCAGCTCTTTATCTCTGAAAAAAGAGTTAAAACCCTACCTTGAGTATTGTATGCAGTTCTGGGCCCCACCATTTTAAAAGGATGCAGAGGTCCCTGAATGCACCCAGAGGAAGGCAACAAAGCTGATGAAAGGACTGGAAGAAACCTCCTATGAGGAGCAGCTGAAGACTTTGGGTTTGTTTAGTTTGGAGAAAGGGAGCTGAGGGGCGCTCTCATGGTTTGCTACAGCTTCCTGAGGAGGGGATGTGAAGAGGGAGGTGCTCTTCTCCCTGAGATCCAGCAATAGGTCATGTGGGAATGGCTTAAAGCTGTGCCAGGGGAGATTCAGACTGGGCATTGGGAAGCATCTTTGTACCAAGAGGGTGGTCAAACACTGGAAAAGGCTTCCTAGAGAGGTTATCAAAGTCCCATGGCTGTCACTGTTTAAAAAGCATGTTGACAATGCTCTTAATAACACGCTTTAACTTTTGGTCAGCCCTGAAGTGACCAAGGTGCAAATATTCACCTGAAAATAGTAAGTAGTATAGATCAGGCATCTTTTTAATGCCAGGCACCTGCACGCGCAAATCGTGAGAGAAACTCTTGGAGACAGGAAGTTTAGAGCGATGCAGGTTAAGGAGGTAAGAGAAAACCTTATTTCATAATCATGACTGTTGAGTGTGCAGTAGAAATCATATGTAAAAAAAAATGAGCAGAAGTCAGATAAGTAGCACAATGACAGCTCAGAAAAGCACTGTAAGAGACACCAAGGACAAAGCAATTGCTCTTGAGGGAAATAACAATAAACTGTTATCCATCCTTCAGCAAACTGATAAAATGTAGTCTAGCAGATAATACAACAGGTTAGGTGCTGACAGATACCGTTTCCAGTCCTAGCCATGTCACTCACCTGAATGGGGTAGCCAAGGTCAGGTCTTTTCGTCTTTTTCCCACTCTAAGTTGTCTGTGAAAGAAAAACATCCTGATAGGTATTTGTACAGCACATGACAGAGAAGGCCCTAATTTTAGTTGGTGCCTCTACCCAAAAGCAGCAGACAGTAATTTGTCACATCAGCTAACACATTAAACACTTTCAGGAAGGCTCAATTTCCTGAAGTTCCACATCTCCAGGTTGTGTTTTGCTTCTTCCACTGGTTGGCAATCTAACCATTGCCTGGTCTTGGCTTCACACAGCTGCCAGTCAGTCTACCCAAGTCTGTACCACTGTGTTACTCAGATTAGAACAGATATGCTATTTTACCTCCTAGGTACTATGATCAAAGTTTGTGATCTGCAGTTCAAGCCATATCAAGACATATTCCTGAACGATAAAATCTGCCAGGACTGTTTTAAAAGTATAAAGATGCTACAAAAGTGATCAATAAACCCATGGTGCCCCCCCAGCTAGGAACTACTGGCAGGTTCTTTGTTCCTCAAATGGGACTCAATGCTCAAGCTCAATGCCCCCTCTGTAACCACTTGATGGCTCATGTCCACTTCCATTCCCCAAATGGCAATAGCTCCTGCTGGTAGCCTCATGCACTCACAAAACTTCTGCAATAGTAGTTATTTTTGAGGAGGACAAATCAGTTCTCAAACACCTTTTGCTGAAGGAAGATAGAAGCAATTCTCTTACCCAATCACCATTTTCTTCTGGGGACAGTAGCAACTGGTATGTGAAAAGTTCCATTAAGCAAACCCCAGCTTGACAGTCAAACCCAAGAAAGGTCTTTAGTTTTTAGGCTTTGAAGATGATTTTGACTCTCCTGTAATTTTCTGGTGACACATTACACCTGCTGTTCCCCTCTGACATCTTTCCTCTATAAAAAAGAGATTCAATAACTTTGTTTCCTTAAGACAATGCTCAGCGTTCATCAGGTTTAGAGCCTATTAGGATTTGAACACCACGTATAGTATGTGTTACAGATTTGTCTTGACAGGGTGTAACTTAATGAGAGGAGGTTAAAAAAAAAGACAGTGAGATTACCAATTGTATGCTTTTCACTGTGTGGGGAGAAAAACCAGGTACGAGAACTTCCTTCTTCTGAAGTGGGAAGATGATTCAGCTGCTATTTTGAAAAGGACATGATATCTAACTTGTCAGCCACTGTTCTAAAGGGACACGATTACATACAGAATAGACACCTACAGGTGTCAAGGAGGCAAACTGAAGAGCCCTTTTAAAGTCAAACATGATTGGCCTGTGCTGCTTCATATAAACGTAATTTTTTTGTTGTTGTTTCCTGTGTTCAAAACCAAGGCAAAAAAGAAGTATTATATTTATGGCCAAAGTCCTCATCTAGCTTAAGTCCTACAAACCTGTGATACAGACCTAGATTAATCTTGTACTTGGTACATGATTCAAGCTTCAGTCGCAATCAATATCTG
>JAOXJM010000010.1:6403419-6417143 GCA_026413425.1 Tringa solitaria | reverse complement strand
ATGATTCATGTGCATTCCTAGTGCTTTGCCTTGACTCTAAGGCTTTGTTTTACAGATGACTATGAACTTCAACAATAAAGCTGCTATGCTTTAGTGCAGAAAGCAGGCTTTGGAACAGCTTCCCATTTATGTGTTTTCAACTGCCTTTTTGGGAGAACACACAAGAGATAAGAGCAATGCATTACTGCCTTTCTTTTCAAATTACACTTGCCATTAGCAGTAAATTAATTTTTGACCTCTCCAGAAAACACATACACTAGAATGATGTGCCATTTGTGTTACTGCTTAAAAAAAAATGAACAACTACAGAGAAGATTAGGATGAACACAAGGGGCTCTGAGAAAGTACTGAAGATGGAAGAAGGTCAAATATTGTTCTTACTCCACGCCAAAGTAAGTGACAAAGGGATCCCATTAACTTTACAAAGTTTACAGCTTTACTAAAATAAACAGCCCATAATTCATACACAAACCTTGTCAGACTCAAGGCTTAGTGAAATTAAGACCAACATATTTTAGCAGCTAAGTATGAGGCTTCAGGTTTAAGCAACCTGTGAGGTGCTATCACACATAAGATACTGAATTATAATCTAGCCACTAGAGGATAGGATATGGGGGGAAGCGGGATTCTTCAAAGTCATAACTCACAATATATTTCTATTTTCTTCTAATACACTGGGTACTGGACCCAAACTGGAAAGTAGGCTACATGAGCCAGTAGAAAGTTCAACATCATTTATTAAAGCAAACACAAGCTTAATACAAGTTGTTATTTTAGATGTTAGCCTAGTAATAAATTCTTTCTCCTGATACTTATATTGATATTGTTTCACTGGCTTCTATGGAAGACGCAAACACTTTGAAAAGGGACTGAAAAGTTCACGTTCTTTGAGTTAGTCTTATTAAAGAGCAGAAAATAATCAACAGCAAGCACCATTAACAGTGTTTTTCAAAGCTGTCAGAGATTTCAGATGCTATGCACGTATTTCATAGAGGAGTTCAGGATGGCCAGTCCATTGAGTTTCCGCAGTTGAACAATATGCCTGAAAAGATGACAGAAAGGTTGCTCTGAGAGAATATAAGATAACTAACAATAAAAGTTTTAAGCTTCCATTGCTCTGCTATACCCCATGCCCAAAGTATCAAGGATGTTTAATGCTACATTTGATAACAACACAGGACCCCTAAAGCAGAACTGTGGGGACAGTATCACAAATGAGAATTCTAGTTGGAGGAAGGGTGGTAGAATTCATGGGGTGTTTATATAAGCTAATCATCTGCCCTGTACCTGCTTGCTCTAAGAATAGAATTGACTTACACTGGTCAGTTTTTCAAGAATTATCACCTAATAACAACCAGCCGGTGCTGGAGTACTGTAGTCTTTTTTACAATACCTTCGTTCAGCCACACAAAGCTTCCCCAGGGCAATTGCTGCATTCTCCTGCACTGAAGTTCTTGTGGCATCACCACCAGCATGTTTCAACAATATCATCACAACATTGGAATTCAGTAAGGACGTCGCTGCTCCAGGAACTTCAAGGCACTGGCCAAGGCAGAAAGCAGCATTTCCCACAATCATTTCATTCTCTGACTCCAAGAGCTTCAGGAGCACACTGAACTCTGGGAGAAAAAGAGATTAATTGTACAGAATGTGCACAGATTTGTTCAAATAACAATGGTATTTTCTCCTGTCTTTACTTAAACTCCTAGAGAGTAAGCACTGTTCTGTGTGGGTTGTTTTTCTAAACAACCTGCAGGAGCAAGGGAATTTCATAGCAAGTTTTGGGACCCAGGACACTGCCTCAGCTTCACCTATCTAGATGGCTCTCTCACAGAATTCAGTCTACACTCTGAGAGGTTCTCTAGCATGGAGCCAGCGTTTCTGCATTTGTTTAATAGTTCTTGGAAAGCACCACCTTTACTGCTCGCAGGACCTTGCACTGGCCTCTCACCCCACTGTACTAGCAAGGCAATCACAGAGTAGAGCATTTACAGCACAAAGCTAAGTGTGTTTAGTTCTGGAAAGAAGAGCTGAAAAAAGGAACATAAAAGAGCCTTTCTATATATCCTTAGCTAACAAAACAGCTCAGCTTATCTACTTCTGTAACCTATGCTAATGTACAGCAGCAGAGTATTTTGTCTATACTCTTGACACAGAGTTGCGTAGCTCTTGCTGGCATCTGCTGGCAAACAGAGATGACAAAAATAAGAAATAGTGACTTTGCACAAGATTCTTTCTGCCAAAGCTCTGGGTATTAATGAGAGTGTTGTTGCTAATTTGAGGAAATGAGAACTTCATCTACAGATGACAGTGAAAGTAATATAGGGCATACAAAAGAAAGATGATGCTCTGAGAGGCTTTTAATGAGTGAAAATCCTTAGGGTTCAAGTTGAACTACATGAGCTGACAGTTTCTTGACAGGTTCAACCATTTAGATAAAACTTAAGTATTCTCTGTTGTAGTTACATTAGCATTAATTGAACCTGGATTTTAAAGCAACCTAAGTAGAGTTATACCACATGACTAGAGCAAATTTACTCAAAAATAACCTAGGACACCTGGTCTGATATTGTCACTCTGTTTCCACACCTATTTCCTTTTAATGCCAGACCGAATATCCACATGTAAATTGAAGGAAACTATAAACAGCCTCAGCCTCTGGAAATCAGACATCTAAATGAAGTTTGTTTTGGCCACTAACTTCAGGAAATAGAACCCAGTTCAGTTACAGTTTTTTGTTTATCTTGAAAAAAGTGCTTATTTCTGGCCCTGAAAAAGGATATCAAGCCATTTTCCTAGAGTAAAGTGCGTTTTGTCTGTCTCAGGCTCATTGTCTGATGTGCCTATTTCCATCCACACATAGAGCTAAGGGTTGTTAAGCACTATTTCAAGAGGTAAAGGGAGACATTACTCAGAAAACACTGCTAAAGTCTTGCAAGAGTAAAATCCAGTCTTCAGTTCCATTCTGGAGGGGAAGAAAGTAATTAGATGATATTGGGGTTACATTTCCACACTCAGTCTCCAAGCACTGAATTTGTCACTTACTTTTATCTGACTTCACTAGATCTTCTTGAGCTTGTCTATTACTTCTGGTGCAGATGGAAAGGGTCTTTATACCATAATTGGAGGTGATCTGTCCTCCAGCCTAGATTTGATTAAAATAAAGCATACACTAACAAACATGCAGTTCATACCCCAGTTTACTCAAGGTTACAGAATAGCTTAGGGTACCACAGAGGTGGTTAGGTATTGCTTGTGTTTAAGCTCATATACCAAACTGAAACCTCTGTAGAGTATATATCTCATATATTTAGGGGAAAAAGCTCATTGCTTTTCAGTGATCTGAATTAGATCACGCCAATTTTAAGCTTTAACCCTCTAACTAGGCCTGCAGTTGTGGAATCTTGAATTTGCAGGTCTCTGCAAGTAGAGCTGTGCACAGCGATCTGGCTCATACAAAAACAACTGAAAAATCTAGGCTATGAGCTAGATCAAGAAGGCAGTCTAGTCTCCAAGCTGGCTACCCAATTTAAAATTAAACTTGAGAGCACTGTTATAGTGGTTGACACAGATGCAGACACATGCAGCCAGAGTGACTGCACAGGTCTTTGTCCTAGGGAAAGGAAGCTAAACACAGGGACAACTATGGTTTTCTTATGGGACAACAAAAGCAGAAATAAAGTGAATTTCGTAAAATTAATTTACTTTCAAGAATTTGATCATTTTCTTCACCACTCCTCCTTTCACTACTTCTTCTACCGCTGAGGAGGATGCTGGCAGGATGCGACTTAGCACTCCTATGGCTCTCTAAGTAGAAAACAGTGTGAGAGAATAAAGCAAATGTTTATTTGTCCTGGTAACTTTAAAGGAGTTTTCAAATTACTTAGTTTTTGCAGATGGCAGAATAAAACCGAAGTAATTAAAGTGATAAAAGGAGAAAAGTTTGGAAATACAATGAAGAACATCTTTAGGACATGGCTTTTTTATTGCTTACTAGAAACTGAACTCAATGCAGCTTCTAAAGACTCATTGTAGAGAGAGATAAGACCAAACTGAGATGAGGACAACTCCCTGTATGTTTATTTATTGAAACAAATTCCTAGTAGAAACCAGCCCAGCACGGCTGGTATCGAGTCAAGTAAAACACATCAGAACAATTCCTGTGAGTTCAGAACAGACTCTGAATCCACATCTGCTCCTACCCATTTGCCTTGAATAACTGCCATCTGTGGGAGTTACACACCATTAATGGGAGTACAATCTCCTAGGTATGATTCACAAGAACATACAAGAACTGTAATAAGAAACAGCTGCTAAACCACCCAAATGGTTCTTGCTCCTTTGCTTCCAGATTGATTTAAGAGTTTTATATTGAAAACCATTATAAGGGTGAAATGATTTCTAAGAGCTTCTATTAAGCAGATTTCAAGAGAACACTCAGAACCTCTTGCATCAAACAATATAAAACCCTGACTAATAAGCAGCTTATTATTTCTTTGCTACTAATAATTATGAATATTTTAATCTTCAAAGCCTAATGTACAGATCTGCATAGGGCCCCAGTTTGCCCTGAAGTGTTCAGGTCTGGTCAGCTAATACAATCTTTCATCAGTCCATAGATATCCCACTTACTGTCACAATCCTTCCATCCTTTTCCCTGAGGAGAGACATGCACTTGGCACTTATGTCCACAGCAAAGTGCTGAAACAATGACATGAAAAACTCAGGTCCAGCTGATTGCTGGGAAGAGTTAGAGCAGAAATGCATTAATAGACAAAGTACAACAAAGAATCCAATGGAGATCAGGGCACACATGGCAGCAAGTTACTAACACTTCAGTACCCAGATGTAACTTTGGAAACTCTTCTTTCTTAATGGAATTCTTAGCTTTAAGTAATTTTGGAACGTACCAAGCATCTAAGAATATCCCAGAATTGGAGACTGATACCAAACAAAACATTTACACCACTATGGGAAGGTACTATATGCGCTTAACACTGTATTTTTTCCCCTCACAAATGTGTGTATATGAGGGGAGTGGAGGATAATTTTTTTTTTAATGTTTAGCTTACTTAAATTGTCAACTACCCTTAATGATAACCTTAAACAGCAGTAAAAATTAACTGACCACCAGCAAAATTTAAGGATGGCATCCTTTAAGTGCTTCAGCACACTTGATGTGAAAGAAAGCTGCAAGTCCATCTAACACAGTCAAGCTCTTTTTCCCTGTACAGACTGAAAGGTTCACAATATTCCACGGTCATTCCCTCACCTGTTCTATTTGGATGTTTTCATATGACTTCAGTGATTTGCATCAGGCCCATTCATGGTAACAAGGAACGAGGATGCTCTCACTGCTCAAGCAGTTCTGAATTGCTAAGGAAGTGATTATCAGAAGAACCCCACCAAAGAACGTTCAGAGATCTCATATACCTGTATGATCCCATTTGATTCAAGCAGTAAGTTCATCACTAGGCCCAGCACTGCAAACAAACACTCCTGGTATTTGGGTGTGCTGACATCATAGCATTCATCCTGTGTATAAAAGGGAGAAAAGTGCGACTGATTCAGAGGTTCACAATATGCACCATGAGCACCAGAGCTAATGATGCTTTTTTGATACAGATTCATTCTTGTGTTTCTTTCACTTTGGTATCTAAAGTTGCACACTCCAAACTTCTGATGACTAGGCAGTTAACAAGAGCCTTTCCCAGTCTCTGAATTCTTTAATTTCTGAGGACTGAGTTCAAACTGCATACTTACCCTGAAAGGAGGGACCACTTAAGGGACCACTTACTCTTCCCCACCCATCTATTGATGCACAACTTACATGGACAACAGACCACTTTGAGACCTTTATCCAACTACCAGATCTGAAAGATCTCAGTCAATGGTTCAGAGCTATGAGGGGAGGCAGACAGACACAATCACACAAGTGCCATTTCCACAGGAGATAAGGCTGAAAACGCTATTCTAGGGAGTCATCGAGTTTCTTTACCACAAGCTTTAAGCACGCCTGCCAGCACTCTTTGCACTCAGCCATCTGCATTCGAATGACTGCATCTGCACACAAATTCCCCATGATGCCGATGCAATGGGCAAGGGCTGCCTGGTTCACAAGCTTGGCAGAGGTCTAAAAACAGAAGAGCAGAATAACGAATTAAGAACAAATGGCAAGGAAACAACACATAGGTGTTCCTATCCCTCTGGCAATGGAAAGTGGGATTCCAAAATCTCTCTCATCTATGTTAAATCACAATTGTCCAAAGTTCAAATCACCTTCATTTTCACAATGAATCTCCTGATGACATTTGAAGAGTCTTTGGAAAAAGTGACTGGATTCTGTGGTCCCTAACATGAGTTTTTCCTACTATCACTTAGGTCACAGAACAGAACAGCCTCTACTGCAACTGTAATTCCAGTAAGGTATGTTCAAAGGAGAGGGCAACAAGCAATGTAAAATGCTGCAATTATTGCATTGTCTTGGTGGTCGTTTGGAGAAGTGGAAGTATTTTACTTTCCAACTATATCTGCTGTTCTGCAACAGAACCAGTCTTCCCTCTCGTCTTCCCTCTTCCTGAGTTTCTGTACCAACAGTACTGTAAGCTTGTAGTTTAAATAAATGATAACCAGGAAAGGGATCTGAACCATTAAGGATCTTTACCTTGTGACCTGATATTATCCCTTCTTTCTGAACTCTCAGATTAGAAAGAAAGAGAAAAAGGCACTATCCAGGATATAACCAGTTGGTGACAGTGGATTAAAATCACATTAAGAGTGTAACAAAGCTGCATATTAAATCCTAGCCTGACAGATTTCCAATGGGAGTCTGCATTCAAGCAGAGTTTTCACTGAATATAAAACTAGTAATGTGCACAAATGAAGCACTAAGTACTGGAAACTGAGAACATTTTCCTGAGGGAAGCACATGACAAAACTGGATTTCTTACGCCTATAGAATTAGCAACACAGTAACCACTGTAATTCTATCACAGAGGGGCTCTGTCTAGGAGCAACTGGCTGTAAAGCTGGAAAGAGTGGTCATAAGACATAATACACAACAGGAAACGAGAAATATAGAAACCAAGATCTTTCATACCAGCAACTGGGTGAATAAAGGTAAAACACCTGTGGAAAGCATGACACGACATTGGGTTTTGAACCTGTTGGGGGATAAAAAAAAGCCACATTTAGTCACTTAAAGCTTTAGAAAAAAAATCACAGATAAAGGCAACACAACAGCAACATAAAGACAAGGTGAACATCAGTCAGCAATGCACCCTCACAACAAAGAAGGCCAAAAGCCTCTATCACTAGCTTATTTAGTACATTTCAAAGCACAACTTTATAAAAACAAATGAAGAAATGCAAGTTACCCTTCCTCTTCAGTTAAAGCAGATAGTATGTTCATGGCACTGCTAGCCTTGGCATCAGTGCTGTTGACAAATGTTATCAAAATCTGTAGCCATCTGTTATAAAAAAAAACAACACACCCCAAAAATATGTCAGCTTTGGTTTAATTACTAAAGATCAAAGTTATATTTTAATTGCACCAACACAATTTATGATCTTAAACTTCTTAGTGTTCAACAGGGTTTTGACCAAGCTGGAAATACCAGGCCCTCCAAATATACGCAGTCCCCTGACTGCCATTAGAACGATATTTTGGCACTAGGGTTTCTCACAATATTGTCCCTTTTTGCACAAGTACAATGGTTTTAACCCACATACCAATTTCTGTCAGCATTAGAACATTTCAACAGTGTGTAAGCTTCACAGCTATTTGAAACTAAGCTGCTTTGCTGCTGGCAAACATCTTAGGGACAGACAAGTAGAATGCAACACTCAGAACTGAGAACACCATCAGCACAGCCCAGTAGTGAACAGCTTCAACAGATTGTAAAGGCCTGCAGGGAAAGTCAGTGTTGATGCTTGCATGGCTTAAAAGGACATGCTGAGCAAACACAACAGTCTTTGGAGGGGTTTAACTAAAAAGCTTTATAGTAGAAAAGAAAAATTAATCTGCCTGAATGAAAAGAGCATCACAACGTTCACCTTTTGAGCTTTTGGAATAGTGTGTGCTTGCGGCTGTAGGATTTGTCCTGCATACAGTTCACAGTACTTCAGATTGTGAACCCATAAGCTCTGCAGTACAGCACTAGGGTTTCCACATGCTCCTCTACTGAGCTGGAATTCTCAGCCACTCATCTCCGACCTTGTAGCACAGTAAAAGAAACTATAGTCTCATCCCTTTCTGATGACAAGCCCAAATTCTGATAATATCACTATCTACAACTTGATCTTCTGAACATCCTAACTCTTCTCAAGCAATCAGGCCCAGGACCTCTTTCAGAAGTTGACAGAAAATTTTTTTTAGCCTCTTGATATTTCAAAGCCACAGTAATATTATCTGCCTTTTAAAAGCATCCTCTCAGGTGTGGCTCATTTCTTTAACCTTTCCTCCAAGGAAAAATGCCTCTGGATTAATGCTGTATATAATACAGTGAACTGTGTAGAACAGTTGGAGAATTTTTTCTATTCATCTGCTACTTCAAACCATGTAGTGTAAACCAGTAAATTTAAATTTATCTTGTGCTAGAAGGAAATAGCAGGACAATAGGATAAAGGTAATAGAATGTTGTTTCTTTCTCCAGTCATGGCAACACTGAATAATCATAAATACCAATTACCAAGTGAGGAGAGAGTCACAGCCTGAAACCATCTGTTATTAAGAGACAATACTTTAGGCTTCTGGTTGAGTGCTAGACAACCATACACTTCATGGTTAAAAAAGAAAAAGTAACTGTGCCTCAAAATTACATGAATGTCTTCAGGAATAAGTGCTTTCTACTTAGCTTCACAGGCATCTTCAGATATAAAGTTTACTCAAGTTTTCCCCACATACCTAACTTTTACTTTCGCTTAATTAGGCCTACCTATCCCTCAAGACAGAAGTCTCGATGTCATTGGGTTCCTTTCAGAAAGCCTGTCACCTTGGTGCTAGTGCAATGAGTTTTGAACATCTGTGAACCCCTGCATTAAGGAATTCTGTCTGACATACAGTAGCGTTTATTACTTGGTTAGGTCCTGGTGCCTGACCAGCAGTCTCCTCCCATTCTCATTCTCCGAGTAAAGAGAGATTAGGGCCAATGTCTCCTTTTGGATCTCCGGTGCTCCAGAAGAAAGCAGTTTTGGTAGCTGTGCATTCACATCAGAACAAGTCAATAGAAGATGCTGATTTTCTTCTGGAAAAAAAAAAGAGAAGATTTAAGAGCTATGTCCCCCACAATGGCATCTGCATTGCTGTTATACTTAATTTTCATATTATACTCTATTACTGTGTTTGTTTTTTTTTTTTCCTAAGTGCTGATTTAACAGGCTTAATGTCTTTATTTCATCCACTAATGTGTTCATCTTGCATAATACTCCTGCAGAGCAATGGTAAGGCAGAACACCCACTAATCTTCTCTCAGCTCCATTAGTTCAACACATACACTGATGGTTGAATTTCTGCTCTCACTAGCAACTCACTAACTTCTCAGGTATTAAGTGTTTCATCAAACAGAGACATCAGAATTGTGAGCAGAAAGTGCTTCTCACTTCATCAGCTGCCTGCAGACTGCTACAGTCCAGGCTGTTCAGGCACAATAGTACACTGCCCTGCCAGGCACAAACACGTAAGCTACACAAGTCTGCATATTAGTCTGTTTTTACTGCTAACTGTCTATAGGCAGAACATAAAACAGGTTTTCTCCTTAACTTGTGTTAGCTATATTCTCTTGGGCATCAGCTGGATCCTGTGATACACAAGTCAACACAGATGCCAATTCCAAGCATTCTGTATTTTCCTTGTGTGGCACTCTCTACCACTTTACCACCCACCACCACTGCAGCCCATTTCTCATCTAGGTGTACACTCAGAAATAGACGCAAGGGCTACCTGCCCAATGACTACTGACTGTGACTGCCAAAGGAATTCAGACTTCCTTAATGGCACTTCTATAAACCCCTGCTTTTTGCTGGTATAAATGCTTAAAAACAACAAAAATATAGAAGTGATATTATCTTAACAGCAGCAATAATCACAGGGAATTTACTTTCCACCCCTCCAGCAGATTTAAAATGCTCACAGAAATAGACAGGAAATTTCATCTCATGATGCACAGAACCACCCAAATGGAGGTAATACCGCTAGCAGCAACCACAAACGCTTGTGTTTGACCTGTGAAACTTGGTTTACAGTAAGGTCTAGACCCAAGCGCTCTGGGAAAGTGATGTTCATACCAAACAGCCATTTTAGAAATATTAAGTGCTATATTAATAGTACATTAACAATGATTAATGTTGATTACATAGTTTTACCATTCCCAGCGCAGACAGCTTGCCAAAGAAAGAGAAGAGAAACAGACAGATCCACTTCAGCAGCGTTTTTCCTCTCTGCACAGAAGCCCCTAAATTTGAAACATTAGTTTGTAAAAAGAGCACAGGACAGATCAAACAATGAGCTCCTTGGCTAGGGAAAGCAGCAAAGCCCCCCAGAGATGAGGATCTGCCACACGAACAGTTAAACTCATAGGCCCTAAACCAGCTCATTGGTTAAACCTTTTTTGACTATCAGACTTGTTTTCCAGAGGATCTCCTCTGACACCAGATTTGTGATCTACTGGCTCTACTCTACCCTAAACACAGGCTCTATATGAGCATTACATAGCACAATACAGATGATAAATTCAGTTCTGTGCTGAGACGGTTGTGAATAGCCAGGGTGTAATAACTTTGTGCAAATTTGGAAGTGCTTCATCTCTTAAGTCTATTTACAGCCAACACCCAAAATACTGATGAACCCTGAAGAAGAAATATGTATTTGGACAAGAAATCCGTCTAAACACAAAGTTTATAAAGCAATACAGATAAATATTAGTCAAATTTGTTTCATGATTACTGAAACACAATATTATAGCAGCCAAGAAAATACAGCAGCACAAGATACAGGTCCCAAGAGATGATCCTCTTCCTGATTACAAGGTTAGAGAGTTTCACAGGTTCCATTAAAAAAACTATATGGCCAAATATTTACTGATACTTGGTGCTGAACAGAACACCAAGGAGTCTAGCCGGGTATACTTAAAGTGACTACACGCTTTCAGATGTTCTTTTATGTTAAGTTTTTTTACAAACCTGCTCTCACCATGAGATAGGATAAGTGTACAGAAATACGAGATAGAAGCAGAAATTCATTAATTCTGTTCACTGCATCTAAGAGAGCACTGTTTGTACAAGAGTCAGATATAAGTCAGTCTGTTCAGACATTAAGTCCTGTTATTACATTATCTTTTGGTCATTTGAAGAGGTGACTGTTTTTCTTGAAAACAATATTTTCATTTCCTCATGCTGTAACACCCTACTGTTTTCCTTTGGAGAGCTCTTACCGTCTTAAAACCTCATTGTCTTTGAGGATACTGAATCCATTGTTCATTCTAAATAGAGTTTGCCCAGTGCCTGAAAAATTCAGAGATAAACAAATCAGCTCTATGATCCACCTGGCTGATGTATCATTGTGAAGGCACATTCCTGCTCTCCTATAACAGAGTGTTAAAAGAAAAGGTCACTGCATCAACAGCTTTGGGGAAAGAATATTGTTAAAAGAGGGGAAAAACTCCAAGAATGCTACTTGAAGTAGAAACAGCTTTGAAGCTGAAGACTGCTCTAATTTATGGCTGGTGCTAAAAAGAACAATTGACTTCAAGTTAAAGGCTTTTTAGGAAGGCTGAAACACAAGACTGGCTTTGCAAATCAATATGCTTTAACAGAGAATTACAAATATTTCAAAACAAAGGAAACTCTTCTTAAGAGGCCCAAATCCGTAAGAAATCTTAACAACTCAGCTACAACATTGCTTTAGTTCTAAAATATTTACTGGTCATAAATTTCAAAATATCAAACATCGCTGAAGTATTTAGTTTTTCTGTTCCTTTAAAAACTACCCCACTTGTATTCATATACTTTGATCACATCTCCCACAATCACATCTCCCACGATCAACAACCTTTGCGTCAAATACTTACAATCTTTCACGGCTCGTGTCAAAATTCTGATCCCTCCTGTATAGTAGAGGATATTCTGGTCAGGCCTATCAAGTTTCTGCAGTAGTTCTTTCATGGACAGAGCGGCTAGCTTTCCAGACTGAACTTCCTTCATTGCTCTCTCTTCATCTTTCATTCTTTTTTCCTCCAAGTTTACCTTGTTCATACAATCTTGGAAATCAAAAGAAAACAAAGCATGCCAGTTAAATGTTTTCATCTGGTCAAGTTAAAAAATGAAGTAGACTCCATGACAGACAGAGCCGTACCTTACACATACAGACATACAGAATGAGCCATGGCTCTGGCGAGTGAAACACAGTTTAAAGAATAAACAATCAGAAACAAAAGCTATGGGAGAAAACTTCATCAAAAGTTCTGAAGAGAGAGGAGCGATTTCAGTCAAGTTCCACCTTGAACAGAAAACAAGGGACAACAGTGTAAAAATTTTTATTTCTTACCTTTAAATAGGCTTTCCTTTTGGGGATCAATGTGTAAGATCTTCTCATAACACAGCCTAGACTTAATAGAGAAAAGAATTGGGCTCTCAATTTAAAATGAAAATGGGAAGAGTCATCTCGTTTAAACTGAAGAGTTCTTGGGCCACAGTATTTAAGTATGGAAAATAAAATTTATGGAGATATACCAGTCAAAACTTTCATAATTAAAAGCCTAAGTTGAATATTATTCTCACTACTTGAAATTAAAAGGAAATTTTCAAGTAAAAGCCTAGGAACAAAAAAAGCAAAGCAAATAGAAAATGAGGCATAGCACTACAACTGCAGGAAGTGTAACTATCACCAGGGATTAGACTTGTGCATCTTGTATCTTTATCTTCTGTTTATGCATTTTGTGTATCTTGAGCATATGCTCAGAATTAAACTGATAATCAAACTTGCAACAGAGAAGAACATTCTTCACAGACCAAAGTGTCAAGAACCCCTCAAAGTGCATTTCATGTAGACTTGTATTGTCCATGCTCTACGGTTATTTTACTAAGATGCGGAAAGACTTGATTTTAGAATTATTAGTCTTCGCAAAGCACAGAAAGTTTCTCTCAAATCTAAAAGCTCAACATACTTTCATTTGTCCAATTCTTAAGATTACAAATTTCTCCCTCTCACCCACAACATCACGTCAAAAGAACAAAACATGGTCTCATGGTTACAAGATTTAATCAGCTTACCTCACTGTAGCGCTTAAGTGCCAGGTGAGCTTTCCCCATCAGAAAATAGGCTTTAATACACTTTTCATTGCACTGTGTTAAAAAAAAGAATTATTAATTATTTAGAAATTTTAACCTTTAAGTATTTCTTCCAGCCTTTGATTAATAGTTAAGTTACCCAAAGTAACTGCAAGCACAGAAGAGGGTACTCATACTATCTACTAGAGATATCTAAAATTTCCTATGCTGAATTATTAGCTCCAGGCTTTGGTGTGGTTAAAGGTAAAAAGCAGCTGGTGCTAAAATCCTTCCCAGAAAACTGCACTTTGAGCAATACAGGCTCATACAATCAAGCAATGTAAGGCCTGCATCAACTAGTCCAGAACTACAGAACTTCTATAACAACAGAATATCTGTACGTCTTTTGATTAGTTCTGCCAGGAATGAAATAAGCATTAATTTTCATTAGCTGTGCAAAA
>JAOXJM010000010.1:6381157-6403319 GCA_026413425.1 Tringa solitaria | reverse complement strand
TATGCATTTTCTGTTTTGTTTGTTTTTTAAAAAAAGGCAACAGACACTAGAGGAATGAGATGTGTTTTGTGTTTTAAATGCTTGGGTGAAGTTTTTCTGTCATTTGTTTTCATCTGTCGCTGATCATGCTTTGCTCTCATTTTCATTTGTTTGTGTGGCTTCATTAGGGACCGTCTTGACTTCTGCTGGAGGTGTCTTAGTTTCCGTTGCTTGCACTTCAGATTTGTCTTCTACTGGGATTTTCCTGAAGAAGGATGACCAAAATAGCATGGTTTAGAGACAGAGAATTATAAACTGTGCATTGTTGAATTACTGATAAGGAAAGAATATGTTTCTGGAAACAAAAAAATGTATCGCGTGGCTGGAGCAAGTGCAGAAATAAGTAAAACCAAATTTCCCCCACTCCCCCCGCCCCAGCTTCATTTAGCTTTAGTGAAATCTTTTTCTTTTTCCTCTTGCCCATGGTTAACACACTAACACAGTAGGATGAGGTCTCAGGCTGCAGCAGAGGCGCAAGGCGTGTTGCAGTGTGAAAAAAGGAGCAAAAGGGAAAACTCACAGTTGCAAAGGGATTTGATTTTATCATCACTCATTTATGTCACACAAATGTCCTATTAAAACAGACTGCCATTTTAGCAGAAAATCTTTTTCTCTATAAGAAGTCAGTCCCAGAATTTCAGAAAGCAGTACAGGTAGAAGGTGTTGGCTGGATCAGCAGAAAGAACACAGCTCTTCATTCTATCATACCAAGAATTCATTTACATGACACAAACCAAGTTGCATTAATTCAGTTGAAATGTTTCCTTACTACGGGCAAACCGTTTCCTACGTCCTTTCACCTCTGTACCAGACCACAATTCTCTGCTCTGTTTGTCTCTGTCGCACCCAGCATGACAGGGCAGTGGCTTTAGGTGCAGTGAAACGATATGAATGTGGATTTCTCTGCTGAGCTGCTCCCATCAAGGCTGCCTGGTTCCCTCCAACCCTGCACAGCTGCTGTGTCACTGAGGCTTGCCAGGAAGGGCCAGATGCTCCATAACTGTGTGGGACACAGGCAGTGCTGTGGAGCAGTCACATGGCAGGAATGTCTCCTGACTTAAGGGTGGACAGGAGCACAGCAGGGAGGTAGGAAGGCCAGAACTGTAAGATGTAAAAGCACCTAAATAATACAGTAAACCAGCATGGGTTTCACTAAGATCTGGAAAAGAACCTGGTTCTTGGTTCTAGCGTCTGACTGACTGCTTTTCTGTGAGTGCTGATGCACACTCCAATCACAGATCACAGTGTCAAAGACAACGATCAAGGTCAATGCTTTATTTCGGATTAAATACAAAGCTTCCAGAATGAGGTAATTTTCCTGGAGATGTGGAGATGGAAAAAATTCTAACCAAAGCTGTGACTTAGGGTATGTCTCCAGTGTGGTTGCCGTAGCATAGCCTACATTTATCTGACTGAACTGTAAACCCAGTTCTAGAACAGCTAGTTAGATTCTTGGCAGCGATCTCGCTGACAGTGCAGAGCCCAGTGTCCTCAATACACTTGCCTTTGCAAAAGCTAAAGATGCAGTGTGAACTCAGTCTCTTGTCTTTGGGAGCAGCTCCCACAACAAATCTGAGCTGCCTTTTCACGACTCTTTCTCATGATAAAGCACAGACCCTGCTCAAGCAGGAAAGACACGCTGCTCCTATTTCATCCTGCCTCTATCATGACATGTGTGGTCTCCAAACAGGAAGCCAGAAGGAACATGGATCTTAGGTAATCGTCCCCTCAAGGGTGGCTTATCCATTTTCAGTCAGAATTTTCCAGGCTTCTGTGCTCATGGCTCTGTCCAAACCGACAAAGTAAGAGTGTTCTTGTCCAATATCTGCACAACAGCTGGGGAGCCTCCCCCCAGTTACCCAGGTGAGGACTTCATGGTATTTTCACTCTCCAGTTACGGTGTCTCCTGCCAAACACAAGGTGTAGACTCGTCTCAGCTGAGGAAATCAGATTCTCTCCAGACAGGATAAAGCTCCAAAGGGCGCTTAGGGTTGTCCTGCCTAGAAGCATGCTACTGTTCTCTGAATAAATCATCTGGGTAAAGAAGAAACCCAGCACAGTGGATGAAGACTCATCTCTAACATACCAGGACAACATACTGCCAAGTTATCCTAACCCGACTGTGCTGTGACTGCTCCCCCTACCCTCAGACAGGATCACATTGCCTTATCCTTTTGCCACTTTCGGGATGAATCCAGAGGTACCATGCTTTTACAGGCTCACATGGCACTAGTTTCTGCCCTGCCTTATGCAGAAATAAGTTCTGAAGGGCTCCACTGATCTGCTGGGAAATTGAATTTGGGTGGCTCTTCTCACTGAACTACAGGAATCCAACACCTCTAAAGACAGCACCTCCTTTGCATCAAACTGAACTGTTTCTGATCTCTTTCATAAAAAAATAACCTACAATAACCTACAAGCTGCATAAAAGTCTAAAGAACATTTATGATAAGCTCCTGGGTTTGTCTTTTGTCTGCTTCCCTGGCACAGATTATTCCTGCTTTCCTCCTGGACCTTTAAACCGAGCCCTGCTTAGTTAATTCACAGGTGAGTTAGTTTGCTAAGGAAACAATGAGATTAGTTAAGAGAACACCCAACGAGAACACAGCACAAGCACCAGTGCACAAGAGACACAGGACACAACCAACAGAAGATTAAAGGCAACCATACTCGGTCTTTGCAGGTGCAGCAGGTACAGAGCTGTCTGCAGGGGAAGAAGCAAGCTCACGAGCTTGCCCGCTAGTCACACTGGCAGGAGTAGTAGTGCCAAGAGCTGCAAAAACATCCTTTGCAAGGTCAATGTCTGGTGTCTTGAAGGTCCCTTCGTCCATTTTAAAGTCCTCATTCTGTGAGGGGTTTGTGGTGCTGCCTGAAGCAGCCTCGCTCTTCAGATTGCTTGGGTTCTTGGTTGTCTCTGTTGGGCTCTTCACCGTACTGGGCTGCACAGCTTCCTTTTCAGGGCTCTTGGTGCTTGAGACCTCCTGCTTGGGCTCCGATGGAGCTGGAGGGCTAGTGAGGTTTGCAGGGCTGGGAGCTGCCGGCTTGTTACCAGCTGCCACTTTGGAGGTCTCAGCCACGTTAGCAACAGTGCTGGGGCTGAGCACTGCACCTTGGTTGGACACAACGCTTGAAGACAAATTATTAGTAGCTGGAGTAGAGCTTGGGGTATCGCTGAGATCAACAAGGGGGGCCACTTTGGGGGTGGAAGAGGGTGGTGGTGAAGAGACTGAGGTGGCTGCCCCTTTGGCTGGAGTAGCCTGGCCAGGTGACATGGAGTTTGAGTCAGGAATGGCTGTGGCTGGCAGAGCAGCACTGGAGGTCAGCGTAGTGGTCTCGCTGGTGGGGCTGTTCTGAGCAGTGGCAAAGGTTTCAGTGATAGTGTCAGAGTTAGTGGTGCCCGTAGTTACAGAAGGCAGCATGTCCTCAACAGTAGCTGCGGTATCAGCAGGGTGCCTGTGAAGAGGACAGGAGTAGAAGAGAAATAGAGACAATGAAGCCCGTAAATGACAGCAGAGGAAAGGGGAGCAGAGTGTAAGAGTGAGAAGGCAGGTGGGTGAAGCAGCAGCATGGCATGTAGTTACAACACACACAGAACACCACGGAGAGGTACTCAGAGGAGCAGAAAACTTTCAGAGGTCAAATGTGCAAAGGGTAGCAAGGGCTGGCTGGGATGACAAGTAACTAGGAAGAGGAAAAAGGAAAGAGGACACATCCTTCAGGAACGGCTTGCTCACACAGATTTTGGTTCAAGTCTTAGCCAAATGTAACCCTGTCAACTCTTCTCTTTTATCCTTTCCTCTCAGCCTCTTCCACGTAACCTCACAAGGAAGCTTTCTACCAACTCCCTGAGCTTGCAGCCCCGGTGCCATCTGTCACCACGCAACAAGGTCCAAGTGTAGGACCCCTGAATCCACTCCCTCATCTTGGCCCCATCCTTTTGCCTGCAAGTTGAAAGCCTTCATCGAAACACACAGAATGTAATTCTTTTTCTCACACACACGTAATGTGTTACTTATATATATGTACATACATACACATACATACATGCAGCTTTGAGGTGATGTTTTCTGCGCTTTTGACCAGATTCCGGTCTGTTTTGTTAGCTAGAATAAGGTCTGTTTTAGGACAATGTTTGACAGTGTAACTATGCTTTAGCAGTCATAACGTAGCACTGGTTGCCTTAACAAATGTACTGATGCCAGGCTGGAAAAATGAATGGTTTATTCCATGAGAAGCCAGCGTGCCTGAGAACACAACCTCAGGCTTATTAACAGAGAGAAAACCTTCATAGAGGAGAATAATTGAGTTAAAACTCTGGTAAGGCTAGCCAAGAAAATCAGGACAATATAAATCCTAGCTATTCCTCAGTGCTGCGCATCGACATTTCAGTGCTGCTTGTGGACTTAGCCTACTTTCTCCTCTAACCTCACAGAGACTTCCAGCAGAGACATTTAACCAGTGGGCCCCACTGCTAACATAATCAAAGGAGGCAAGCAGTACGCAGGTGGAAGAGCCTGACCCCCTCACCGCTGTGATGCCTCTGCTGAAGGAAACAAACGCAACTTGTGTCATCAATCCCAAACCTGACCTAAATATTGCCAAGCATTTCAGCAGCCTCCTAAAGTGAATTCTTCCCAGTACTGCTCCAGAAGCTATGGAGAAGTACTCAGAGGACACTAGAACTGCAGCAGTTTAGGAAAGAGCTTAATATAGACAGTGGGCAATACTTAAACCTTACCAATCCCAGCTAACACGGATCAGCAAACTCGGGCCCCAAGCAAGTTCTCCAATATAAACAAAGCTCGTAAGTTGCTCTCAGCCCTCTCACTGAATAATCAGACGTGCCATGCCTCTCCTAACATCCAGAGCATAGCTGCTCTGCTATCAACAGAGAGGACTGCTTCCACCATGGAGCGTTCAAGCACTCCTCCAGCATTGCCAGGGCAGAGCTGAAGCAGGAGTCGGTGCTAGCTGGGGGCTGCTTTTGCTCTGGATCCTTTGTGGTGAACCTGGACAGGTGCCTGGTTTACATACTGGACAGGACTGACAGACAGGCCTTTCAAGAAGCATTGCTTTACTCCCCTTCTAGTGCTGGAAATAGGAGTCACTGAGTCTTGGCAAAGAGAGAGGGCTTTTCCTCACTGGTATGTCACAAATGGAGTGCAGAGGTATTACCTTTCTTCCTCTCTTATTAAGGCAACTGAGGGCAACATATTGACCCAGTGCTAAGATTGACTAATGCAAACATACTCTGGCTCCGTCAGCGGTGTGGTCTCATTAGGCTCTGTGTGTTTTCCGCCATCGTGGTTGGGGGTCCGCTCCTCCTCAGTCCGCACCTCCACAATAGGCTCCTTGGACTCATCTTTCCTGTAAAAAGGGAATTGCATGAAGATTTGTTCCCATTCACACTAAGTATCCTCCTGCAAACACATGCTGCAAATATTGATAGTGAATGACAGTAACAGACTGGCCTAAACAGCAGATGATTCTTTTTGTCACTTCCCTTTCCAGTCATTACCTACAGCACAGAAGACCACTGATGTCCGGTACTTAGGCCAGCCATTTGATGGCTACTTACAGGAATAGGACAAAACCTGAGAAACAGCTGAAGAAACCCCTTCCTGGAAATATAAAGCAGAACCAGCGTGACCCCAGATCTTTTCAGTACCCTCCCATCAGAGAGGAGAAACCCAGAACTCCCTAAACCAAGTTTCTTTTCTGGAGTTGCTGAGAGGGCACACTGATCAACAGCAGGAGCAATGTAAATGATGACAGTACTCACGAGAAGGCGGCTTTGCCCTCCTCCATGTCTTTGCCCTTGGCTCCTGGGCCGGATTTGCCACATAAGTTGACAGCAATGCACATCAGCAGGCCACACTTGTTCAGGAAGTAGCAGGTGACATCCACAGCCACCAGGAGCAGCACAAAGATAACAATGAGAATGCCTACAATGGCAGCTGTCCCAAGGCCCGATGTAGGGCTAGTGCTGGCTTTAGAGACCAAAAAGAGAAGAAAAGAAGGCATTGCAGTTAAAAGGTGAGTTGGGGCTAATTACACCTCAATTTTGGCTATGCTTAGATTGCAAGCATGGGAAACTTAGGGAAAGTACACCCTCCCTCTAGCAGCCTTGTGCTATAACCAGCAATCCTAGAGACAAGCAGGACAATCTACCTGACAGATTCGCTTGAATCTAATGGGGCTTTTCCCATCTCTGTTGGGCTAAGGCATGGAAAGCAGACGACAGAAACCTCTTCTACTGTAGCATATACCCAGCTGAAACTCTGAAGGGCTCCTGTTTCCTTCCACCACTTCCTCAAGGTGAAGGCTGTCTAGGGTCCAGAGTGACTTTGGCATTGCCAGCCTGGCACAAGGGCAAGCATAAGCGAAGGCTAGACTTTGTAGCATGACTTGCCCTGGTGGGAAACAGAATACTGGGTGATACCTGTGGTGGTGCCTCAGTGCTGATTAGCCCCTTATGTGGTGAAAATGAAAGGAGGAATTAAAACCCTTCCTGTTGCTCAGGTAAGACCCAGCTACCCAGAACTGGAAAGCAGTAAGCCTTTTGTGTCTTATCCAGAGACAGCTGAGCTTCTCAGTGAATGCTCTAGGAGTGTTTTGGCTCAGGTACGGACAGCAATACCAGCAGCCTTCTGAGGAAGCAGATGGTAAAGATAAGCAGGCTGTCACTCTGTTAACATTGTCCTGGTCGCAGTGGCTGCCCTCTCCACCACACCCCATCTCCACCAAGTTTCCCCAGCTATAGAATAGAAAAAAATACCTTGCTTTTTCCAGTAGACAAAAGGAAAGCAGGTGAGAGGTGGTGATGGAGGCCTAGAAAATGCTTGGGGCTGCCCATACACTACTAACTTCAGAGGAAGTGCCTTTAACTTTCTACCTGCTTGTAAAACGCTAAGTACTTTCTTAGAAACAGGGAGTGGTTAAACACACCAGTTAATCCTATCAAACCCTTTGATCCCCACAAACCCAAAAGGCACAGCCTTGAACGTTGCCAGCTGCAGCTTTCCAGCCTCTTACTGTTATACCCTGAACACAAAGTACTTTTTGTTCCCCTGCCTTTATTCAGAATAATTCTTCCCAAGCTGCTGATGTGCAGGCAGAACATTTGCCTGTTGGCTCATGCAGTTCAACACCTATTTAGAGGTATCCAACTGCTCAAAACCAGTTTGCTAGTCCCAACCAACACATAATCTGTCTCACGATGTGACTGTGCACTCAGTAAAGGCCTGTGAATCTGACAGACCTCCTTACTGATGTTTACTGAGACAGCTGAACAAGAGGAGCATGTTGCTCGTTGTCCATAAGAGTATTTTGTTTTGTGTTTTTTTCTCCCCCCTCCCTCCACTTCAATTAAGATGCAATTTTATTAATTTCTATTGCATTTTTTACTGCTGGATGTCACAATCCCCAAACCCTTAGAATCTTTTCTTTGCAGAAAAGCCCAGCAAAGCACCTCTTTCTGCTCAGCCCGATATATGTTGACCTTGACAGGTGGAGAGACCATTTCTAGGGCTCAGAGACAGAGCATCATACCCTCTGCCACAGATTTTATTACTTAAAAAACAGGAGAGAGAACATCCTTAGCATGAGGCAGCTTAGTATTATTTCATTTTGTGACCCTGATATGTATTAAGGAATTCAGACTTGAACAGGAAAGTTTCTTTCTGCATTTGACTAAGTCTCTCTGAGGCACCCAACTCTGACACTTTCATCAGAAGTCCATTAAATGCTCAGCAGAACATCTGTGCCACAGACTGGACCCCTGCCAGCACCTGAAATAAGCTGCATAATTATTTAATCACTCTCCAATGCATGGAATTAGGAGGCCATGTATTTTCCCTCTTTTAATTTATGCAGGATTCTTGCACAGATTATTCAATAATTAACATGTTCCTGTTCACACCAGCTTCTGGAGAAGAAGCTAAAGATGTGACAAACTTTTCTTCTCATCATCTTTCTGGGAATAAGCTCCGTGGCAGACTAGTAAAGGTGCACTAAAGAAAGCATCCCAGACAGCATTACAGGATAATAGTTCCTTGTCGTGCCTCCAAAACATACTTCATCTTACTCACCAGAGCTGGGTCGAGACAAAATATTTAATCCTGGGACAGATGGAGTTTTCTGATGTGCTAGAAGACATCTGGAAAATTCCATTCAAAAGGACAGTCCTACTCTTCACTTCCTCTCCCCACCAGCTTTTAAAGACCTGTCAGTATCAGCTGTAAGCCCCTTAAGGTCAGGAATTATCTGTGATATAAACCAGATCAATAGCCTTATGCACTGCCCACATCTTGTCTGTGAGCCACAGCACGACCCGTGCAAACTGCAAGAACAACTGCAAAAGCTGCAAACCCCTTAGGACAAGTACATCTGCCTCTGGGGCACAGCCAAAGCTTCTGGGTCCTCAGCAGTGGCTGTTTTCAAGTGCTTTAGTGTTTATGTGTGGTACTGGACTTGGGCAATCTGCCTTACATGAACAGTAAGGAAGAACTAATTTCTTCCCTGTGCAGGAGTCAGTTCGCTGTGCCACTGGAGATCAAAGGGTTCAGACATTCCCACGGGAACCTGTGCCAGCCTGTTACCATTTCACTTCTGGTAATACCTGGGTGCATGTATAAACAGGGATGGACGGAGCTGGAAATGAAAGAATACCTCTGTCTGTGGCATCAGTATGACTAATGTGGGAAATCCGTTCAGAAAAGATGCTGAGGAAGATGACCATTCAGCGAAATATCACAATCGTCGTTGAAGAATTTTAAAAAAATTACTTGGGAAACTCAGTCAATGTAACATCAAAAAAGAAACGTGCAGGGATGAATTAGGTCATTGTAGCCCTATATGCAGCAGAATAGTACATACAATAAAGGCCCTTTATTTGAGCAAAGATACAACAAGATTCAAAAGCTGGAAAGAGAAGGTGGATGAGCTTAAGATAGGAATAATGTATGAAATTTTAACAGAAATTACCAAATGAGAGCAGAATTTCATATCTTTCTCTACCAAATTTGGCTGAATAGAAATCTGCTTTACTTTCTAAACTTTCTAATAATCTTAGGCAGATTATTTAGCACTACTGCAGAAAAGCCTGTCTGAATACTCACCTGTCTCTATTTAGGATTAGTAACAGAATGCAAAAATGGAAGAAAAAGATTCTGTTCCAAGCAAGACCTGCCATTCCACTTAAAATGACAATGGCGGATTCTCATGTTTGTGAGTCCCTATCTGTGCATTTCCGTGACTAGTGCTTGAGAAGTAGAGTATTAATTCCCTGATACCCCTTGCTTTTACATCGCTTCTATCACCTTCTTGTGAGGCCCTGAAAACACTTACAAAGGTAACACGAACAGAAATCTAAATGTTCACAGACAGGAAATCTGAAAACTGTTGCAGATATCCCAGGTTTTATGAAACTTGTCCAAATCAAAAGCACATTATCAGATAACCTGCAAGGCTTTTCTCACAGGAAAGGTTAGAAAAGACCAGACATAACAGGGAAAAGATGGTTTTCTCACTAACAGAACATACACAGATGTTCAAACCTAGCATTGATTCTCTGTTTTGCCACCAATTTTCTCTGTGACCCCCAAGCATCCCTGAAACAGTAAAGCTTCAGCCACTTCAACTGCAAGACATTTGCTGAAGCAAATATAACCACCAGCTCGTAGCAAAGATGTGCCCTGCTACCCTTCCTCTCTGTCTCAGGGTTCTATCTTCTATGTGTAGGAAGCAAGGGCATAAACTCTTTATAATGCTACACTAGGAGGGCTCCTCTATAAATACAAAATAATTCTGAGTTTCCTTAGAAAACCATTTGTTAAATTAGCACAAAGAGCATTTCTTTGCTCTTTATATATTCTGTAAGGGGATTTTGCTGTTGCTATAAAATGCAGGAAGCATGTAGTACATTATTCAGTTTCACAGGCTGGCACATTTGAATAAAATAAATTGATCTACAAATACTTCAAGAACTATTCACTGCATCCTATAGCTAAATTTATGTTGTATTTAATCAAACTACTATTTAGACATAATTATTAATAATATTCAATTATTATTAACAACATAATTATTAATATCCCTAATGAATTTTCTGGGGCCTAAAAGGATTTGGCATACAAAAGAAGCGTATAAATGAACTGTTAGGTTGTTGAGCATCAGCTGCTAACACTGAATGTACGAGAGCACATGTGTATCACCAGTGAGTGCTACCGTGTAGACAGATGGTAGACATTTCTGATCTGATCCAGAGCATCTTCAACCTGATGAGAAGCTTTCCATTTATTTCCTTTTGCTACCTTCAACACTAAGAGGAATAATAATTCCGTAGGTTAAACAAGGAAACACAAAACGTTAAAAAATTTCTCAAGTCCTTAATTCTAAAGAAGTGAAGAATTTATTAATTACAAATTATTTTTTCAATGGAAAATGAGCTTCCTGCAAGACTGAGCTTTCTAATCATCCTTATTTTACAGTGTACAAATGACCCATCAGTTTTACTCTTTGCAACTGTGTACAGACATTGGCCCTGTCGGAGAGAGCAGAACACTCAGATGTGTCTTCCTAATGGGGTCTCAGCTCGAGTGTGCAGATAATGTTCAGGCACAGGCAGACAAAAAAAAAAAAAAAGAGATGGAGAGAAGCAGATATGATTTCAGGCATTTCAGAGGCCCTACGATATTTGGCAGAAGAGAGAAGAAAAAACAAATAAAAACTCTTTTCATGTGTCAGAAGAAAAAAACAAACCCAAACCCCAGGAGAAAAGCTATTTGTTCTCAGTGGATGCTAACAGCTTTAATTTGCAAACACCTAAAAGTATCCTTCAAAGAAGGGGTGCCACACTTTACAGACCTTGTTCTCTCAAACACTGCACAATTTAACAGCGGAGAAAGCAGCATGCAAGCAACCTCCTATTCCAAGTGACAACAGCTTCTGTTTCCCCACAGATTTAGGCCCAACAATTTACGCTTGCTTTCAGCTTAGCTACTAGGTAGCAGAAATACCCAGCACTCTGTGAGCATTCCTTCCAAGAAAAGAGGGTAATAGATATTTCCCAGAACTACTACTGAACTCCTTTTAGAATGTCATCAAAAACGTGTGGCTTTAGTGGTCTGCTCCTGGCTTCAAGCTCTGTTATTTTCCTATGACTGACTCCCTTTCCAAGGATGAAAAGAGGAATATGAGCATACAAAAAGGAAAAACTGTAAGCAAAGAGTCACACAAAGATCTTCTTTTCAGGAGTAAAACAGACTGTAAATCTGAATAGTTGATCTGCAGTCTGACCTCTGCACAGCTGCCCTTCTATGCTACTGCAGAGTGCACACTTCAGTGCCACTGGCTGCTCCTTCCACTGCACCATCTTCAAGAGTCAGGAGAGCTTCAAAAACTTCTTTTCATCTAGCAGAAACTAGGAGGTGCGAACAATTAAAACTGATGGTGATTGGAGGAGAACATTATCAAACAAGGCCTTCGTGTAAAACAAAAGCAAAGCAATGCTTTCACAAACATCTTTGAAAATATGTAGAGACTTAATAACAAGCTGGGGATACAGCTGCTGGAATCCCACGGGTCGTATGAGATCCTACAAGGCTCTGCAGTTCATCACACGCACATAGAAACATCTTTTCTAAGGCTTGAGGTTCTAGTCTTCCTGTAGGTATGACTTGTTCCCACAGAACACGTGCTTGCAAGGTTGCATGTCTGCACCAAAAATCTGAATGTCTGAATATCTTCTGGTTCCAGATCTGAATCTATGTCTCATCTTTGAGCATAGAAGAGAGAGCTGGCTTTTCTGTAACATTTTTTAAATTTTATTTTTACTCACATCAAGATCAAGGTCTGGAACCTTGTCTACCATTAACTGTCAAACCTCAAGCATATCTAGTATCTAACATGTTACACAAATCTGCATAAACCGGTGGTAAAAGTATCAGTTATGCTCCTTATTTTTGCAAATGCAAGACAGAAGCTCTTTTTGTATATATTCCAAATTTACTGGATTCCTGTTTGCCTTTGAGTATGGGATTCATTTCAAGTAACTTCAGCCATGTAAACAATCTCTCATCTACTTGTCTGGGCCTTGCCTGTTCACCAGAGAGGCGAGCATAACGCAGCTCCACGGCCTTAGATCTCCACCTTCTCCTTGGATAGGAAGATCAGCCTCCAGAGGTGCTGTGCTCTCTCCACACACCACCATGTAAAGTTACAGTTTAGGCAAGGTAGTTTTAGTAATGTATGAATTGGGTGAGATATATCTCAACCTCAACTAGTAACCTCCATCTGTGGGTAAGCAGAAACCCACGATAGAAGCTGGTATAAGATATATAGATGAGCTTAATAGATTCAGCTATAGGGGAAGGTCACACAACTTTTTAGTATTCTGATTACTCGTGCTGTACTTCAGTAACACTAAGGTGTAAATTCCAAAGATCTAAAAAATTTTTGATACTCTAAAACACTGGAGGTGAGGGTTTTTTTAAAAAGAAATCCACGTGCTTTTGTGTGCAACACCTGCACAAAGTTTTCATTTAGACAGAAGCAGTTCACAAATCATAATGAATAAGGTCTGAATAAACACAGCAGAGATTTATGTGCAAAGCATAAAACGCATAGTTAGACAAGACTGATGGCAGCCTTTTTTGTCTATCCCTATAAGAATTTTGTTAGAAAGATTAATCCCACTGCAGACAACTGATAGTATTTGAGACACTGTGTACAGACAGCTCAACAACTTTGTCAGTAATTTCATCCTTGGCAACCTTAGGCCCACTCCCAGAGAAAGAGAGACCTTGAGGGAGAGACACACCCAGTTTTAGAAGAGCATCAGAGCCAAATGGATTTCCCATCACAAAGACAATTCATGAGGGGCACTGGGTTTTTTGTTGTTGGGCTGGTTTTTTGTGGTTTGTTTTGGTTTTTTTTTGTTTGTTTGTTTGTTTGTTTTTAAAGAACAAGAGAAAAGAAAAGAGTCAACTGAAATTTTTTCAATGAAATGCAATATAAAGAACTTGGTAACAACGATGCATTATATCGCACCAATTCACGCCATGGATCAATCCTGTCTGGTAGTGTCACATGCACTGTTAACCATGAACATTAGTAAGGATCAGTAATAATAATAATAATTTAGCTGGTCAGGTAACTTGATCGAAGCTAATCTTTCTGTTAAAATAGCAAGAAAAGAGATCTCCTTCTGAAGTTGATAATACAGTAGCGGAAAACCAGAAAATGTTAGACAAGCATCCATTGCAAATTTGTATGCTCATTGGCTGTGTTATGCCCCAGATCCATTATGGGTCATGAGATACTTGACTACACACAAGGGGCCAGTGGAGTCACAAGGATTCAACCACATAAACAAGAAAGAAAGAAATCTCTTCAGTGTAGTTCCCACAAGATGTTTATATTCAGGTCACCACATCAGGAAAACCTTCTAATGGCCATAAATTTGAATCCACATTCAAAAGCCCACAGAGACATTTGGGCAACCAGTAGGATTATCTGTGACAAATCTTCCTCTTTTTATAGTTTGTGGGTTTGGATTTGTGGTTGGGGCTCTAGAAACCTTTTGCATAATGCAGTGGTGATCAGCACCAGATGTGCAGAGAAATCAGTAAAAAACAGTTTCTTATAAGGCTTTCAATATTGTACCTTCCTTTGACGAAAAACAGCAAGCAAGCAAACAACAACAAAAATCTTTCTTTACATCCATTAAAAAGGGCAAATTCATTACAAGTAACAAAAAATGTTGAAGAGAAAAAACTTGGCTTAAGCCTTTTTTCCTTGTTACAAAATACCGACTCTTTCAAATTAAACATTTCTTTAAATGTTCTGTGTTTGGGGTTTTTTGCTTGTATTTTTGTTTGTGGGGTTTTTTTTTCCTTTTTTTTTTTCCCTCTGAACTGACATGATCCTCTGAAGCATGGTTATCTGGATCCACGCCTTGGTGGGACCCAGGCCTTTGCAAGCAAACATTGCTTTATTTTATTTTAAGTTTCTAACAGAGCAAAAGCAGAGTCACTGCAGAAAGAAGCAATGAAACAAAGGAGGACGACGTTGATGGACTTCCCAAGGTCGCTGCAGGTGCCAGACAATGGTTCCCAGGAGGGGAAAATATGGTTGTTTAAAAACAAATTTGGTGCATGTGGCAAGCGTGGATGTTTCCCGTGAGATCCAAGGTGACATGTATGACGACAGACATAGGAAAGGAATAAGGGGAAGAAGGGAGAGGGGAGGGAAGAAAGGACGAAGAAGAAAAAGAAAGAAAGAGAGAAAGAGAGAAAAATAGATAAAAAAAATTAGGTCATAAATACAGAAAACATAAGAATCAAAGGTTTATTTAATTTCGTAAATTAAAGTGGCTAAAGGTTAAAGAAGAGCATAAGCACATTCACACCGACAAAAGGGTTGGTTCAGAAGCTCAGCAATGTCCAAAGCTGCAGAGCAGGGTCCGAGTCAGGGTTTATGGGGTTCGCAAGCAAATGAGATTAAAAATGATGGAACAGAAGGCTCAGTGAGAAACACAAGAAAATGGTTATCTGTTATTTGAAAGGACAACACTGCCTTTTACATATGAAAAAAAGGAAAGCTTTTGTATAGCAGACAATCCATCTGCCTGTCCAAGTCCTTCCCCCAAGGTCTGCTATACCAAGGACTTTGATAACAGAACCAAGTAACTACTTGGAGTCACTGGAACCCTGGAGAAGCAAGAAGGTCTCAAGAATACAGGACTGACTTTTCCATTTAGCCTTCTACCTGCTTGTCAACTACTCAAATGCAATTATTATCATCACTGAAAAGAAAACTTTTATCCTTCCAACCACTTTAAGGACACTGCACAGGTGATGGTAACAAAGCACTCTACATAATAAATAAACATTTTGTCTTCAGGAAATTCCTAGCTATTACTCTCAAGCACAGCAATGCCACATTAGAGGCATTTGTTCCGACTTTGCCTATGTAGCTCATTTTGAAATCAAAATGTATACACTAGACACCATGAAAACAAGTGATACTAAAGGAAAGTTATACACAGAGCCTCTTCCCGACTGCAATTTGGCATACTTGCCTTGGTTTCAATAGAGGCCTGTGGTTTGCATGTCAGAAACATGTAGCCTGCCTTCTGGAAGTATTTTCCCCACCATTTTTGTTTGGGGATCAGCTCAGGGAACCAAAGGGTCTGGAAACACCTTGGAAGGCCTAATAGAAACCAAAGTTCTCTACAAAATGAAAACAAGCTAGAGAAAGAGAGTCACACATCCAGCATAGCCAACAGTAATCATTTCACTGCACACTGCTCCACTTGCCCCTGAACCGGAGCACATTCTTTCTGAGAACCAACTGCATCCATCTGTTGGGTCAATCTTGCAGGAAATTTTACACTCCGAAATGACTGCTTTTCAAACTGCTGCTGACAATTCCAAGTGCAATGTTTGAGTGGCAGCCTCAAATCATGATTCCTCCTATGCTTCATATCAGACTAAGCGAGGAATAATTTTAGAGAAGCCAAAGAAGTTACACCTGCGATAGCAAACTCGGTTTCCTTTTCCCCTGCATTTTTCAGAGGGTCCCTGCCCATGTTACTGTTGGATTTAAGGGGCTTAGTGGCATCTGGGTTTGTTGCTCCTCCCATTGCCATGGACTACAGTACATACACTGTATTCCAAAGGCAACAGCACTCTCAAAATTTGCTAACACACCTGTGCAAGACATTCCAGCTGTCCCAGGTAGCTTTGGTGTCCCATTGGGCACATGACAAAGGCTAAAAGAGAGTATCAACGCAGGAAGGCAACGGTGGTTGCACATGAAGGAGTGTGAAGGAACAAAGAGACTGATCAGTAATTGTAACTTCCTATCACAGTACAAAGGAACCACTTTCTGCTGTTTCCAGCCTACCGCATTTGATTCTTTGGCTCTGAACTGATGTTAAGGCACCCTTTGCCACATTACCCTCACTTTCTCCTGCCATATCAGTCACAGTTGTCCTTCAAATATGCGAGGGTATAAGTATTAGAGCTGTTGAAAATGAGAATCAGAGAGTAAGTTGCTTAATGAGTTACTGAGGGTCCTTCCACCCAAAACTACAGCCTTGTTCAAACACACATCCCAATCTCTCTTTTGCCCCATTTCCCTTATCCCTACCATACCCATTTGCCCAGCCCCAACCAACTAGGTCACTCATTTGTATGCTTAACACCATTATCTGGCTTAGTCGAGTGGAGATGCAGCACGCAAGCTGCACAAGGTCTCAGCTGTTTCCTTCAGCTAGGAAGGGAGTGGGCGCAGTGTGGGCAGACCAGGGATTAAATTCTCAGTGCAAGGGGAAGATTGAAGAAAACTCTCTAGTTGTTCTGAAGAAAAACAAGAGACTGAATTAACAATCTAGAAGACAGAATGAAATCAAATCGCTCCCTTCAATACGGACTGTCAGCACCAGTCTTGGCATGAATATGCTTAACTCTGGCTGTGCAGTGAGGACTTATTTTGACTGACTCATCAGCTTTAAAGTTCATCCATCTGCCTTTAACCAATCAGAACTTTAATATATAGGTAGTCCAGTAATTTCATCCTTGAGGTTTTGTTTTCTCTTGTGGTTTTTTTTTTTTTTTTCTTTCCCCCCCTTTTTTTTTTTGGTAATGTGCAATACAACCACCTGTGTAAAAAAGAAATGCTAACTGTCCTTTCAATACCTTCCAGCGAACTGTTATATTCCTAGCACCTCAGGTATCAGGATCTGCTTGTTTTTTGTAGCATCTGTGCTTCTACCTTACTTTTTAAGCACACTCATAAGCACAGTGTGTCTGAAACAAGAGTTTCCAGCAACTTTCTAATGCTATTTAATTACTTTTCCCTAGTGCCCTACCCAACATTAAAACAGTGCTGTTTAAAAATTACTGTAATTTTATCTTATTTTCATTTAATAATAAAACCTTCAGAGAAAGATTTTAACTCCCTTCCTTTCCAACTGCTAGCAAACGCCTTAAGTCTTTATTTCCCCAAAGGCTGAGCTGGACAGACAAATGAGCAGTAAGCAAGCCCAAAGCAGATTTGGAGGGGAAATCTGCATTGTGAAAAGCATCGCCCCAGAGATCTGAATGGTCTCTTTTGCTTTAGTTTAAAAGGAGAATCTTGCTTTCTCGTTTCAGAAAGCGTTACCTATCCACTGCTTTTCTCCTCTGGCAACCCTATTGCCCCAATTTAAAAAGCCAACATTCCCTGCAAACAGACAAGATTTAGCACATAGCATTCCTAACAGTGTACTGCTAATGATGTACATACTGTAACATGGACTACAGTACAGGTATGTACATGGAAAAAACTAAGCTTTGGATGGGTAACCAATTGTGATAATGGCTTTAAGCAAGCAAGTTGTCAGGGTTACTCAGGCACATTAAAGGATGCAGCACTGTTGCATTAATTGGAAGCAGAAAACAATGGTAAAAGCTTAGCCTGCTGTACCTGGGATGACGGTAGGCTGAGCAGAAGTTCGGAAAGCATAGTGAGCTGGCTTGGACTTCCCTTGTTGGTTTTCAGCTATCACATACACCTCATACTCCGCATTCCAGTCCAGGGACTTGAGCATGACGTGGTCACTGCCAGATGGAAGTCTGATCTCTGGTTTCCATTCTGAGGAATGCTTCTGTGGAGCAGCAAGATGGCAGGCAGGGATGCAAAACACACAGCTCAACATTAGTAGCCAGTTTTGAGAACACTGTAATGGCTAAGCAACAAATGGAAAAGTGAGCAGATTTCTACACAAACACACACTCCTCAGCTAATTGAGGGGTGCAAAACATCATCTACTGTTGGCTCTAAGTGGAAAGGACAAGAGATACCGAAGCAGCCTCTTTTCTGTGGTGTTAACATATCTGAAGAAAATCCCTCTATTCTTCCTCCCATCTTTGCCTCATCACTAGAGTACTTCTATTTCAGAGGTGAAAAGCTGCAACTGCTGCATGTCTCTGCCCGGCAAAGCACTTTAAGAGTGTTCTTTCATGCCTTAGTATGTCAAATTTAAATAATCTGAGAGACAGAGATTTACCCCTTAACATGGTTCTGGCCTGGCTTACCACTGCCATTCTGTTCTGTATTTAAAGGTGCATACAGCTATTAACTTTGACAATTCCTACTCCAGTTTCAGGGAATCCCGGTGTACATTTCACCTAGATAAATTTGAAAAAAGCCACTGCCGAGGTACCTTGAAACAGACTTAGGCAGTTTTCTGGAACTCAAGTGTGCTAACACACTTTTCCATCTCTGCTGGAATTCATGGTTCTGTGATACTAAATTGTCCTTTTGACAGTCCAAAGACCACATCTGCCAGATTCAATCACTGAGAAAGCGTCCTGCTTTCTTAATAGCTGGAAAGCTTCCCCATTTCAGCTCAAACATACTGGTAGAGCTGAGCTGCCCCCAGGTGTATTAAGACTGAGAAAGTGTGCAGACAATAGCATGTAATTACCATATGCTCATAGTTCTACTAGAAGACAACATGGAGAAATAATCTTTCATAGCCAAAGTGAAAGAAAACGCGACAAAGATTTTGTATGTTGCTTCTGTGCATGTCGTGTCTCATACCCTGGACACTTCCACCACATCTGCACAGCATGTATTCCCATACTGGCCTGCCTACAAGCTTCAGGGTTGTCACCCAACACAGTAAAGCCTGAGTACTGAACAGGTTAAATACAAATCTGGTGTGTCAGTCATACTTACAGCTTTGTATTTGATGAGATAATGTCTAATTGGGGAGCCACCATCATCCTGCTTGATAACATTCACTTTAATGGAGTTACCATCTTCTCCCATCTGACCTTCCAGTTTGGGTGCGCTGGGTTCCCCTGAAACAATGGTGCATTTATGTTTAATTGTAAAGAAAATTCATTGGGGAAAAACTACTCACCAAAATCAGAAAGAAACTTCATTATACTCAGCTGCTAGGGTATCAGCCTCACTCTGACCCAGACAGAGGACACTGTTTATAACGTACAAATATTTGCAAGACCCAAGTATTTCTTGCATGTAGTAGTTTGTTTTCACTGATGAAAGTTACCATTTTTTGTGTGTGCCTGAATGGAGTCAGAGGCTAAGTGAAAAAAACCCCACCCTTCCCCAAGAATATCCTAGAGCAATGACCAGTTCCTCACTGTTTCTGTTGCAAAACACTTCTGTGAAACACCTGGAAAATGTCAAGATAGGTCATGTGGCAAACAGGCAGGCTGCTCCTGCAGCCATTTCGAAGATGTAAAGAGCATCATCAAAAAGGGACATTATGCTTGTCATACAGACCTGTGTTTGCACTTTGAATGTTTTTCAGGTTTTATAGTTGCTGGACCAGAGACTCACCTGTGCGCTCACTTAAATGAGCATGGAAAAAATGGTACTGAATCACAACAGCACAGCTTTTCACTCAGCTTGCACTGGTGTAACTAATTGGAACGAACACAGGCTGGAGAGACCTAGACCCTTTCACTCTCTGTAATCATCATTTTTAAATGAAACAGCTTTCATTTCCCAATTTGTACCTCTGACAACAGCAGGAAACTGTAACACACTGATTTACAACCACACCCTTTTGCACCCATGTCTCTACAACTGCTTTTTCTAGCCAATTCCTCCATAACCTGCACATGCAATCTACAGAGGATGGTTCCCCAGTCTTAAGTGCTTCCTTCTCGCACCTTTATTGTAACACCTCCCCTAACAAAAGTCAAATCCACAGATTGTACGATTACACATTTACACTTCCACAGAAAAACTGCAGCAGATTCCTCAAGAGACATGCATTCTCCGTCCACTTTCGTATTACCCCAGGGATCAATTGTTTCCAAAGTGCTCTGACAGCCTGTGAATTTACTGTGCGAGAGTAATTATAACCAATTTATTTGCTTTTGTGGAAAAAGAAACACACCAACTGAACAGACTCCTGTGCCCAACAACATAAGTATCAAATTAGTAAAAGAACTTAAATGATAAGAGAGTACTGGTCTCTCTTCTCAAAAGTGACATAGACCACAAGAGAGTTCAGATCCTGCTAACTTTCTGTCAGCATCCGGGTGCTTGCTTTGCTCCATTTTACGTAAAGGCAAGAATAGCTTCGGTTCTTCGATACCAATGCTCATCTGCAATTGGAGTTGGAGCTATTGTTTCTAAAGCCCTGAAAGTCAGTAAGACTTGACAAAATCATGAATCTCGCTGAAACTTACTAGGTCATTTTACAGTACTTACTGAATTCTTTAGTATTAGCTCTGTGATGTAGTCTAAGTGCTTAAGCCATGAATTCTGGGCTTAAAAGCTCCTAAGAACTTTTGGACCATGTTAGCTGCTATTCTCTGAAAGCTATTCTACCCAATTTCTTTACAGGCAATTTGAGCAAAATTTTGAGTTAAAACTTACAAACCAGCTGCAGTTGGCAATTCCAGCAAACTCCTGAGATTAATTACACTCTGCTGTGGCTGGTCCCATTACAAGGTCCTAATTCTTACAGGTATTATATATAACAATTACAATGGTTAAATGTTAAAAAGCAAAAAATTCCTGCACCTCCGTTTAACCACAGCTATGCATATTTTATGCATTTTGGAAGTATTTCTATATACCCATCTGAGTGCTGAACAGCTCATTTGGAGCTGAATACATGAAATTTATATCCAGGGAATACAACAAATAATGCACATCCTATGTTTTGCTGTGAACCTTGAATCTAAATACACTTCCCAAATGTTTACAACCCCAAGCATTTGCTAAGAGCCCCCACAGGTTTGCTAACACTGAGCACACGCATTACTGTTCTAGCTCGAAGTGACCTACGGTTCTCGAAAGCACCTGTCTGTACTTGCAGTACCCCTTGTGATTTGGACAGTAGGCTTTCAGATACACCAAAGTGTGCTGAAATACAATTAAAAGATGATCCAATTTTGAATGTATCCCAAAGAGAACAATTAAAAAAGTCTGAAATGGTGATATTCGCAATTTAAGAGCATGAATGTAATCCATCGTGAACAGAACCAGGGCACTGAAGTAACATTTGTGACTTAAAAGCTCAGCTTGTTGCCTAGAGTAAAACTTTGCGTTATACTGAAAGCGAAAGGAAATAATAAGCCAGTGGTTGTATAAAGATCAACTTTGAAAGATAACATCAGTCATGAGAATTTACAGGAGCTTCTGTTAACCCAAAAAAACATCCTCAATTCTAAGTCTACTCTGTCTGGATTTGTATTCAGCTACTAATGGAGAGCACATGCATTTTTGACTGGCCACAGAAAGGTTTATCTTCCAATGTATTTAAAAGTTGATCTTCAAAAGTAATTTGAAGCCCTTCCTCTGTCCCCTTCCCCTCCAAAGAAAGAATTCAAGCTCTTTTTTTTTTGTGAAACATCAATGAGAAAACTGCAAGACGTAGACTGAAACAGTAATTTAAGATTAATTTGATTTTCTTGCAAGGCTAACACATGCTCTAACATACCAACTGTTCCAAGAAGGTAATTACAATCCATGGACATACAGATCTCTTTAATGTGAGATACATACATTTGTGTTTCACCACATAGTAACTCCTCTTAAAGAGGGAACACTCCTTTTTTCCACATGACATTTTTCTTTCCAAATCCTTGCCTCTACCTATATCCCCCTGCAAGACTCCCACGATACAAGCTGGACACTCAACAGCTGTATTCCACCCTGTGACAGGTTTCTCAGTGATTGTACATTAAAAACCCAAAGGTAATGCTCTCAAGGTGACCACGGAGCTGCCCTTGCATGGACCTCTAATACAGTTCAAAGCAGATGGCACACAGCTATAGGCTTTCCTGGTTATGCTACAAGAGGTGCTATGCACTCCTCCAGAGTTCTCCTGGTTCTCATAGTATAGGGCCATTGATGTCTCAAGAAAGAACAAGAGAATTTCGTGTTCAATCAACGACCACCAATGTGCCATATATTTATAGACAAAAAGGTGGATTTTTATCTTCACCGCCAATTAACTGAGGCTGCACATTTAAAAAGCCCTTCCCAGCCCATATTGCTCCTGGAATTATGAATGCTGAAAATTACTGCAATCATAGAATCATAGAATGGTTTGGGTTGGAAGGGACCTTAAAGATCATCAAGT